>CM032456.1:17589189-17609532 GCA_019049505.1 Pachyrhynchus sulphureomaculatus
CTCTCCAACGTTTGATAAGCAAAACGTCCGCGAGGTTGCATTTTCTTGTTGTTCAACATAAGTTAACGCTTTTTTTCTAGGGCCTCTAGTCCTCCTGAATGTGACATTCTTATTGGAATATTTTCAGTGGTTTTCTACTTCGTTATCATTATCGTCATCACTATCTATTTTATTGGCATTTTTTGCATACACTTTAAATTAATTCTTGGTCAGGGATCATTTCATCTTCCATACTATCACTGTTTAACCATTCACAAACATCGGTTTCCGTAACACTTTCACATCCTGATATTCTTGTAATAATTTGACGTAAACTTTCATTATCTTCTGTTTCTGCCTCTGAGTAATGTCTCTCCTCTTGTGGAATCAATTTTGACCAAGATTTTTCCAGAGTACTACCCTTTACTTGATTCCAGGCTGAAAGCTAGCCAATATATAAACATTTTTTCAAATTTATCTTTTTTTTAGACGATCAGTAAGATTGCCACCTTCATCTGCTTCTTCTAAAATATGCTCCAATAACAAACGCCTGTAATTGCGTTTTAAATTTTCTAGTACACCCTGATCCATAGGCTGAATGAGAGAAGTTACATCCAGTAGGCAAAAACATTGCTTTTATTTCCTCACTTTCAAGTTGCTCCGCACTTCGGTGAGTGAGGGCGTTATCTAGTAAAAGAATACATTTTCTAGGATATCCATGTTCTTTTAAAAAAGTTCCACTTTGAGAATAAAATCTCCAAAAAGCCAGACTTTAAATAGAGTCGCGTTTATTCAGACATTGTTTTGATTTTTATATACAAAAACAGGAAAAGCATTGCGACGAATATTCTTAAAGGTTCGTGGATTTGCTGACTTACCAATACATAATAATGGGAGTTTGTGTCTTCCAGAAGCATTACTGCATGCAAGAACAGTAATACGGTCTTTGCTACGTTTGTAACCAGGTGCTCCCAGCTTCCGTTTTTGAAGCTAAGGTATTGACGCCAACATTTTTTTTTCAGTTCAAGCCTGTTTCTTCACAGTTATAGATTTGGTCTGGTTGTAAATCATGTTGTTCTTTTATAAGCTGCTCAAAATTCTCTCTGCAACTTTTTTTGCAGCAGATACATCAGCCGACAATCTTTCTCCACAAACTTTCAGTTTGACGTACACCATGTCTTTTTTTCCACCTGTCTAGCCATCTATCACTTGCAGAAAAATTTACAGGCGCTTCAATAATCGGCAACTCTTCGCTTAAACTCACTGCCTTACGTTTTAAAATTGTTCCTGAAATTGGTATTCCACGTTCTTGATTCTGTGTAAACCATAAAAATAAAGAAATCATCCACTTTTTGGTATTCACCGCTTTTCATACTTTTTCGTGCATGTGTGGGCGATGACAAAACACTACAACATTTTTCAAGTTTTTTCGCGATTTTTTCTCCACTCTGAAACAGTACTCACGGCTACACATAAATCCTTCGCTATATTTTAAGAATTTCACCATTATCTAAACGTTGAATTTCTTCAAGTTTCTCTTTTAAAGTAATAACAACACGTTTACGCTTATTATTATGACGCTCCATTTTGTAAAATATCTATTAAAACGAAACTATTACATAGAGGAACAGCTGTTTTGGTGTAGAGGTTTTTTGAGCTGATTCTATATCAATCTGAATTCAAATAACGTATTCATTTGTACCTAGGAGCTCAAATTTTTAAGATATACAATTTTAGAGATATATACGTTACATTATTGTAACTCAAATCCGTAAGTGTAGTAAACAGAAGTAGATACGAAATTTTTATTTTAGGTATACAAAATACAATATTATGTCGTACTTACAAACAAAAAAAAACATTGAAGAAATGAAATAGTCACTCAACACTTGGAAAGCTTCTTTCCGCGACATTCTTGAATGTTTTTTTAAACAGTCCCCTTTTTAAACTCCAGCAGTAATCTGCCATCATGTGCATGTCCCCATCTTCCTTGGTAGCGGTCCTCCATAACTTTAATATCTTGGTGAAATCTTTCATCTTGTTCCTGACTCATGTCTCCTAAATTTTCTGGAAACGGTCTAAGTGGCTGTGTAAATAGTGTATTTTAATACTCATATTGCACCCTAAGGATTTGAAACTATTAAGCATCTTGTTAACCATATTCAACATAGTTTTTGAGCTTTATGTTTGCCTAGAAAATTTTCTACAACTGCAACAAATGATGTCCGAGCTTCTCGTTCAACTTGATTCATTGAATTTATGAAGGCAGGATCCTTAATAATTGTCTTATTTGTGGGCCGTCAAATATCCCTGCTTTGAGTTTTTCTGTGCTCAACTGATGCATTTTTACCCCTATATATGCAAAACAAGAACCCATTCTTATCAAGAGCCTTTACAAATTGCTTCATTAAGCCCAACTTTATATGTAACGGAGGAAGTATGATTTTTTCTCTTTCTCTTTCAAAACCAAAGCGTCGTTAATGACATTCTTTTCCCCAACGTCCATGTTTTCTCTCTGAGGCCAATCTTTTCTAACCCAGTGGTGTGTTTTGTCCCTACTATCCCAGAGGCACAAGAAACACGATATTTCGTGTAACCACTTTGCTGCCCAAGAAGAAAGTTTACCATTTTTAAGTCTACACAAATCATCCATTGATGTTTCGTAATACTTTATCTTCTGCAAGATCAAAGCTATGGTATTATATTCTTCTTTCAGTTTCGTTGAGTGAGCTAGTGGTATTGAACCATATTTATTCCCATTTATGTAGAAGGACACATTTTAAACTTCGCTTTGAACTGTCAATAAATAGGCGCAAATCATCTGGAATATATTCAGAAAGTCCCATTTCTTTCTTGGGTCCCTAATTTCGTGACAAAATACAAGATCGTCTTCTTGAGAAAAGAATGGTAGCAGATCTTTTTCTCTTGTACGGTAAAAGGTAATTTTGGTTCCTTGTTCCAGTAAATTTTTGTCGTTCAACCTAGAAGCCAGTACTTCAGAAGCTTTTTTTCGATAAATTGAGATCCCTGGTGAGATCATTTAATTCATTTTGATTGAAGCGTTGAGGAACTGATGACGTCCCCTCATAGTCCACTGTTAGTTTCATTAGCATCAGAACTTTTATTAGCATCAGAAGAGCGATCAGAGGGAAAATATTCGTCATCAGAGATATGTGGTAGCTGATGAAATGTTGGAATCGGTATTTCATCTGAGTGCGGGATAGGGCGTATTGCCGAGTCTAAATTGGGATAAGTCCGCTTACTGCGGTTATTTTGATTGATTCTATTAGTATTTACTAAAACAGAAATAACAATCATTGAAGTGGTTTTTTTTTGGTTCTCTCCAAACCATGGGTACGCCGAATTTTAGACATTTTCTTTTCCCGGTAGTCCACTGCCGTAAATGCTCTGTACAAGTTTTACATACGAGATGCGGAGCCCACATTTTGTCCTGATCACCAAGCTTAACTCCAAAGTATCCAAGATACGCTCGCTTTACAAAGTCAGTAATAGTTTGTCTGTTTTGTTGAAACATGTATTCTCCGCATATATAGCAAAACACATCAGGTTGATTTACACAACTTCTTCTTGAACTGGAACCTGAACTCATTTAATTCTGTTCAATAACACAAAAACACTCTTTTTTTAACATAAAATAACACGCCGAATTCGATCTACTCTCATTAGTAAGAACGCACAAACTGACGAGACTTACCCGAGTTAGGTGATTAAAAGGGTCAGTTCAGGTACCTGATAGGCAATGGTTCCACTATTTATAGATTTACCTGGAATTTACTCAATTACAGACTGACAATAAAACCATTGTACCTACATTAATGAATATATAATAATTTTAGAACTCTCATAAATGAATATACTGAATAAAAACCACATTGGTAGATAAGTTGATGTATCTAAAAAGTAGAGCTGATAGAGAAAACGGATTGCATGTATAGATTTAGCGTCCCAAATATAGTTAAAATCAGCTCTAAAATCCCAGGCACCAAAACAAAAATATTTTTTTGTTGCCCTGTGTTACCTTTGCGATAATAACAGACGTAATGCGTAACTTATAACACTCGTCGACTAACCAAAACGTAGACAGCGATGAAATTCTAGACGTCGGGGAGTCCCCGCCGCGTTAAGGAAACCACTCATCGTCTGTTTCGAATAATGGGGATTTTTTCGTTTAAAATGAATAAGATAATCGCGATTCGGATAATCGGAATTGTACTATATATATACATATATATATATATATATATATATATATATATATATATATATATATATATATAATATATATATATGTATATATGTATATATATTTATATATATATATATATATATATATATATATATATATATATATATATATATATATATATATAATTTTTGACATGTTCAAATCTATTAGTTATGTGGGTGCTATTTTGCTCACGAATTTGTTACATGTTGTATTGCATAAATTTAAAATAAAAAGCTATAGAACTGAAACCCAGTAAAAAATAGTTTTTGAACGATAAGAATTAAACCTACATCTACAAAAAGTTCATGGATCTAAACATCGTTTATACTCTACAGGGCCTTGGTGGTATTATATTTGGAGCAAAAGTAAATAAAAAAAGTTCAAGTGTATCAATACCGAGGCAACATTAATTCAAAATCAGTGGTCTTTATTTTAATACATCTGATTACATGTTGAAGTTAAGAATTAATCCATCATTCATAAAACCGCCTTTAATATTTTAATGTGACTAAAATAACTCATAATTATTAGGACGCCTCTGTTTAGACTATGAGATTAAAAGTATTGTACTTAAATTTAGATAAGAATTCGAGATTTATTTAATTGCCGTTAAATTTACCAAAGTTTTTATATTACTTAAATTAGACGTCAGTGGTAAACAATGGTGGGAAATAATAAAGTTTTTGCCTCCAATTACCAGGAATCTTTAAATATTAAAATTTTAACACACACAGCAGGGTCGGACAAAGTGCTTTTGAAATGTGTTTAAATTGGAAATATTCAGCAAAATCACTAAAGTCAGAAATGCTTTAATAACTAATTATTTCTTTTACATAACATTATTTAAGTGGTTACATACACCTGGATGCTGCAAAAAGTATGTATATTTAAAAAAAAAATTGTAAATGTTATTAAGTGAATATTACAAAAGAATGGCGATTATATATATATATATATATATATATATATATATATATATATATATATATATTGTAGCGTGTTAAAAAAATTGCCCTCCCCGTTTGGGCGCAATTTTGTAACCTTTTAATGTCGTCCGCACTTTGAGGCGCAATTTTGAAACGTCTTAACCCTCGTTGCTTGTAATGAATATATTATTTTATTAAATAGAAGTCCTTATTTGCTCCTTACGTATCTCTTAATTTCTGAGAATGGATTGAGTGGATATTAATACTGAAAGAACTAAAGAAATTAGACATAAACTAGCTCAGTTTGTTTGGAGAGATCATGGATAGGAGATAATTTTTGTACGTCTTTTGAAAATAGTCTCTATAGTTGTTTAAAATTTTGGTTGTACAGATTTTGGGCACCATTCATTTTAAAATAAAAAGAATCTAACTTCAGCTCAAAGAAATGAAAAAATACTGAAGGGTTATGTAGTTGTTAAAAAACCGTTGCGTCTCGAAAGATGAAACGGGTGATTCAGTGAAACGCTAGATTTAAATAAAGAAAAAGATTTATTAATGACAAAATTAAAAATTATAACTTCGCTACACTTAAAAATTACTACTACTAAATAAAAACCCCTTAATCTAGTAAATGGTACGATTATAGAGAGCCTTTAAATCAGGATTCTAATTAAAGGCTTAGCTAAACACGATGTTAAAAGTTTCGTGGAATTAACTTCACGAGTTACACGTGCTGAATAGACGATGTAAACGCACTTGTCAGCAGGAAGCGAGATCTATGGATTGATATACTGATGACTTATGGTTTTTCTATGAGTTTTTTTTTTGCCTTCCTGGGAGATATTCATAACACTGATGTCTCCACCTCCTTGGCTACCCTAGTTCACTTTGGGCTGCTAAACATTTTTGACCCCTACAGGTCTGGGAATAAGCAGGATATTTCAAGAAAATGGCCTTGACCTTGAAAACTAAAACCTTTTCTTCACTACTATTGGTCACAAGTCACTAATAAACGAGTACGGCAACGTGATAAAAAAAGCCTACTGGGCGGCTTACTGAAGGAAAAGCCCTCTCTGGCCACATGATCAAAAGAAGAGCTCACTGCGGCTCTATGATGGGAAAAAAGCCTCTACTACATCTCGGCTGGAAAAAGCCTTTACTATACCTCGGCTGGAAAAAGCCGTGAACAATGCCCGAATCCGCACGCTTAAATATTTTTTCTCCCTTATTTAAAGTAACGTCTTTAAAATGGCTTCCTTCCCGTATACAAATCTATAGCCAATCAGACAAATTCGATGCAAATTAAAAAGTCCAGTAGTCAACCCGCAATGCACACTGTAAAATTTAAATTAAACTGCTCAACAATTTAAAACACTGTTTTAGACTACACTGCTCAAAAGTTGAAATCACTGCAATAAATATAAAAATGGAGAAAAAATATAAATTATAGGGAGAAAAACAGTGTCGTACCATGATCTGAAAATCTAGGAAAAAAAAATGAATGTTACAATATATATATATATATATATATATATATATATATATATATATATGTATATATATATATATATATATATATATATATATATACAGTCCCTGGCCAAATTATTAGACGCACTGCAAGATTTCATGTAAAATATTAATTACCGAGTGATATTGTACCGTTTTATTATTTTTAAATTGATTTGTTTTTTATTTTTATATTATCCAATCAATTACCTATTTATTTGACATAAATAAAACAGCATTAATTTAGAAAAGCATAAGTTTATTAAGTTTTAAAGAAAAGTGAAATTAATGTTAGTAAAAAGTCAATATTTAGTTGAGCCACCTTTAGCCGCTATCAAAGCTTTAATTCTGCGCGGCATGCTAATCAATGCAAGATTGTACTGTCTCCTGCATTTGAGGATGATGATTCCACACATGAATAATCTTTTCTAGGAGCTGGGTTTTGTTGGTAATCACATCTTTAGCCACTTCTCTTTTCATCAGCTCCCACACATTTTCAATGGGGTTCATACCCGGTCAATCCAACAGAGGGATATTTTTTCTGCCAAAAAAGCTTTAACAGACCGAGCAGTGTGGCAGGGAGCTCCATCTTGCATGAAAGTGAATGGTTCCCCATTTGGAAACAATTCTCTGAGCTGCGGAATCAACCGATTTTGTAATACTTCTTTGTACTGATCTTGCCTCATTATTCCTTTGACGACGTACAGACGTCCAGTGCCCTTGCCGCTGATGACTGACCAAATCATCACTTTGGTGGGATGTTTAACCGTCGGGACGACACAATCAGGATGAAACTTTTCTCCATGACGACGACGCACATACTGAGCTTTATTCTGCAAAAATTTCGAATGTGCTTTCGTCACTGAAGCAGACCTGTCGAAAATAGGAAAAATATATAAACTTCCATGTTTATTTGCTTTATTTAACTGAAAATGATAATAATGTATCAATTATTGATTAAATTGCTGTATCTTACCGATCTCCAGAAGTCCAAATCTTTGTCACGGCCATTGTATGGCCCACTTCAGGCACTTTGCTTTCATTGCAGCTGTTAACTTGGGCTTCCTGGCGGGGCGACAGGCCCTAAAAAAACTAATTCTTTCAATTTTCTTCGAACAGTGCGCTCAGAAGCATTTACGCTAGCATCCTGGAGTTGTGATTTTATTACCTTTGTGGTAGCAAATCTGTTTTCT
Organism: Pachyrhynchus sulphureomaculatus; assembly: GCA_019049505.1. Taxonomy (NCBI): domain Eukaryota; kingdom Metazoa; phylum Arthropoda; class Insecta; order Coleoptera; family Curculionidae; genus Pachyrhynchus; species Pachyrhynchus sulphureomaculatus. Next base: position 17,597,046 of record CM032456.1, read on the forward strand.
ACACAAATTTTCTTCAAACATCTCTCTGACCGTGGAGTGAAAATTGGTTTTCTACCCGCATCTTTTCTTTCTTTTTTTTCGGGCTTAATTCCTTCCCTGACTCAATTTTCTTTTTTATGCGTCGTACACTAGCTTCAGGAACCTCCAATCTTCGTGATATTTCTCGGTTTGTAAATGTTTTCGCAATCACAAGGGCCTTCACCTCAGCTTTTTTACGTGGTGAAAGATCGCCTTTTCTACCCATGATGAAAATAGTCCAATTACTTTTTTAAAAACACTGCATACAAAATAAACTAATAACTGAGTAGTATAAAACTGTTAAACAACAATCACAGTCCATAAAGCCACAGAAACACGTCCGTACCTGACTCGATTCCGATCGCGACTGATACAGGTTTGTACTTATTTACGTTCATGTATCACTTTGTCAACACAGTGTTGCCATATGTTAAAAATAAATACAAATATGTAGTCTACAAACAATTCTTTTTAAATAAAAATCAATAATATTGTAGTTTAAATATACCATTATTGCATAAAAACTCTTAAGAAACATAAAATTACTAAAAAAAATACAGTGCGTCTAATAATTTGGCCAGGGACTGTATATATATATATATAGATATATATATATATATATATATATATATATATATATATATATATATATATATTATATATATATATATACACACTACTTCTTGCGTCTTGGTATAAGGATTTTTAACGGCTTTAATTATTTCGGTGCTTACATTACTCTGTTGTAGTGTTTCCCACAATCTCATTAGGGGCACGCTGTCGTAGGCCCTTTTTAAATCAACAAAAACAAGACATGGTCTTCCTGATCAAATGCTGTTTTGTTTTCTAGGATTTGTGTCAGTGAGAAGAGATGGTCTATTGTGGATCTTTCCTGCTCTAAAGCCTGCCTGTTCTTCAGCTTCTACGTCCCGCGTATTCCGTTTCTATTCTGTTTTTAAGTATTTTTTCCATATATTCTGCTAATCGATCCTGTAACCGTTATTCCCCTATAGTTATCGCAATTATTTTTGTCTCCTTTCTTATGAATTGTTGATATGTATGATTATTTTCCATTCCTCAGGTACCTCTGATGTGTTAATGCATCTTTGGAATAAGTTCCTCAAAGAGCTAAATAGCTTTTCAGTTCCGTATTTTACTATCTCTCCTGGGATGTTTCCTGGTCCTGGAGCTCTACCATTTTTTAGCGTTTTACATACTTGTATAACTTCTGATGTTGTTATCCTTATTGGGGATCCTCGTATAACTATATTTGGGTTTCCATGTTGGGTACTTTTGAACTCTGGTCTATCTTCTGTTGTTCCATTTTTCTGGTGTTATTGGTGAGAAGATTTCCCTTTTCCGTTCTGTTCTCATATTTTTAAGGAGTCTCCAGCTTTCTGTCCTTTTTCTTCCTCCTATGTAAGTGTTGAGTCTTGAGCATGTCTTTTCCCATTGGTTGTTCTTTTTTGTCACTAATCATATTTTGCGTACTCTAGCTTGGGATTCTTTGTATTTTACTTTGTCGTTTGTGCTGTTTGAACTTAAGTATTTGTGATAGCTTTTTCCGTTTTTCTTCAATTTCGTATTCAATTTTCTTCATCCCACCAATATGGTTTTTGCTGTTTTTCCCTTTTCTCTTGGTACCCCTAATGCTTCCAGTGCGGCTGCGTGTAGACATTCCTTTATATACTTATATTCTACTTCTATATTAACAAATCCCGTCCGTTTTATCTTTTGGTCCAGTCTACTCTTGTTTAGATTTCTGATACTTTAATTTTGTAAGCTGTCTGTATTATATCTTATTGTTGTTTCACTTGTTGTGTGCTGTGTACTTGTATCTTCCAGTTTGCTTTCCCGTGTTGTTCGTGAGGTTATCTTTCCTTTCACAAGGTAGTGGTCGCTGCCACATGAAGCCCCTCTTTGGACTCTTACATCTAGGAAGTTTAATCTAGATCTCTGTCGTATTATCATATAGTCGATAATACTTTTTAAATCTCTTGTTGTTTGTCTCCACGTATATTTATGAATATCCCTATGCTGGTAGTGTCCGTTTAATATTGTAAGGTTGTTTTGTTCACATATCTCTAGGATTCTTCTTCTGTTGTCGTTAGTAACTTCTTCGCCATATTTTCCTACCACTTTAACGTGTTCTTTCCTTCCTATTCTATTTAGATCACCCAAAAGTAATATCTTTCTTGATGTTCCAATTTTGCGTATTTCTTCATTTAGTTGTGTTCAAAAAATCCTTGTTATTAGCCAGATCGTCGTCGTTGACAGCGTATACCCCCAGTAAGGTTGTGTTATTACCTAGTATTTTGAGATTCATCTTTATGATTCTTTCACTAATCGGTTCCCATGTTACCGTGTTTCAAACTTTAGTATGCAGTTTTCGACCAAAAAATTTATATTTAATTATTTATAAAAAATTGTCTATTAGAAAAATTTTAAAAGTCTCTCTACATTTTGTAGAAAAAGTAATTATTAAGATTTAAAAAAAATATTATATATAAAAGATAATAAGAAATCCATTACCGAGAATGATAACAAAGGTTAAAAATTCTTTAAAGAAATGTGAAAAACTTATATCCGATTCACTGAAATTTAAATTAAATGTGAGTAATCCGGCTAATTACGCAAGTTCAAATTGCACTTGACCGGTTATTTTTTTTGTCATTTTACGATCAAGATCTTGCAACTACTCTGTCATAATTTCTCCAGTCATCCAAGCTTTCTTTATTTTATTTCCAAGTTACAGGCAGGTTGTTTATGTTAATATTTTTAAATGCTCTGGGTTTAGCTGCCTTACCAACGACTAAGAATTTTTCTTTTTCTCCCGCCATATTTGCACAATGCAAAATTGTTAACCTCTCTTTGGGATATTTACCACCAACACATTTTTCTTTAAATACAGGCCTGTCTCATTGGCATTATAGATGTCTCGGTGAATATCCCTTAATTAAAGAAGGGCATTTTTCCCAGAATGATGAAACATCTTCAACAATAACCGAAGCTACTTCTCTTGAAATCGCTTTAAAACTTATGTTGTGGCGAATTCTAAATTTATTAAGCCAACCAGACGAAGCATTGAATGTAGAATGTCCCAGAGACTCGGCTATTTCTTTTGCTTTGCATCGTATTAGCGATTTTTTGCATTTTTGTCACGACAAGCCTACTGATACTCTCACCCCTCTTATCCATTTTTTAAATTGATATGAAAAGAAAATCAACGCACTAATTCCAGAAAACTCTATCTAAAAAAATAATTCATGTGCATACCTGTCAAAGGAATCCCCTTATGGCAAGTTGCTATAAACCAGTTATATCACAACTTGTCAATTTTGGTACAATCACCAGTCAAAAAGCTTCTTTTTTCATTCAAATTGCTGTTCCACATTCGCTTGTTTAGAAGGATTTCTTTATGTTTAATTATATCAGCAGCTTGCGCTTTTCCAATATTAAAACGCTTGGATAAGTCCCTTACACTTAACTTTTCCTTATTGTGAACTTCATTTATCTGAATTTTTTGTTTAAACGTGAGAATTTTTCTGTTTAGAGCCATTTCTCAATGCATGTGTCGCCCACTGTGTCTCTTTTTCGCATAGGCGTCAGACTAATATTAGATCACCGCGTGTACTGAAAAATTTAAATCGGTAAATCCCCGATTTACTCGCGGAAGTTTCTCAGTGAAGGTAGGCAACGACGTTGGCGCGCGGTGCGATTGAGAAACGCAATAGCGATACTCGCCACAGAAAAATGAGACAAGGCGTTTATTTTTTATTGTTTTTTTGTCTGGTTAAAAGAACATCTTTTTGTGTCCGCGTCCGTTCAAGAGAATGTCCGTCCAAGAGGGAGTTGCCCGTAACACAATGCCAATTATATGAGAGTCGGCCAATTATATGAGAAACTATCCGTTCAAGGGAGGTGTCAGTGTAAGAAGGGTGTCCGCGAAGAGGAATTTCACTGTATATATATATATATATATATATATATATATATATATATATATATATATATATATACGTATATATATATATATATATATATATATATATATATATATATATATATATATATATATATATATATTACGGGTCTAGCACACGTGCTGCAGGGAAGTCCCTAAAGCGCTCCAGGAGCGGCACGTGTGCGGAAAAAACCGATTCACGTTGTTCTTGAATCGTGTGTATAAAATGTGTCCATTATTCTAACCAAAAGACCGGTAAAACTCTTTATATTACTATTGAAAATATACATAATTTATTGATCCCTACCCCTTTTACCACCTCCCCTTGAAGTAGTATCGCTCAAAAACTATAGGTTCCTCCCCTACTTTAAGTATTATACATGTAACAAAATAAATGGGAGATTATGTTTTTCGTGATCTAGAGACCTTAAAACGTGAAGAAATACATAAATTCCGGATGATAGAATTAGAACAGAATTCTTCCCTTTAGGAAGAAAAGTAAAAATTTCTTTTTTGACTAACTACGAGGATGGATTGAAAAGTTTGCGACCCAGTCAAGAAAACAAAACATAAAATACGTACAAAAATATTTATCTTTTTCGACGTAATCTCCACCTATCTCTCTGCACTTCTTCCTGCATTCCAAAGTTCCCACACCTGTTTGAAAAAAAGTTTCCTCAAGGTCCTCAAAATATTGGGTAACTGCAGTTTCGACTTCTTCATTTTTTGAAAATTTCTGACCACCGAGGTATTTTTTTAGGTTTCGAAATAGATGAAAGTCCGAAGGTGCCAAATCAGGAGAATAAGCCGGGTGAAACAGCAATTCGAAACCACAATTACGAATTTGAGCCAAAGACTCAACAGACGTGTGAACGCGAGCGTTGTCCTGATGAAACAAAACTTTCTTTCTCAGTAATCCTGGGCGCTTCTCTTTAATTTCTTAACGTAAACGACGCAAAAGGGTGCGGTAGTAAGTCGAGTTTATTGTTTCGCCTTTCGGAAGGTAGTCTACCATAGTAATACCTTTAGTATCCCAAAAAACTGACGCCATCACTTTTCCAGCCGACAGAACTGCCTTCTCTTTCTTTGGGGTCGGTTCACCAGATTTTTTTCCACTGCTTGACTTGTTGTTGACTGTGACTGTGACACTGGCGTATAGTGGTGAACCCAGGTTTCGTCCATTGTCACAAACCTGTTAAGAAAATCTTGCAGATCAGCCTTAAACATCTCCAAACATTGCAAGAAATCGTGAGTCAATTTTGTTCAACTGAAAGCAATCTAGCGGAAACCTTAGAACAGGGGTCGGCAACCTATGGCACGCGTGCCATCTTTGGCACGCCAAGCAATTTTGAATGCCTCGCGTACCTATTCAAAGTTTACACATTAATTCTGTAATCTGTGACATGTTTCGAAATTAAGTAAATAATCGAAGACAGTATTACTTTAACGATACAAACAAAAACGATATATTATATAGGTTACTAGGTATTATTACCAAAAACTGCAAAATATATATTTTGTAATTTATAATTTTACTGAATGCATTGGTTTGGCTTTAATTTCGGCAAGTATTAAAGACGGCTAGCCTCAAAATATAAGCCTAGGTAAAAACACAACTAAACGTCCTCAATTCATATCACAAGAGCCGCTATAAGGCGGTTTTTGTTTGACTTGACTTCAATCGTTCCGACGTGCGCCGCAACTCTTTTTATATTGCCGAACTTCTAGGCGGTCCTTTGATTGCAATGGGCGCGTTGTAGATAATAATTTTTGTTCTAAGAAATTTAATAAACGTAATTATTGGAATTTTCTGGAAACATTATTTTTCTATATATAGCAAGCGGCTACACGTTTGGATCATTTAGTATAGAAGTAACATCCGTTCCAGTCAATAGTCGTCGAAAAGTTTTAAAAATTAAAATTACGTTGCGTTATGGCCACGAAGAAACGGAAGGTAGACGTTCGATTATTTCAAACTTCATGGACAACAGATTACGGTTTTGTATAGCAAAACGATCGGGCCATTTGTGTCCTATGTCGGGAAAACGTAGTTTTCCGGACATCTAGTGTTCAACGACATTTCCAGATAAAACATGAATCGTCATTTAAAGATAACGCTGATAAAAGGGAGGCAATACAAAGAGCAAGTAAACAATACGAGAAACAGTCAACATTCTTTAGCAAAATTTTCCAAGGAAAAAATCAGGTAACTGAATGCAGTTTCAAAATTGGACAATCGTTGGCACAAAAGGGTAGGCCGTTCACTGACGGAGAATTTATGAAGCAAAACGTTTTTGAGTACTGGCGAGATTTTATTCGACGATTTGTCCAATAAGGATATAATATTAGCCAGGATTAGGGATATACTGGCAATCGCTGCGCGATACTTCGATGATGGCAGTGTGTATGAAGAGCTGATTTGTCTGCTCCCATTGCAGGGAACTACAAGAGGAGAGGATACATTTTCAGAATTTGTTAACCATTTTGAAAAGCGGAACATTGATTTAAATAAAATTTTTTGCGTAACGACAGATGGCGCTCCTGCTATGATTGGGAGATATAAAGGATTTGTTACCCTTCTTATTGAACGCATGGGTCGATCAGTTTTGAAATTTCATTGCATAATTCACCAAGAGAGTTTGTGCGCTAAAATCTCCGCTGGAAGTTTAAAATCCGTGATGGATAGGGTGGGTAAAATAGTTAATTACATTGTCGGTCGTTCTTCACTGATTCATACAAATTTAAGGCGTTTCTGCAGGAATTAGAAAGTGCATATTCAGATATACCATTGCACAATAATGTGCGCTGGCTTAGCCGTGGTAAAGTGCTCTCTAGATTTGTGCAATGTCTGTGAGAAATTAAATCGTTCTTGTTGGAAAAAAATCAAGTGGATGCTTATCCTGAACTAGAAGATAAGAACTGGATCTGTATGTTAATGTTTCTTACTGATACCTTTAATAATTTATCTGGTATATAAAAAAAGCAAAAATTTCAAGGCCATCAGTTTTCAGTAAAGAACGAAAAAAAACTTTGTTGAAAAGTCATTTGGTGTGTGTTTTGTGAGGTCACTGGTTTTTATCCATCCATAACAAAAAAATTTATCTTAAAAACAATCAACGTGCGGAACACTAATCACGCAAGTCTGACTTTCACTTGGTTGGTTTTTCTTCTTTTTAATCCCCTTTTTAAGAGAACGAATTTTCCTAATAATTAGAACTTCTTCCTTATTTTAAGCATTGTAGTGTTTGGAAAAACCTCACATAAAAATAGTAACTTCTCTGATTTATGTCGCCAAGTAAAACCAATCTCTTAACTCAAGTACCGTAAATAAATTTATAATAGCTTATGTGTTAAATATATTTTTTCGACCTTACATAATCAAGCAAGGTCAAGTTTAACACACAAAATACGAATTGATGAGTAACGTAATTAGAAAATCTATTGTATTAAGCTGGCTTGTACTTATTCACCATTTACCGGAACGAATTTATAGACTGTTACCTGTCCCAACCAACCAGTTTGTAGTTTCCGCAAGAAACATAGACATAAACTATTGGATAATTTTTTTTCTTCTAATAGTTCTTCGGTACTACACGAGGTTTCTTGGATCCGAGTGTAATAGAATTGTTAATTTATGTAATAAATTTCAAGGTAGTTTCATAACATTGCTTTAAGTGAAAAGTTCGTCATTATGTTTATAATAACAGTTGTTATTTTATGTGTACTTGTATTAAAAAAAACTTGTGTTCAAGAAAGTTGCAGAATAATACCAATAAATGGTAATATAATGGACGGGGAGTGTTGTATTTTTACAACTCATGAAGATTCTAGGGAGATTTTAGAAGAAATTCTAAAAGAAAACCTTCCGAAAATTAATCATCTTAAGAGTACCCAACCATTATTCGAGCCCTGTCGGGAGGATAGTAGACGTCGCCGAAGACATCCGAAAAATCGCCCTAGTAATATCTCTCCGATGCCAACAGCTGATCATATTAAACCAGAAATTCAAAATGCTTTTGCACTACCACCAGATGAAAATATAATTATACCAATACGTAGTGATAAAATACATGGAGAATGTAATATTTTAATTAAAGACCCATGTTATCGACAAGAATACGATAAAATTATCCCTACTGTAGATATTACTGAAGAAAGAGGGGTGCTATCGAACGAAAAAGTTCAAGGAATTCAGCCAAATGGTGTCCTTCTTCCAAATATTTCTCCAATTACTATATTAAAACCTCCTCAAAAGATATTAGCGAATCAGAATGATCCCAGACCACATTTCAATTTTGAACTGCCCGATGTTGTTAAAGAATTCGATGCGATAAGTACCCTTGATTTGAAAGTCAAACAACATCTGTTAGTTCTGACAGGCCAGAAGTCTCTCACAAGCATAAAATAAAAAATCAAACTAATTTGGAGGTAGGTAAAGCCAATGCAACTAGTTCTGGCAAAACAATTGTTGACTTGGACAACAGAAATGCTGTCGATGTGCCACCCCATTAAATGTCCAGATGGACAAAGTAGAGACCCTAGTGGCAAGTGTGTCTCTCCATTCTAATCTGCGAAGTTGTTATATTTTTTTAGCCTTACATATTTATAATTTTAGTGATAATAGTTACAGTGATAAGTGAAATATTCTCTATTTTAAACAGCTTTTGCCTATAATCTAATATGTTTTGTATCAAACTTTGTAGAACGATGTACATGAGTAGACCCTGAACATCTAGTTTTTGGAAAAATAAAGAAGTTAAAAAAATATTCTTGTAAAAATATCAAGGGATTGCTAACAGTATTATAATTTTAAATGGGAAACTAATCAAGATATATCTTTCGTACAACAAATATTATCGTTATATTACACTGCATAACTTGGAAACGACGTAAAGGTAGGTCGCGAATCTACTCCATGGTAAATAACTTTCACATTTTACATTTCGATTATCCAGTCGAACAATTATACAACACATACCATGGTTCAAGATAAATAGGAACAGTCTTTAACACAGATGGACGTATAAAGAAAATATGAAAAATATATGATAAATAACGGGTCAAGTGCAAGTTGAACTTGCGCAATTAGTGTTCCGTACGTTGCTTTTAAGATAAAAAATTTTGTTACGGAGGCATAAAATGATCAATGACTTCACAAAACACACCCCGAATGAGTTTTCGACAAAGTTTGTTTCCAATCTTTACTGAAAGCTGATGACCTTGAAATTTTTGGTTTTTTCTATATACCAGATAAATTATTAAAGGTAATGCACTTGTGATAACTGTCGTTCAATCTACACCCCGTGGAGAATATTCCAGAATTTTTTCAAAATTTTTTGGTCAGTACTTTTCCAGATAAGTGGGGGGGACAGCGATTTTTCGCAATTTTTTTAAAAATAATACAAAGAAAAGTGTGCGCAAGTATTATATTATATATAAATTTTTTACTAGTGTTTTCACAAGCTTTCATTTGACACCACACTCGATGATCTAGTAAAAAAATTTTTTTTCACTTCCGATTTTACCCCCCAAAACTAATCCCTTAAGTAAAAATTTAACTTTCAAAACTACATGGCTCTGATGAGGCCATCAATTCCTATATTATTACCAAATTTCAACTTTCTATGACAAATAGTTTCGGAGAAAAACGGGTGTGACAGACTAACAGACAGACAGACACCGAAGTCATCTTATAAGTGTTCCGTACGGAACACTAAAAAGTTATGTATTTGTATTCAGATATTGAGTTTTAGGATCTGCTGTAATAACGTGCAGTTGTAGATTTTATTCATATTGGCTGATCTGTAAAAAATATATTCTGTGGTAAGATTCACTGCTTCGTGAAGAAAACAAATGATGTTTTTAGTGTTCCGTACGGAACACACGGTGAAATTTGGTAATAATATAGGAATTGATGGCCTCATCAGAGCCATGTAGTTTTGAGAATTAAATTTTGACTTAAGGGGTTAGTTTTGGGGGGTGAAGTCGGAAGTGAAAAAAAAAAATTTTTTACTAGGTCATCGAGTGTGGTGTCAAATGAAAGCTTGTGAAAACACGAGTAAAAAATATATATATATATAATATTATACTTGCGCGCACTTTTCTTTGGATTATTTTTAAAAATTCGCGAAAAATCGCTGTCCCGGGCCTTATCAAAAAATTTCGAAAAAAATTCCGGAATTTTCTCCACGGGGTATAGATTGAACGAAAATTATCACGAGTGCATTACCTTTAATAATTTATATGGTATACAAAAAAAAACACAAAATTTGAAGGTCATCAGATATCAGTAAAGATTGGAAACAAACTTTGTTGAAAACTCATTTGGGGTGTGTTTTGTGAAGTCACTGATCATTTTATACCTCCGTAACATAAATTTTGACTTAAGGGGTTCGTTTTGAGGGGTGAAATCGGAAGTGAAAAAAATTTTTTTTTTACTAGGTCATCGAGTGTGGTGTCAAATGAAAGCTTGTGAAAACACGAGTAAAAAATATATATATAATGTAATACTTGCGCACACTTTTCTTCGTATTACTTTTAAAAAATCGCTGTCCCCTACCTTATCTCGAAAAGTACTGATCAAAAAATTTTGAAAAAATTCTGGAATATTCTCCACGGGGCATAGATTGAACGAAAATTATCACGAGTTTATTACCTATAATAATTTATTTGGTATATAAAAAAAAAACAAAATTTCCAGGTCACCAGTTTTCAGTAAAGATTGGAAACAAACTTTGTTGAAAACTCATTTGGGGTGTGTTTTGTGAAGTCACTGATCATTTTTATACCACCCTAACAAAAAATTTTATTTTAAAAACAATCAACGTACGGAACACTAATTGTGCAAGTTCAACTTGCACTTGACCGGTTTTTTATCTACTGCCTTTAGTCCTAGCTATGAGGTAAAATGTAATAGTTTTAATTTCTTTGTTGAATTTTAAACAGAATTAAATAAGAAAAGTTAAAGGAAATAGTTTAAAATAATGTTTTAAAAAACTTCTGGTTTCAGCAAAATTAAATTCATGTGAAAATTGGCTACTATGTTGGGCAAGCGCAGAAGAGTTTTTCTTTAATCTGCAATCACTTTTGTGGGAAGTGATTCTGTCTTTTAGGACTCTAGATGTTTGTCCTATATATATTTTTTCACACTGAGAGCAAGGGATGCTGTAAACTACTTCTGAAACTTTTGTGACTTCATCTTTGTCTTTTAGACAAGTAAAAATATTGTTGATAGTTTTTTGTGTTTAAAAGCAATTTTTAAATTAGGTAATTGGTTGAAGAGTTTAGTTGTCTTTGCGGAGATTTCTTTTATGTATGGAAATGAAAAATAAGATTTTGATTCGATTTTCAGAGAGGAAAGCACTAATATCCGGTGTAAGATTGTTGTTTTGTTGTACAGGGGGTGTGGTTGAGTTAAATAATAATTTATTTATTAATTGGATTGGATAGGAGTTGGTGCGTAGAGTGTCTCGTAGTTTATTTAGATTTTTCAGGCTGAGGGAGGATCAACAATATTTTTACTTGTCTAAAAGACGAAGATGAAGTCACAAAAGTTTCAGAAGTAGTTTACAGCATCCCTTGCTCTCAGTGTGAAAAATATATATATAGGACAGACATCTAGAGTCCTAAAAGACAGAATCAGTTCCCACAAAAGTGATTTGCATATTAAAAAAAAACTCTTGTGCTCTTGTCCAACATAGTAGCCAATTTGAATTTAATTTTGCTGAAACCAAAATCCTATGTAAAGAGAGAAATCTCGACAGGAGAATGTTTAGGGAGATGGTGGAAATCCACCTTCAACCGAACTCGATCAATAAAAAAACTGACATTGAGGATCTGAGTTTAATTTTCTCCAATTTATTACAAATAGGCAGTCAGAGTGAAAACTCTTACAATATATCTGACATATCTCTTTGATAATAAGCCCACTAATTTTCACTAACTTTTCAACTTTAAAACAATCAACACAAAATGTCAACGTCATTCTATTTTCAAATATAAATTAACCACAACTTAACTAAGAGATAGAAACACACTGCCCTTAGCAAAATGACAAGAAAACATAACAAAAAATCTTTTATAAATTAAAATCATTTTGCGACCACACATTCTCTGTACTCTTCCAACAAAATGAAGTAAAATTTTATTATATTTTCCAGAGATGAATATGTCGAGTTTTCTTGTGTTTTTTCTGTTTTTTCTAATGAATAAGTGCAATAAAGTGCCCCCACAAAACAATAATTTTCGAACACACCCACTTAGCTGTAAGTACTTTAATGTTACATATAAAAATGGGGTTGTTCTTTACTTTTAATCTCAAAAATACTGATATTCTACTGTAATTGTAGCCCTGATGAAGAAAATGAAATATTTTCGAAAGCTTGGCGTAGCTAAAAAGGTGTCCAAAACTTTTTAGTTCTTTTCCAAAGACCGCTTATCCCCAAAAACACAATACTGCTGTTTAACTAGTCGGTCAAGACTACCCTTCTCCTCTTATATACATAT
>CM032456.1:17609632-17628782 GCA_019049505.1 Pachyrhynchus sulphureomaculatus
GACCTTCGAAATTGGTTTAAGGGCAAGTAAAAAGCTTTCCGATTAATATGCGATTCCTATGGTATGGCGCGAGCAAAAGAACCATAGTGATGATTGTTACTTTTGTTCGTGTAATGTGAAAGGGTATAATTCAAAATGGAAGCAATCCATTTCATACCCCAATCTGCAATCAGCTATTCGTCCCATCCCTCATGGGACCGAAATACCAGTGCCCAAGGCCCTTGCTACCTTGGAGGAGATTCCAAGTTCTGACGAAGATGGTGCTGTACCTGAACCCGATGACAAGTCAAGTTTTCAATTTGAAGATGACAGCAGTCCGAAATTGTTTTCCCAGGGCGAGCTAAATGATTTGGTAAGAGACTTGAATCTTCCCAATAACGCTGCTGAGTTGCTTGGATCAAGGCTCAAAAGCAGGAACTTACTTTTGCCGGGAGTGTCTTCCTCCTGGTTTAGATATCGTGAGAAGCAGTTCACTTCCTACTTTTGCCCAAGAGGACGAGTTGGTTTATTGTACCAATATTGAAGGTTTGATGGATACATTTAAGATCTCATACGACCCAGCATAGTGGCGTATTTTAATAGATTCTTCAAAAAGAAGCCTTAAAGCATTTCTGCTTCACAATGGCGGTTTCTATGCTTTCATTCCTGTCGGTCATTCCGTACATCTCGAGGAAACCTACAAGAACTTGGAATTGGTTTCTTTGCAAATTAAAATATAAAGACCACGGTTGGCAAGTGTGCGGTGATTTAAAAATCATGGGCATGTTGCTCGGACAACAATCTGGGTTTACCAAATTCCCTTGCTTTTTGTGTCTATGGGATAGTAGAGACCGAGCAAATCACTGGACCAAAAAAGTGTTGGCCTCCGAGGGAGCTAAAGTTGACGAAAAGAACGTCCTGCATGAAACTTTGGTGCCTTCTCATAAAGACCCGTGTGAGTTAAGCCGGTACTACACGATGCGTCCAACGTTTGTTCCAACATTCGCCTTCCAACGTTGGCTAAACATTGGAACAAGGACTGGACGCAGTGTTGCAACTACACGATGCGCCCCACGTTTATTCCAACATTCACATTCCAGCGTTGGCCAAACACAAAGGCTAGATGCAGCGCTGTAGAGTGGATGCTCGGGAAAAAAAATTGTGAGTGTTTAGTGTGCGAGTTGCCGATACTGGTGTGCATAGAAAGCTTGCGTTGTGTAAAGTTTCAAATTGTGACAGCAGAAGAGAAAAATGGATGATGACACGGTTGCAGTTGCTGCGACGGTATTTGTACTATCGTGTACGAAATTATTACTTGCACAGAAACAGAAAAAGAGACGTGCAAGGAGGTGGTGGATGTTATCGTTCAACAAAAGCAGACAACGGTAAGTAAAGTTCACATGCTAGAAAACATGAAAGGTCAACTGTAGATTTCTCGCAGTGCATTTACGTATTCTATTTTCTAATGGCTCAGACATGCTGCAGGATCTGAAGAGAGAACCGTCAGGAAAATTCAATAACTTCTGTCGAATGTCAGCAGAAGATTTTGAATTTATTCTCGCAAAAACTGGACCAAAAATGAGGAAAGCAATACCAATTCAAGAGCGGTTAGCAGTCACTCTTCGATTCTTAGCTAGTGGTGATTCCTTTACTAGTCTTGCGTATCTAGTTAAGATATCACAGCAAGCGATAACCCGCATTGTACCAGATGTTTGTGAAGCCATCATGGATGCGCTGAAAGATGAAATACAGGTAAGAAAGTGTACTTGAATAATAGTTTATTTATTCTACTAAAAAAAGTAATGAACAGAATTACAAGGGTTGCAAGTACATATAATTATGGCAGCTGTAGTATTAGTTTCGCATGTTTGCTCATTACAAGTTTCCTGGGCCAGAAACCCATCAGCAGTTGAATAAAAGTTAAGAGTGTCTCTTCTTCCTCTGCATACTTAGATTCTGTAGAGTTTCAGTAGCTCCTTGTGTGCAGGTTGACTCAGGAGTAGGTGGTTGTATAAACAGTGGAGACGTGGGAGAAGGAGAATGTGAATATGTGTAGGATAAAGGAGAAGCAGTAGAACATGAAGAAGTTGGATTATGAATTGGGTACCTTGTGTGGAGAGATTCAAGGGAGGTGTAATGGCCTAGTGATTGACTAACAGATGAAGCACTGGGATGACGTTGTACCCTGGCATCTAATTCTTCGAGCTCTGCTGCAAAAACCAAATTATCAATTTTATTCTGGATAAGTAGACGAGTCCGGGGAGATAATTTGCGCAATTTTGCGGCTAATTGCTGCCCATTCAATGAAGGTCCATCTTGAATCTGCTGTTTTTCCTGCGACGTTGGCCTCGCGGCTAAACTCTGCAAAACCTCACTTGCTTTTTCCAAGTGTCTCGTTACTACTTGGCTATCAGCATTCTGATCAACTGTCCGTTTCCTTCTTGAACTGGGAGTTTGCGGCACTGAGAACGCGTTTCTGTTCTCTTCAGTGGACACTATCTCTGCATTCTGCAGTACAGTAAGTGTTACAGGATCATCTTCATGTTCACTATGAGTGTGTCCATCAGCTTCATTGGATGTAAGGATATCTCTTCCCTCTGTATTGGCACCACCAACATCCTGTAAATAATATCAGTATGATTGTTATCTCTAATGAATTTTTCAATATTTTACAGCTGCCAACATCGCCGGAAGGATGGAAAGAAGTAGCTAATGGATTTCAATATGACTGGAATTTTCCACATTGCCTAGGAGCAGTGGATGGGAAGCATGTAATCCTGCAAGCTCCTTTCAACAGTGAATCTGCGTTCTTCAACTACAAGAAGTCATTCAGCATGGCTATTGTTGACTCACAATATTACTTTACGTTCTTTGATGTTGGTGCTCAGGGGAGAATGAATGACGCTGGTGTTTATGCAAACACGAGTGTTTATAAGAAAATACAGCATAATGAACTTCACCATCCATCACCTGAGCGCTTAGGAGGACGCCAGAAAAATATGCCTTATGTGTTCATAGGTGACGACTTTTTTCCTATGAGCAATAGTCTTTTGAAACTCTATCCGGGAACTCATCGTAAAGGTACCTTAGAGCGCATTTTCAATTACCGTCTTTGTCGCGCACGCAGAGTTGTAGAGAATGCCTTTGGTATTTTGGCATCAGTTTTCCGAGTATTCAGATCACCAATGCTCCTAGAACCTGATAAAGCTGCTAAAATAACCATGACTTGCGCTTTACTTCATAATTTTCTACGAAAAAGTACAACGTCAAGGAAACTTTACACTCCTCCTGGGACGTTTGATCGTGAAGAGGATGGTACATTCATTCCAGGAACATGGCACAATGATCAAAATGGGATGACATCATTTACTCCACTTGGAAGAACACCTAGGAGGTCCACTAACGACGTAAAGGATATTCAAAAGGAGTTTGCAGAATATTTAATGACAAGCGGATGGCAGAATAGTATTTCTGAGTTTAATTGTTTTGTGATGTACCTGTTGAAAATAAACTTACTTCTGAATTCGGTGATGGTCTCTTCTCTCCCATAGGTCTTATAAATCCATCCAGGGCATGGTACGCAAACCAGGTAGGATGATACACATCTTCTGTCCCGCTTCCGGTAATTTCTGAATCGAGGATTTTTTTTCTTAAGTTCCGGTATGTCGACATGAGCGATTCCTTTTTCTTCTTTAATGTTACAACTGGTACTTCTGTACTGAATTCATTCGCTAGTTTCATCCAAGCATCCAGCAGAAGGTTTTTGTTCTTATGGCCTGGATGCTTACTATTCCACAGAATAGGATACTTCTCATAAAGTTCGATAAATTCGAGGGCCTGTTCATTACTCCACTTCATACTTCCTATAAACGAAATAAACATCCAAGATAAATAAGAAGGTAATCTGTCGTCATGGCTCTTGTACCACAATCTTTTTCATTTGAAAATATTAAATTGAAATTCCATTCTTTTATACATCCCAGAACTGGTGAAAAGTGTATTGTAAATACTCTCGTAATTGTATGTATGTATAAAATAATTGAAATAAGACATTGTAAAAGCAACTATTGGGATTTAAACTTACCTATAGAAATGAAAACGTGGCAGTATTAACAGTCCGTAGTATTAACAGTCCAGAAACAAAACATTAAACACACAGCATTCACGCGCAAGGAGACAACCACGTGTGTAGTTGTACCACAAATGTTGGTTCCAAGTCCTTCCAACGTTGGACACTCCTTTGACGCGGGTCACGGAGACCGACTTTCGGTGGCAAACGTTCCAATGCCAACGTCAAAACATTCGTCCAATGAAATGCGCACTACGACTACACGATGTGTCCAATCATACCAGCGTCCCACGTTGGAAGCATTGGACGCATCGTGTAGTACCGGCTTTAAACCAATGTAGTAAAACACCATCCGATTAACCTTGTTACTTGAATGCTTATAAGATCACTTCGGTGTCTGTCCGTCTGTTACATCCGATTTTTTCTGAAACGATTTGACAGAGAAAGTTGAAATTTGGCACTAATATAGGAATTGATGGTCTCATCAGAGCTGCGAGTGAGGTGTCAAATGAAAGCTTATAAAAACATAAGGTCAAAAAATATATATAATGTAATACTTGCGCACACTTTTCTTTGTAATATTTTTAAAAAATTGGGAAAAATCGTCCCTCCTTATCTCGAAAAGTACTGATCAAAAAATTTTCAAAAAAATTCTGGAATATTCTCCACAGGGTGTAGACTGAATGAAAACTATCATGAGTACATTATATATATATATATATATATATATATATATATATATATATATATATATATATATATATATATATATATATATATATATATATATATATATCGGTTTTTTAAAACGTCTTTCGTCGTTGTCCGATGCCCAACTTCCATTCTTTTCGATCCATCCATTGATCTTCTCTCAAGTCTCGAGCACTCATAGCTTTATTAATGCTCTCCTTCCATGTTTTTTTAGGTCGTCCTCGTTTTTTGTGATTCGGTGGTATCCATTGCATGGCGATTTTGGGTAATCTGGTTTTTCCATCCGTTGTACATGCCCGTACCATATCAGCTGTTTCTGTTCGATGTCTGTTATAATGGATCCATCTATCCCCATTCGCTGTCTTACTTCGTCATTTCGAATTCTATCTCTTCGTGATATACCTAATGTTCTTCTAAATACGTCCATTTCAGTTGCCTCAAGTTTTCTGCGATTCTGGTCTGATATTCTCCACGTCTCTGAGCCATAGGTTAGACTACTTTTAATGAGAGTTTCATATATGTTATATTTGCGTCTCTTTCCGATGTTATCGCTCCATAGTATACCGTTTAGGCATCCTAATGCTCTTCTAGCTTGTGTTATTCGTTTGTTAATCTCGCTATCATCTTTGCATGACGTGTCGAATTCTACACCCAGATACGTATATGAGAGGCAGCTGGTTATTTCTTCTTGATTGTCTAGCTGGATATTCGATGGTTCCGTTCCTATAGGGAGGTATTTAGTTTTCTGCGTGTTAAGCTCTAGTCCCCAGTTCTTATATTCAGTATGCAATTTTCGAGCCATATACTCTAAATCGTCCCTATCATTTGCTATGATGACTTGATCGTCAGCAAACTGAAGAGTGTATAGGCATGTTCTGCCAATGTGAATACCCATCCCATTACATTTCCTCTTCCATTGGTATAAGGCCCTCGCTACATATATTTTAAATAATGTAGGTGATATACAGCATCCCTGACGCAAACCTTTATCCACTAGGAATTTCTTTGACACTCTGTTGCCAACCTTTATTTGTGATGAGGCTCCTGTATATAAATTCTTAAGAGCTCTTATAATTGTCTGGTTAACATTGGTTTCCTGTAAGACGTTCCACAATTTTTTCACCGGGACTATATCGTAGGCTTTCTGAAGATCTATGAACATAAGGTGGGTTTCTTGGTTGGTAGCTAACCTTTTTTCTATTATTTGTTTTAGGGTGAAGACATTATCGGTACAGGTTCTTCCAGCTCGAAATCCAGATTGCTCTTCTTCTTCTTTAGCTCTATATTCCTCTTCAATGAGATCCCGAATAATTCTTCCATAAAGCCGGCTCAAAGAACTGGTCACTGATATTCCTCTATAGTTAGAACAGTCAAGCTTGTTTCCCTTTTTATGAATGGATGATATGTAAGCCTCTTTCCATTCCTCAGGCACACTCGCGCCATTTATATACTGATTTATACACCAGGTAAGCTGATCAAACAGCTTTTCTGACCCACATTTAAAACAGTTCCGCGGGAATTCCTCCTGGTCCTGCAGCTCGACCATTCTTCAATTTACTAACTGCTTTTTTAACTGTATCAACGTTAACCACGATTGTTTCTCCCTCTATGAGTATATCCGTTGGTGTATTTAACAGGTATTCGTCTCTGTTTTCTGATAATAGTATCTTGTAGTGGTCCATCCATTTCTTTATTGATATAGTTTGAATGTATGCTTTATTTTTAGAGTTCGATGTTACGTTTTTTTATGAACTTCCATGATTCTGAACACTTTTTTCCTCCTAAATATGTGTTGATTTCAATACACTTTTTGTCCCATATCTCCTTCTATGCTACGTTTATTATTCTCCTTGTTGTCCTTTTCAAGTCTAAATATTGCTCTTTGTCTTCTCGTTGTTGGGTGTTTAACCATTTAAGATATAGTTGTTTTTTCCGACTTATTAATTCTTCAATCTCGTTATTCCACCAGAGTTTGTAACTATGCTTTTTAGTTTTTAATCCAACTGCCTCTTCTGCAGCTGTTCTAATACTGTTTACTATATTTTCATATATAATTTCTAGTGGCTGTCGGTTTCTTGTTCCGAAGAGTTTTTCGTCCAGTCTACGTTTGTATAACTTTTGTGTACTTTCACTAATTAAGCTATCTATTTTATATTGTTTTGTTGATATTTCTTCTGTCTGGTCAGTTTCTTCTCTCTTATCTGCACGTTGTTTGGATCTAAATGGGACTATAAACTTTGCCTTGACCATGTAATGGTCTGATCCACATGTCACACCTCTATAGGATCTTACATCATTAATTTTTAAATTTGTCTTCTGTTTAACCATTACATAGTCAATTACAGATTTAAGGCTTCTTGTGTGTTGAACCCAGGTGTATGTATGAATTTTTTTATGTTTGTAGAATCCATTGGTTATTTTTAGCTGATGTTGGCACAATGCCATTAATCTCTGGCCGTTGTCGTTTGTAGTAATTTCTCCATGGGGCCTTACTACGTCGTCATCAGTTCTTTGACCAACCCTACCATTCGGGTCTCCAAGTATTATTACTTCTCTTAATGTTCCAATTTTTAGAATTTCATCGCTGACCTGTTCAAAAAATTCGTC
The DNA here is from genome assembly GCA_019049505.1 of Pachyrhynchus sulphureomaculatus. Lineage (NCBI taxonomy): Eukaryota > Metazoa > Arthropoda > Insecta > Coleoptera > Curculionidae > Pachyrhynchus > Pachyrhynchus sulphureomaculatus. The sequence goes on from CM032456.1 coordinate 17,616,999, forward strand.
CTTTTTTCGTTATTGGTTCATCATCAGATATTGCATATAACTCAAGAATTGTTATTGGCTGTTGGTTTACAGTCAAATTGATCCGAATAATATTTTTCACTCATGCATCGAAATCAGATATTTTATTTTTATATTTTTTTATGTAGCATGATCGAGACGCCTCTTTTCGCTCTTTCATGTTTTGGCACTCCAGTGAATAGATGTACATAGTTGTTGATGACTTCTGTACCAGTTCCCTTCTTCTTTGTCTCTGTTAGCACCACCAATTCCATGTTCATGTTGAGTAATTCTTGTGTTATTTCCTCTACCTTTCCTTTGATTCCTTGTACATTCCAAGTGCCAATATTCATAATCCTTTTCCGTAGCTTTTGTCGTGTTCCGTGAGATCCGTCCGTACCGAGGCATTTGTTAGGCTTTTTAGTAAGTTGAAATTTTACAAGTGACGGGGAACTAGCCTGTCGCCTAACCCCAACTTGGAGGACCAGGTAATTTTATCTCAGGGTTTTCTTCCCATAGACCGCTTGTCTTTCAAGACTCCAGAGATCGGTCTTCCCTTTAAAGTCGGCTCCTCCGCTTTCCAGACCATTGGATACTTAGATCTCATCTGCTCTGTCCACCGTTGACCATTTTCGCCGTACCCTGGCAGGGGCCCTTACAGGGTGCTATCATCCGGGTCAGATGAACCCTGGTTTTTTAGCGAGGTTGTTACTCCTCCCCCTCACTCTTTTCCAACCTGGCTTGGGACAGGCTTCGGCGGGTTTTCATGAGTACATTACCTGGTAAATAAAAAAAAGCAAAAATTTCAAGGCCATCAGTTTTCAGTAAAGAACGAAAAAAAAACTTTGTTGAAAACTCATTTGGGTTTTTTTTATTATTATTTTAAAAACAGTCAACGTACGGAACACTAATTGCACGAGTCCGACTTGTACTTGGCCGGTTTTTCTTCTTTTTAATCCCCTTTTTCAGAGAATGAATTTTCCTAATAATTAAAACTTTTTCCTTATTTTAAGCATTGTAGCGTTTGGAAAAACCTCGCATAAAATTGGTAGCTTTTCTAGTTTATGTCGCCAAGTAAAACCAATCTCTTAACTCAAGTACCGTAAATAAATTTATAATAGCTTATGTGTTAAATATATTTTTTCGACCTTACATAATCAAGCAAGGTCAAGTTTAACACACAAAATACGAATTGATGAGTAACGTAATTAGAAAATCTATTGTATTAAGCTGGCTTGTACTTATTCACCATTTACCCGGAACGAATTTATAGACTGTTACCTGTCCTAACCAACCAGTTTGTAGTTTCCGCAAGAAACATAGACATAAACTATTGGATAATTTTTTTCTTCTAATAGTTCTTCGGTACTACACGAGGTTTCTTGGATCCGAGTGTAATAGAATTGTTAATTTATGTAATAAATTTCAAGGTAGTTTCATAACATTGCTTTAAGTGAAAAGTTCGTCATTATGTTTATAATAACAGTTGTTATTTTATGTGTACTTGTATTAAAAACTTGTGTTCAAGAAAGTTGCAGAATAATACCAATAAATGGTAATATAATGGACGGGGAGTGTTGTATTTTTACAACTCATGAAGATTCTAGGGAGATTTTAGAAGAAATTCTAAAAGAAAACCTTCCGAAAATTAATCATCTTAAGAGTACCCAACCATTATTCGAGCCCTGTCGGGAGGATAGTAGACGTCGCCGAAGACATCCGAAAAAATCGCCCTAGTAATATCTCTCCGATGCCAACAGCTGATCATATTAAACCAGAAATTCAAAATGCTTTTGCACTACCACCAGATGAAAATATAATTATACCAATACGTAGTGATAAAATACATGGAGAATGTAATATTTTAATTAAGGACCCATGTTATCGACAAGAATACGATAAAATTATCCCTACTGTAGATATTACTGAAGAAAGAGGGGTACTATCGAACGAAAAAGTTCAAGGAATTCAGCCAAATGGTGTCCTTCTTCCAAATATTTCTCCAATTACTATATTAAAACCTCCTCAAAAGATATTAGCGAATCAGAATGATCCCAGACCACATTTCAATTTTGAACTGCCCGATGTTGTTAAAGAATTCGATGCGATAAGTACCCTTGATTTTGAAAGTCAAACAACATCTGTTAGTTCTGACAGGCCAGAAGTCTCTCACAAGCATAAAATAAAAAATCAAACTAATTTGGAGGTAGGTAAAGCCAATGCAACTAGTTCTGGCAAAACAATTGTTGACTTGGACAACAGAAATGCTGTCGATGTGCCACCCATTAAATGTCCAGATGGACAAAGTAGAGACCCTAGTGGCAAGTGTGTCTCTCCATTCTAGTCTGCGAAGTTGTTATATTTTTTTAGCCTTACATATTTATAATTTAGTGATAATAGTTACAGTGATAAGTGAAATATTCTCTATTTTAAACAGCTTTTGCTTATAATCTAATATGTTTGTATCAAACTTTGTAGAATGATGTACATGAGTAGATCCTGAATATCTAGTTTTTGGAAAAATAAAGAAGTTAAAAAAATATTCTTGTAAAAATATCAAGGGATTGCTAACAGTATTATAATTTTAAATGGGAAACTAATCAAGATATATCTTTCGTATAACAAATATTATCGTTATATAATACACTGCTAACTTGGAAAACGACGTAAACGTAGGTCGTGAATCTACTCCATGGTAAATAACTTTCACATTTTACATTTCGATTATCCAGTCGAACAATTATACAACACATACCATGGTTTAAGATAAATAGTAACACTCTAACATAGTTGGACGTATAACGAAAATATTAAAAATATATGATAAATAACCGGTCAAGTGCAAGTTGAACTTGCGCAATTAGTGTTCCGTACGTTGCTTTTAAGATAAAAAATGTTGTTACGGAGGCATAAAATGATCAATGACTTCACAAAACACACCCCGAATGAGTTTTCGACAAAGTTTGTTTCTAATCTTTACTGAAAGCTGATGACCTTGAAATTTTTGGTTTTTTTCTATATACCAGATAAATTATTAAAGGTAATGCACTTGTGATAACTTTCGTTCAATCTACACCCCGTGGAGGATATTCCAGAATTTTTTCAAAATTTTTTGGTCAGTACTTTTCCAGATAAGTGGGGGGACAGCGATTTTTCGCAATTTTTTAAAAATAATACAAAGAAAAGTGTGCGCAAGTATTATATTATATATAAATTTTTTACTAGTGTTTTCACAAGCTTTCATTTGACACCACACTCGATGATCTAGTAAAAAAATTTTTTTTTCACTTCCGATTTTACCCCCCAAAACTAATCCCTTAAGTAAAAATTTTCAAACTTTCAAAACTACATGGCTCTGATGAGGCCATCATTATTACCAAATTTCAACTTTCTATGACAAATAGTTTCGGAGAAAAACGGGTGTGACAGACTAACAGACAGACAGACAACCGAAGTCATCTTATAAGTGTTCCGTACGGAACACTAAAAAGTTATGTATTTGTATTCAAATATTGAGTTTTAGGATCTGCTGTAGTAACGTGCAGTTGTAGATTTTATTCATATTGGCTGATCTGTAAAACTTATAAATATATTCTGTGGTAAGATTCACTGCTTCGTGAAGAAAACAAATGATGTTTTTTATCTACTGCCTTTAGTCCTACCTATGAGGTAAAATGTAATAGTTTTAATTTCTTAAATTTAATAAGAAAAGCTAAAGGAAATAGTTTAAAATAATGTTTTAAAAACTTCTAAAGTTAGAATATATATATATATATATATATATATATATATATATATATATATATATATATATATATATATATATATATATATATATATATATATATATATATATATATATATATATATTATATAATATATATATATATATATATATATATATATGTATATATATATATTATATATATATATATATATATATATATATATATATATATATATGTATATATATATATATATATATATATATATATATATATATATATATATATATAGCAGTATTGTGTTCTTGGGGTAAGCGGTCTTTGGAAAAGAACTAAAAAGTTTTGGACACCTTTTTAGCTACGCCAAGCTTTCGAAAATATTTCATTTTCTTCATCAGGGCTACAATTACAGTAGAATATCGGTATTTTTGAGATTAAAAGTAAAGAACAACCCTACTTTTTATATGTAAAATTAAAGTACTTACTGCTAAGTGGTGGTGTGTTTAAAAATTGTTGTTTGTGGTGACACTTTATTGCACTTATTCATCAGAAAAAACAGAAAAACACAAGAAAAGTCGACATATTCATCTCTGGGAAATATAATAAAATTTTACTTCATTTTGTTGGAAGAGTACAGAGAATTTGTGGTCGCAAAATGATTTTAATTTATAAAGGATTTTGTTGTTATGTTTTTTTGTCATTTTGCTAAGGGCAGTGTGTTTCTATCTCTTAGTTAAGTTGTGGTTAATTTATATTTGAAAATAGAATGACGTTGACATTTTGTTTGATTGTTTTAAAGTTGAAAAGTTAGTGAAAATTAGTGGGATTATTATCAAAGAGATATATCAGTTTTCACTCTGACTGCCTATTTGTAATAATTGGAGAAAATTAAACTCAGATCCTCAATGTCAGTTTTTTTATTGATCGAATTCGGTTGAAGGTGGATTTCCACCATCTCCCTAAAGATTCTCCTGCCGAGATTTCTCTCTTTACTTAGGATTTTGGTTTCAGCAAAATTAAATTCATGTGAAAATTGGCTACTATGTTGGGCAAGCGCACAAGAGTTTTTCTTTAATCTGCAATCACTTTTGTGGGAAGTGATTCTGTCTTTTAGGACTCTAGATGTTTGTCCTATATATATTTTTTCACACTGAGAGCAAGGGATGCTGTAAACTACTTCTGAAACTTTTGTGACTTCATCTTTGTCTTCTACACAAGTAAAAATATTGTTGATAGTTTTTTTGTGTTTAAAAGCAATTTTTAAATTAGGTAATTGGTTGAAGAGTTTAGTTGTTTTTGCGGAGATTTCTTTTATGTATGGAAATGAAAAATGAGATTTGATTCGATTTTCAGAGAGGAAAGCACTAATATCCGGTGTAAGATTGTTGTTTTGTTGTACAGGGAGTGTAATTGAGTTAAATAAAAATTTATTTATTAATTGGATTGGATAGGAGTTAGTGCGTAGAGTGTCTCGTAGTTTAGTTAGATTTTTCAGTCTGAGGGAGGATCAACAATATTTTTACTTGTCTAAAAGACAAAGATGAAGTCACAAAAGTTTCAGGAGTAGTTTACAGCATCCCTTGCTCTCAGTATGAAAAATATATATATAGGATAAACATCTAGAGTCCTAAAAGACAGAATCAGTTCCCACAAAAGTGATTTGCATATTAAAGAAAAACTCTTGTGCGCTTGTCCAACATAGTAGCCAATTTTCACATGAATTTAATTTTGCTGAAACCAAAATCCTATGTAAAGAGAGAAATCTCGGCAGGAGAATCATTAGGGAGATCGTGGAAATCCACCTTCAACCGAACTCGAACAATAAAAAAACTGACATTGAGGATCTGAGTTTAATTTTCTACAATTTATTACAAATAGGCAGTCAGAGTGAAAACAATATATCTGACATATCTCTTTGATAATAATCCCACTAATTTTCACTAACTTTTCAACTTTAAAACAATCAAACAAAATGTCAACGTCATTCTATTTTCAAATATAAATTAACCACAACTTAACTAAGAGATAGAAACATACTGCCCTTAGCAAAATGACAAGAAAACATAACAAAAAAATCCTTTATAAATTAAAATCATTTTGCGACCACAAATTCTCTGTACTCTTCCAACAAAATGAAGTAAAATTTTATTATATTTCCCAGAGATGAATATGTCGAGTTTTCTTGTGTTTTTTTCTGATGAATAAGTGCAATAAAGTGCCCCCACAAACAACAATTTTCGAACACACCACTTAGCTGTAAGTACTTTAATGTTACATATAAAATGGGGTTGTTCTTTACTTTTAATCTCAAAAATACTGATATCTACTGTAATTGTAGCCCTGATGAAGAAAATGAAATATTTTCGAAAGCTTGGCGTAGCTAAAAAGGTGTCCAAAACTTTTTAGTTCTTTTCCAAAGACCGCTTATCCCAAAAACACAATACTGCTGTTTAACTAGTCGGTCAAGACTACCCTTCTCCTCTTATATACATATATAACACATGGGCTGAAAAGTCCCGGGCCTAACAAAGAAAACACGGTTTTTTTGGTTCAAAATTAGCTTTTATTCATCAACGTAATCTCCATCAAGAGCAACGCAATCATTCCAGCGCCGCTCTAACATTTCAATACCACTTTTGTAGAACGATTTATCTTTTGCCTCAAAATAGGCCTCAGTTTCAGCGATAAAACCTTTTCATTCGTGCGAAATTTCTTACCGGCGAGCATTTTTTTCAGGTCTGCGAACAGCCAGTAGTCGCTGGGAGCCAAATCTGGCGAATACGGTGGATGTGGGAGCAATTCGAAGTTCAATTCATGTAGTTTTGCCATTGTTTTGATTGACTTGTGACACGGTGCGTTGTCTTGATGAAACAAAATTTTTTTCTTTGCCATATGCGGTCGTTTCTTTGCAATTTCGGCCTTCAAACGCTCCAATAACGCTATATAATATTCACTGTTGATGGTATTTCCTTTCTCAAGATAGTCGATGAATATTACACCACGCACATCCCAAAATACCGAGGCCATAACCTTTCCAGCCGATTGTTGTGCTTTCGGGCGCTTTGGACGAGGTTCACCAGTTGCTGTCCACTCAGATGACGATCGTTTTGATTCCGGAGTGAAGTGATGGATCCATGTTTCATCCATTGTCACATATCGACGCAAAAATTCCGGTTTGTTACGTTTAAACATGGCCAAACACTGCTCAGAATCATCAACACGTCTTCTTGTTTTTGATCAACAGTGAGCAAACGCGGCACCCACTTTGAACAGAGCTTTCTCATAGTCAAATGCTCATGCAATATAAAGCCAACACGTTCTTTTGATATCTTTACGATGTCAGCTAACTCACGCAACTTCACTTTTCGATCATTCAAAACGATTTTATGGATTTTTTTGATGTTTTCTGGTGTTACCGCTTCATTTGGACGTCCACTGCGTTCTGCATCATCGGTGTCTCTACGACCACGTTTGAAGTCAGCAAACCAACGTTTTTTATTGTTGTTTCTGATGGAGCGGAGTCCCCATAACACTTTTCAAGCCATTGCTTCGCTTGAACGGTATTTTTTCCCATCAAGAAGCAGTGTAAAATTAAAACACGAAATTGTTTTTGATCCATTGTTTTGAAAATAACAAAAGTAGCGTCACTCTTAGCACAATAACTCACAAACTAATGAATAGAATATCATGAAATTTTAACAGCTGTCTTTTGAAGGTTAGTATTAACTGAAAAAAAGGTGACTGCAATAAAACTAGCGCCATCCATGTGTTAGGCCCGGACTTTTCAGCCCATGTGTTATACATATATATATATATATATATATATATATATATATATATATATATATAATATATACATATACATATATATATATATATATATATATATATATATATATATATATATATATATATATATATATATATATATAGTGAAATCCGTTTATAACGAACTCCAAAAAATCACTAAAAATTGGTTTCCCTATATCCGAAGTTTGTTACAAACAGTAAAACAAAATCTAATATCATTTTCGCTACTTTTTTTTATTTAGATTAGGCGTAATGCTTAGAAAAATGAATAATAATAATTATTAAATTAAAAGAAAACATCTTTGATTGTGTTAGCCGATACTTGTTGGAAATTCATAATAAAATTTATATAAAAACAACACTATGTTTTAATTTCCAGTATATTTAAAGTAACTTGACAATTGTTGTGTAAATATTTACTTCTGAAGAAGCCATTGTATGGTGAAACAATCGTCAAGTTACTTTAAATATATTGGAAATTAAAACATAGTTTTGCTTTAATATAATTTGTTTAAAAGAAAACGTTCAAAGGAAAATAAAAGTTATTTCTGAAATGGACGGAACATAAATATTTTCTCCTTCTCCAAGCTCGTCTTCGTCGTCATTATCGCTTAAAATCTTTCCAGAAGTCACTGATGTCACACACACTGATGTCAACGGTAGCTCAATATCTGAGTCATATCTACTTTCCTTCTTTAAAAATCTGCCATGCTTAAAACATTTGCAATAGTTTCTCTACTGACTGTTTGTCAAGTCATATGGATAAAGTTTATGGCGTCCAAGAGAGGTACAGAAAAAATGTTACCTTTATCGATCGTCTCTAACATTTTCATAAGTAAAATCTTTTTATAATGACAATTTAAAGAATGTATCACACTTTGATCTATAGGCTGGAGCTTTGCACTTGTGTTTGGAGGCATTTATTTGCTGTAGATCAACTTCAGGGTGCGCTGGACAGTTGTCAATCAAAAGTAATATTTTTGCGTTTGTGAATTTTAATTCTTTGTCACATTCGATCAGTTCGCTTTTAAAAATTTCTCATGTCATCCAGGCTTTACTGTTTAATTTGCTTTACTGATAAATGTTTTTAAACCACCTGGGATCGGCAGTCTCTGTTCCAGACATATTTGTAATTACCAACACAGTAATCCTTACTTTTCATAATTTTCCATCAGCACAATTCTCTCCGACAAACTTTAATGTCTTATCAGGCGTCATCTTGTAAAACAAACCCGTTTCATCCGCATTAAAAATGTCCACATATTCATAAACTTTCTCGAATTTGCGGCCATACATTGGCCAACCACTGATCAACAAGTCATATCCACTCCTGCACTTTCTCCTACTATCTTACCCCCACTATTATTACGTCGCTTTTTAAATCGTTCAATCCAACTTCTAGAACAGTTAAACTCGGTGTTCTCCGTTTTCCTTCTCAATTCACTAGCTTTCTCTTGTAAAGTATAGCCGATAATACGAACATGTTCATGTCGTTTTTGACTAAACCATTTAAGGAGTCCTTTATCGACTTGGTCATATGTAGATTTTCTTACTTTTTTAAAACTAAAGTTTCCTTTATCATAGATTGATAAGATTTCTTGCCTCTTCTTCCATATGGTAGAAACCGTAGATTCAGTTAAATTCAACTGTTTGCAAACATCACTCATTTTCTATTTTCCTTATAATATCGTGTTTGTGTTTTAAAGTAAACGCTTTATCTTTTTGGTGTACTCATTTTAAAATAAAAACTTAAACATTCACTTTGCTACTTTAATCAAATATGCATTAGAACCGCATAACACAATAAGTGAATTAAAAATAATACTGCTCGAACTAGCGACGCGGCGGAAACAAGTAGAATAGGGTTCCCAGCGAGTTTCGGTGAATTTTCTAGATCAAGTCGCGCGACATCGAGCACAAGGAGTGGCAAGTTCGTTATAAATGGACACGCAACATCCAAATTTGGTTCGCTTTATCCGGAAGTTCGTTATAACCGATAAAAATTTGCATTGGTCTTATGGAAGTTTTTTCGTGCATTATAAAATAGTTCGTTTTTAACCGAAAATTCGCTATAAACGGGTTATATATACATATATATATATATATATATATATATATATATATATATATATATATATATATATATATTTATATATATACATATATAATATATATACATATATATATACATATATATATATATATATATATATATATATATATATATATATATATATATATATATATATATATATATACAGTCCCTGGCCAAATTATTAGACGCACTGTATTTTTTTTTAGTAATTTTATGTTTCTTAAGAGATTTTATGCAATAATGGTATATTTAAACTACAAGATTATTGATTTTTATTTAAAAGAATTGTTGTAGACTACATATTTGTATTTATTTTTAACATATGGCAACACTGTGTTGACAAAGTGATACATGAACGTAAATAAGTACAAACCTGTATTAGTCGCGATCGGAATCGAGTCAGGTACGGACGTGTTTCTGTGGTTTTATGGACTGTGATTGTTTGTTTAACAGTTTTATACTACTCAGTTATTAGTTTATTTTGTATGCAGTGTTTTAAAAAAGTAATTGGACTATTTTCATTTATGGGTAGAAAAGGCGATCTTTCACCACGTAAAAAAGCTGAAGTGAAGGCCCTTGTGATTGCGAAAAACATTTACAAACCCAGAAATATCACGAAGATTGGAGGTTTCTGAAGCTAGTGTACGACGCATAAAAAAGAAAATTGAGTCAGGGAAGGAATTAAGCCCGAAAAGAAAGAAAAGATGCGGTAGAAAACCAATTTTCACTCCACGGTCAGAGATGTGTGTAGAAAACAGATTTGCTACCACAAAGGTAATAAAATCACAACTCCAGGATGCTAGCGTAAATGCTTCTGAGCGCACTGTTCGAAGAAAATTGAAAGAATTAGATTTTAAGGCTGTTGCCCCGCCAGGAAACAGCTGCAATGAAAGCAAAGCGCCTGAAGTGGGCCAAACAATGGCAAGACAAAGATGTGGACTTCTGGAGATCGGTAAGATACAGCAATTTAATCAATAATTGATACATTATTATCATTTTCAGTTAAATAAAGCAAATAAACATGGAAGTTTATATATTTTTCCTATTTTTGACAGGTCTGCTTCAGTGACGAAAGCACATTCGAAATTTTGCAGAATAAAGCTCAGTATGTGCGTCGTCGTCATGGAGAAAAGTTTCATCCTGATTGTGTCGTCCCGACGGTTAAACATCCCACCAAAGTGATGATTTGGTCAGTCATCAGCGGCAAGGGCACTGTACGGTCTGTACGTCGTCAAAGGAATAATGAGGCAAGATCAGTACAAAGAAGTATTACAAAATCGGTTGATTCCGCAGCTCATAGAATGGTTTCCAAATGGGGAACCATTCACTTTCATGCAAGATGAAGCTCCCTGCCACACTGCTCGGTCTGTTAAAGCTTTTTTGGCAGAAAAAAATATCCCTCTGTTGGATTGGCCGGGTAATAGCCCTGATATGAACCCCGTAGGAGCTGATGAAAAGAGAAGTGGCTAAAGATGTGATTACCAACAAAACCCAGCTCCTAGAAAAGATTATTCATGTGTGGAATCATCATCCTCAAATGCAGGAGACAGTACAATCTGCATTGATAGCATGCCGCGCAGAATTAAAGCTTTGATAGCGGCTAAAGGTGGCTCAACTAAATATTGACTTTTACTATGTCAAATAAATAGGTAATTGATTGGATAATATAAAAATAAAAAACAAATCAATTTAAAATAATAAAACGGTACAATATCACTCGGTAATTAATATTTTACATGAAATCTTGCAGTGCGTCTAATAATTTGGCCAGGGACTATATATATATATATAATATATATATATAATATTTATATATATATATATATATATATATATATATATATATATATATATACACTACCGTCACAAAGTATTTGCCAACTTATAGTTATTTCAGTCACAAGACAACAAAAACCCAGATAATATATTATTATATATTTTTTTAATTTTAATGAAGTATTATTTATTTTCACATTATTTACAGTCTAGAAAAATATTCATGATTTTCCAGGATTTTTCTCATCTATGTGACTTCTTTGTTTTTAATTGCCGCTTTACAGAGTTACGGCATTCTGTCCAGAAATTTCTTCGGTTGTTTTAACCCATTCTGCTTGTAAAAGTTGCCACAAGTGATTTTCTGATGTTGGATTGAGTTTT
>CM032456.1:17628882-17688882 GCA_019049505.1 Pachyrhynchus sulphureomaculatus
ACAAATCTACCCTATTTATACTTAGCCTAACCTTTGAATTACTCAGGCGGAACTAATGACATAGGCAAGGCCATCAGTTCCGGTCAAGTAACCAGTAGAGGGGACTATAAGGAATAGGCCCTCTGTCTTTATTTAAACTACTTTTACATTTTATGATTTCCATACTTTCGCATGCGTTCAACAATCTCCTATCACATACATTTTTAATTAATCTTAGATTATCTAATGTTACAGTATGATCAGCTTCAAGGGCATGTTCGGCAATGCTAGACTTTTCTGTTCTACTGTATTTTAAGTGTGCTAAATGTTCTTTAAATCGTGTTTTAATTGATCTTTTAGTTTGCCCAACATACTTTTTGTCACAATCATTACAACTAATTTCATAAATTCCACTTTTCTCACAATTAGGAATCTTATCTTTGGGATTTCCTAAAATATTCCTCAGATTGTCTGATGACTTATAGACTAAGGTGAGGCCTACCTTATTAAATACCTTATTGAGTCTCTTGCTATATTTCGGATTATATGGTATGGAGACATACTTGGTGTTATTTTCTTCGCGTGTAAAAAAGGTGGAATTCTGAATATTAGACCTAAATTTATGTCTATTTATTAGCTTATTTACCAAATCATCGTCATAACCATTAACTCTAGTTATATTTCTAATACGATTCCTTTCTTTATTAAAGTTTACTCTATTCAGAGGGAAAGTGACCAAACGATGAACTAAAAAATGTAATGAGGCTAATTTATGTTGTTTGCAATGAAATGAATCATTAGAAATATATCTATCTGTTATTGTGTCCTTCCTATAGATATCAAATTCTAATCTATTATTATTTCTAATAATTAAAATATCTAGAAAAGGCAATTGTTCTTTGTTCTCAACTTCGTAAGTGAATTTAATGGAATCATACCGGCTATTTAATTTAGAAACAAAATCATCAATATTTGCTTTCTTTGTATCAAAAATCGCGAAAATATCATCCACATACCTATACCATACCCTTGGAAAATAGTCGAATTCTTGACTGACTTCGATTTCAAACTTACTCATAAATAAATTGGCTATGAAAGGTGATAAGCAATTACCCATAGCTGTTCTTCTTTCTGAACGTAAAATTGACTGTTATATTGGAAATAATTTTGTTCCATACAAAGTTTAGATAATGTTAAGTATTCACGAATAATTTCGTCTTCAAAGTCATTCATTCTAAGTAATTCTTCGAGATATTGTAAAGTTTGTGGAATTGGCACACTTGGGAACAAAGAACTAACATCAAAAGAAATTAAGACCTCACCTTCATTAAGAACTAGATTTTTTGTTTTATTAATGAATTCTAACGAATTTTTCACTGTGAAAGTATTTAATGGTAAATTCTCAAGTTCTTTTGATAACCATTGGATATTAAATATGTGGGTGATCCGACCGATGAAACAATGGGTCGCATTGCTTTTCCAGGTTTGTGAATTTTTGGGTAAGCAATACAATTTTGGTATGGGCGGATTACTCACATTTAATTTAAATTTTAGCGAATCGGAGACAAGGTTCTTACATTTTTTTAAAGAATTTTTAACCTCTGATATCATTCTCGGTAATGGATTTCTTATTACCTTTTCATAAGGGCCAGATTCGATAAGATTATCTACACGTTCAAAGTAATCTTTCTTATCCAATATAACAACCTTATTTCCTTTTATCCGCTTTTAGGTAGAAGACATCTTTCTTTTTCAATCCTTTAACTACTTTTATGTGCATATTGCATGAATTGAAGTTCAAATTGCCTCCTCATCCATTGTATTCGCCAGATTTGGCCCCAAGCGACTATTATCTATTCACAAACCTCAAAAAAATGCTCGCGTGAAAGAGACTTGACTCCAGTGAAGGAGTTATTCCCGAAACTGAGGCCTATTTTGAAGGCAAAGACAAATCCTTTTACAAGAAAGGTAAAGAAATGTTAGGAAAGCGTTAGACTGATTGTATCGCTCTTGAAGACAACTATATTAATGAATAAAGAAGAATTATGCAAAAAAAATGTGTTTTAAGTCGCTAGACCAAAAAGTTTGCAGCTTACCTGTTACGTTCGGCCGCCTTTCCAAGCACAATTAACAAACTAATAATAATAAATATGTAAAATTAACTTCTAATTTTGCAAAATTTGTAAAACTCAATAAAATGGCAGTGAGATCTGATTTAAATTTAATTTTGATACATAAGTGTCCATTGAGTTAAAAGTGTGCAATTTTTACCTTTATAAACATATTCCTACCCTCTAAAAGGAAAAAGCTAACAAATTTTTAAGAATTTATGTTTGTGGCTGTAACTATAGATGATATCAGAAAAAATAGTTTAAGGGGTTAGGGCCAGTCAGAAATTTTGAAAAAATCGATTCTTTTTTTCATTTTCTGAAAGTATAACATCTTAAAAATGTTCTATGAAAGTTTCAAGTTGATCTAACGAATAATTTTAGAGATATACAATAATAACCACAGGTCCCTCAAACTACTAAGAGCAGTCTCGCACGGCAGCCTAACCCGTTTTTACCTGTGTATGAAATAAATGCGGGCGATCTATTGTGCTGTTCTCCGGTATATTTAGGACTCGCAAAATTTCTTTCATAGTTTCATTTTTAGATTTACGAATACAATTTAGGAGCAGTGTCAGCACAACCGTTGAGATGAAGCATTAAATGCCTTTTTCTCAAAAGTATGTTTTCAAAGTAGGTGACCACTATATCTTAAAAACCGCTCGATCGAGCAAAATGAAATTTATACAGATTTCAATTGTTAACTTATACTTTTAATGTTCGATACGGAACACTTACAAGATCACTTCGATGTCTGTCCGTCTGCCACACCCGATTTTCTCCGAAACTATTTGACATAGAAAGTTAAAATTTGGTACTAATATAGGAATTGGTGGCCTCATCAGAGCCGTGTAGTTTTTAAAAGATAAATTTTGACTTAAGGGGTTAGTTTTGGGAGGTGAAATCGGAAGTGAAAACAAAATTTTCATACCAGGTCATCGAGTGGGGGGGTCAAATGAAAGCTTGTAAAAACACGTGTTCAAAAATGTATATAATGTAATCCTTGCGCAGTCTTTTGTTTGTATTATTTTTGAAAAATTGCGAAAAATCGCTGTCCCCCCCTTATCTCAAAAAGTAGTGCTCAAAAAATTTTGAAAAAATTCTGGAATATTCTCTATGGGGTGTAGATTGAATGAAGATTATCACGAGTACATTACCTTTAATAATTTATCTGGTATATAAAAAAACAAAAATTTCAAGGTCATCAGTTTTCAGTAAAGATTGTAAACAAACTTTATTGAAAACTCATTTGGGGTGTGTTTTGTGAAGTCACTGATCATTTTTATGCCTCCGTAAGAAAAATTTTTATTTCAAAAGTAAGGAATACTAATTGCGCAAGTCCGACTTGCACTTGGCCGGTTATTTTTAGTGTTCCGTATGGAACACTTATAAGATGACTTCGGTGTCTGTCCGTCTGTCTGTCTGTCACACCCGATTTTCTCCGAAACTATTTGTCATAGAAAGTTGAAATTTGGTAATAATATAGGAATTGATGGCCTTATCAAAGCCGTGTAGTTTTAAAAGTCAAATTTTGACTTAAGGGGTTAGTTTTGGGGGGTGAAATCGGAAGCGAAAAAACATTTTTTTTAGTAGGTCATCGAGTGTGGTGTCAAATGAAAGCTTGTAAAAACACGAGTAAAATATATATATATATATATATATATATATATATATATATATATATATATATATATATATATATATATATATATATATATATATATATATACGAGGCTGGTTTGAAAAGTCCGTGCAAAGTCCGAGAGATGGCACCACCGGCGCGTATCGAGGTCATGTTTAGTGTGGTGATTAAACATTACTTTATGAAAGGCAAAACGCCTCAGGAGACTAAAGAGAAGCTTGATAAACATTATGGTGACTCTGCACCTTCGATTAGATCAGTTTATAAGTGGTTTCAAAATTTTCGGACTGGCCATATGGGCACAAGTGACGGTGAACGTTCTGGACGGCCTGTGGAGGTTACGACTCCAGAAATCATTGATCAAATCCATGATATGGTGATGGATGACAGAAGAGTTAAGGTGCGTGAGATTGCTAGTGCTGTGGGCATCTCGACTGAACGGGTACATAATATTTTGCATAAACATTTGGACATGAGAAAGCTATCCGCAAGATGGGTGCCGAGATTGCTCACGCTTGACCAAAAACGGAATCGTGTGAAGTGTTGCAAGGATGGTTTGCAACTGTTCCAGAAGAATCCGGAGGACTTTAAGCGTCGTTTTCGTCACTGTGGATGAAACATGGATACATTACTATACTCCTGAGACCAAACAACAATCTAAACAATGGGTTACCAAGGGGGAATCTGCACCAAAAAAGGCGAAGACCGTTCCTTCGGCCGGAAAGGTTATGGCGACTGTCTTTTGGGATTCGCAAGGGATAATCCTCATCGACTATCTGGAAAAGGGTAAAACTATTTCAGGTGAATATTATTCATCGTTATTGGACCGTTTGAAAACCGAGCTGCAAGAAAAACACCCGCGATTGGCACACAAGAAAGTCCTTTTCCATCACGACAAACGCACCAGCACACACCTCAGCAGTTGTGGTCGCAAAATTAATGGAAATAGGATTCCAACTCGTTTCACATCCCCCTATTCTCCAGACTTTGCTCCCTCGGACTACTATTTGTTCCCCAATTTTGAAGAAATGGCTGGCGGGACAAAGATTTTATTCAAACGAGGAGGTGATTGCAGACACTAATGGATATTTTGCAGACTTGGACAAATCCTATTATTCGGAAGGGATCAACAAACTAGAACATCGTTGGACGAAGTGTATAAGCCTAAAAGGAGACTATGCCGAAAAATAAAAAAGGTTTACCCCAAACACATTAAGTAGTTTTTATTTTTGCACGGATTTTTCAAACCAGCCTCGTATATATATATATATATATATATATATATATATATATATATATATATATATATATATACATATATATACATATATATACATATATATACATTATATAATATATATATATATATATATATAATATATATATATATATATATAATATATATATATATATATATATATAATAAATATATATATATATATATATATATATATATATATATATATATATATATATATATATATACACAATATAAAATGTATACTTGCGCACACTTTTCTTTGTATTATGTTTAAAAAATCGCGAAAAATCGCTGTCCCCCCACCTTTCTCAAAAGGTACTGATGAAAAAATTTTGAAAAAATTCTGGAATATTCTCCAGGGGGTGTAGATTGAACGAAGATTATCACGAGTGCATTACCTTTAATAATTTATCTGGTATATATTAAAAAAAAAAAAATTTCAAGGTCATCAATTTTTCAGAAAAGATTAGAAACAAACTTTGTTGAAAATTCATTTGGGGTATGTTTTGTGAAGTCACTGATCAGTTTATACCACTGTAACAACATTTTTAGTGTTCCGTACGGGACACTTATAAGATCACTTCGGTGTCTGTCCCGTCTGTCTGTCTGTCTGTCCGTCTGTCACACCTGATTTTCTCCGAAACTATTTGTGATAGAAAGTTGAAATTTGGTAATAATATAGGAATTGATGGCCTCATCAGAGCCATGTAGTTTTGAAAGTTAAATTTTGACTTAAGGGGTTAGTTAGGTCATCGAGTGTGGTGTCAAATGAAAGCTTGTGACAACACGAGTAAAAAATATATAATATATATATATATATATATATATATATAATGTAATACTTGCGCGCACTTTTCTTTGTAATATTTTTAAAAAATCGCGAAAAATCGCTGTCCACCCGCCTTATCTCGAAAAGTACTTATCAAAAAATTTTGAAAAAATTTTGGGATATTCTCCACGGGGTGTAAATTGAACGAAAATTATCACGAGTGCATTACCTGTAATAATTTATCTGGTATATAAAAAAAAACAGAAATTTCAAGGTCATCAATTTTCAGTAAAGATTGGAAATAAACTTTGTTGAAAACTCATTTGGGGTGTGTTTTGTGAAGTCATTGATCATTTTATACTTCCGTTACAACATTTTTTATTTTAAAAGCAATCAACGTACGGAACACTAATTGCGCAAGTTCAACTTGCACTTGACCGGTTATTTATTTTAAAACCAATCAACGCATGGAACACTAATTGTGCAAGTTAAACTTGCACTTGACCGGTTATTTAATCAAATTTTTAATCCTATGTTAATTTTGTTAAATACATAAATAGCATACTTACTATCATAAATTCATTCAAAAGGATAACTCCATATACAAGCCACAGAAACGTTACAATAGCTCCCATAAAAGTGATAGGAAAGGGAATACTTGAGGCATCCTTTTTGTCAATTATTGCTTTCTGAAAAAAAAAACAGTTATTATACTTTTAAGTGATATTAATGCTTAAAAGAAATATGCGAAAATGTTGATGAACTTGAATTTTGTCGTCACTAATAGAGCTTTGGTTTATAACAACCTATAATTACACTGAAACATAAAACGGTACAAACCCAGTAATAAAAAATTTATAGCAACGACTAAAAGTGAACAATGTCTATATTTCAGCAGTAATGATTTCTCATCTGTTAATCCATCTCAGGGTGCGTTTCGCCGTATTACCTCTCCTCAGCCAAGCTAGGGTCGATAAATGAGAGAACAGGACTAAAATTCTGTAAGACACTTTACAGAGATTCCTTTTTTTCGTATTGGATGTCACTCAGTAACCCAAGTTCGAATATCACCGACTTAACCGAACGACTTTCTAATTTAAAAGATAAATGGTATAATAACACATCACATGTCAGCTTACTACCAGGTGTACAAGTATGAAATGCGGATTTCAGACAACAGATGGTGCAGTTTGTGCTATAAAGATTTGACACTGCGCCATTTTGTTGTGTCATCAACAAGTGTCAGACGCGCACGAGTGATATAAATTGGAAAAGTGCGTGCATAGTGTTGTGTTGTTCTGTTCAATATGTCAAAATTTATACCGAACAAAGAGCATTCGCAGACAGCATTAATTTTTTGTTTTCATTTGAAGAAAACTGCTGTTGAATCATACCGATTACTTCGAGAAGCTTATGATGAACTTGCTCCATCGCAAGATACGTGTGAACGATGGTTTCGGCGTTTCAAAAGTGGTGACTTCGATGTTGCAGAAAAGGAACGTGGAAAACCGCCAAAAAAATACGAAGATGTGGAATTGCAAGCATTGTTGGACGAAGATGATTCGCAAACACAAAAACAACTCGCCGAGCAATTGGGCGTTAGTCAACAAGCTGTTTCCAATCGGCTACGAGAGATGGGAAAGATTCAGAAGCCGGTAGATGGGTACCACATGAGTTGAACGACAGGCAAATGGAAAAGCGCAAAAGCACGTGTGACATTTTGCTCGCTCGGTACAAAAGGAAGTCGGTTTTGCATCGTATAGTTACAGGGGATGAAAAGTGGATTTACTTTGAGCGTAAAAAATCATGGGTCGACCCAGGCGCACCGTCCAGAGTGGTCTGTTATGAGCTGTTAAAACCTGGGGAAACGGTTAATATTAAACGTTACCAACAGCAATAGACCGATTTGAACCGTTCCACAGTGATTCGGCAAGAACATGCTAGCGGGACAATATTCATGACGTAATTTCCAGGAACCACTGATAACGACTTGTAAACAACCCCCCCCCCCATTTTTAACGAATTCCAAGAATTAATTTGTTTATCACCTCATAAAGGTATCTTATCAGGGGGTCAAAGTAACCCTTATAAGAGAGGTCATTTTCATTTGCAAATCAGTTGCATTTTATGCACACTTGTGATAACATATTTTAAAATTGGTAGCAAAGTGAAAGGAGTTTTTTGTGATGGAATATTCTGTTGAAGGTATGTACTCTATTATGACTTATATTTTTTATAAAAAATATGTATACTTTTGGTGTAATATCAATTTGTAAATGTATAGATAAATCCAGCAAATTTTACATTAATTGTAAACTTTAAAAGTAGCAACTTTTTTTATCCACATATATCCACCTAGATTTTTCTATATGTAATACCTACAACATTCAGGCACAGATTCATATATATTATAGACCTCGAAAAGGCCCGAAAGTAAAATTATTTTATTTTTTTCAGAACGAGTCGTGACTATGACGAAAATGGAGTTTTTTGAAGAATGGCTAAAACATGACAAAACTGAACGAAACAGTGGCATTTTTTATTATATAAGTGAAAAATTCAATATGTCTGATGTTTCTGACGATTCTCTAAAACGACTCAAAATGAAAATATCAAGCCTTTCAGCAAAATTCAATCAAAAGTGGATTTCTTTAAAGTGTAACAAAGAAATATTTCTAATCAAACATAAAGATTGGTTAGAGGGATCCGGAGTCGAAATAAAGATGTGTGTTAACCAGCCGTGCACTTCAACATCATCAGCGGCTCTTTCCGTAGGGCGACCCAAAAAATCATTTGAAGACTCATCAACGAAAACGAAGAGACGGAGAGTAGAAGATCTTTTGGAATCGCGCAGTGCAAGTGAGCTTATTACAGCAGCTGAGTTAGCTACTCGAAAAGAAGGGCATCGAAGTGTTGCTAAACAGATCCATAACGTCGCGGTCAGTGAAACTAGAGAAAAGAATAAGTGTTCTGAACAAAGTCGGCAGTTAACACCAGACGAAGTTTTAGCTTATGTGGACTCGAAATCGACTTCTCACTCATATAAACAAACAAGAAAATGGTCAATGAAAGTCATCAAGTGTATCCATCGTTTTATAGTTTAGGTAAGGCCCAAGCACCTTGTTGTCCTTCTGACGAATATATTTCTGTGACTGAATCTCGAGCTGAAATTAAACTTCACGCGATTTTGGATAAAACGGCTGAACGATTAGTTAAAGCTCAGACGGAAGTCATTAGAAGTGTGTTACCTCGTTCATATTATACGTTGGTAAGCAAATGGGGCTGTGATGGGAGTTCGGGGCATAGCACGTATAAGCAGAAATTTGAGAACACTAACGCTACAGACGAATTTTTGTTCGTATACTCATTTGTCCCTTTGAGACTGCTTCATGGCGAAACTGTGATCTGGCAAAATCCAAGACCTTCCTCTACTTTATATTGCCGTCCTATTAAGTTTATTTTTGCTAAGGAGACAAAAGAGTTTACGAAAGAAGAAACTTCTAAAATTTTAGATGAAGTAAGTCAGCTTCTTCCAACATTATGTAACGTTGCTGGATCTCAAATCTCTGTTAAACACGATTTGTTGTTGACAATGACTGATGGCAAAGTGTGCAATGCCTTAACAGGCACAAGTTCAACACAAAAGTGTTATATTTGCGGTGCCACCCCCCCCGTCTACTATGAACGAGGAGTCAAAGAAATATCCCAGCAACGAAGAACGCCTTGCATTTGATTTATCTACTTTACATGCATGGATCCGCACGCTTGAATGTTTGCTTCACATCAGCTATCGCTTAGAAATAAAAAAGTGGCAAGTCAGGGGAGATAACGACAAAGCTATTGTGAAGCATCGCTCACAAGAGATACAAAAAAGTGTTTAAAGATCGTATGGGTCTCATTGTAGATAAACCAAAACCTGGGTATGGTAACACAAACGATGGAAACACAGCACGTAGATTTTTTCCAAAGCTGAATTGAGCAGCGAAATTACAGGATTAGACGTAAACCTTATTCGTAGATTTCATGTAATTTTAAGTAAATTATATAGAATTCGAAAAGTTTTGTGTTGATACTAGAAAATTATACCTTGATCTGTATTCGTGGTATTCCATGCCCGTTACTGTGCATAAAATTCTTGTACACAGCGCGGAAGTTTTAAAGTCTTTCCTTCTTCCATTGGACAACTCTCCGAAGAAGCCCAGGAGGCAAGAAATAAAGACTGTCGTAGATTCCGTGAACGGCACACCAGGAAGCGGTCACGTATTGCCACAAATATAGGTCTTTTGAGAATGCTTTTAATTACGTCTGATCCTGTTATCAACTCGTATAGAGAATTACCGCGAAGAAAATTTACTTCTTTGCCATCGGAGGTTCTGCAGTTGATTATCTCACCTTCATTGCCATCCGAAACACCATCAGTAAGTCATCATCACGAATTAAATGAGGAGGATTATTTACTCTCTGAATATTCTACTGAATGGGAGAGCGGTGATGACGACTCATCGGATGGTGATTAGTAGGTTTAAGTATTTTTTTTATTGTAATTATTATTCTTATTTTATTGTGTGTTGTAGTTGCTTATAATTCATGTCTTAGTATATAAGTTATTTAATATTATATTTCTTTTACTTATACACCTTGTTATTGTAAATAATTGATTTATAGATACTGTTATTGTACTAATTTATTTTAAAAGAAATAATATTTTGTAAATTAATAAATGTGGGTACTATCATTATGATTTTTATTTTTTTCCTAGAAATTTCTTTGTAAACAAACATGATTGTGCTTTTCACGCATAATGAGTAGATAGACGTATGTAGCTAATTAAAGAACAATTAGCGACAATAGTGAACAAATGAGACACATTAGTAAACCATTTCCGTTTTGCAGCTACATATTTCGACTAATACACATACAGTACACATTTTTCAACTTTTTTTTTTCTTAAAATAGCTTAAGATACCTGGAATATACATAAACAATTGAAATAAGTGAAGAAATAATATTGTCCCGCTAGCTTGTACTAGTCGAGACACTGTGCGTTCGCTGCTTGAAAAAAGGCCAGAATACCGAAAGAGGCAACACAAAGTCATTTTTCTTCATGACAATGATCCATCACATACGGCAAAACCAGTTCGCGACACGTTAGAAGCACTCAGCTGGGAAGTCCTACCCCATGCGGCCTACTCACCAGACTTGGCTCCTTCCGATTACCACTTGTTGGCATCGATGGGTCACGCACTTGCTGAGCAGCGCTTTGGTTCGTACGAAGATGTGAAAAAATGGCTCGATGAATGGTTCGCAGCAAAAGGGGAAGATTTTTACTGGTGTGGTATTCACAAATTGCCCGAAAGATGGGAAAAATGTATAACAAGCGATGAAGCATATTTTGAATAAAGCACTTTTGATCATTCTTCCGAATTTAACATGTTTTTTTAGAAAAAAAATTGCGATCTAGCCGGTTTATTTATTTTATTATTACTTTTAATTTATATATTAAAAAAAAAAACAAATAAGAAAAATAAATGAAGGGTCCAGGGGAAAAACAACTTAAGTCCATTTTATTTCAAAATCGAGTTAGTGCTGCTAGCTATTGAAGAAATACCATAGCTTTCAGCTAGTTTATTCAACATTGATGGATATCAAACCTAGTCCATATAAATGAAGGGTCCAGGGGAAAAACAACTTAAGTCAATTTTATTTCAAAGTCGAGTTAGTGCTGCTATCTATTGAAGGCGGGCGCCTTATGACATTCTTTAAAGTATTGCGTCAGACACTTTCTGTCACTTCAGTCAGTCAGTGTTTTGATTGATTTATTTTAGTAAAGTTCTTTATGCAAAGGTTTTAGTGTGTTTACAATCAGTTTTTTTTTGAAAATAAACATTTTTATTATTAAAAATTATGATAAGTGATTGTGATAGTTCATCTGACAAAGAGCTAAAATCAAATCATGGACCTACAAAAAAACGATAAAAAACAGGTAGGATAACAGACGTTATGAAAAAACTTAGAGTAGCATCTCACGAAACTGGCCCTAACTGTGAATGTAAAAGATTTCGCTGTTTTGATATTATATCTAATGCCGAACGTATGAGAATTATTCGTGAATTTAATGAATTAGAAAGCTATAATGATCAAAACTCATATTTATGCGGTCTAATGACAACTCTTCCTGTAATCCGAAGGCGTCCCAGACAAAAAGATATTGCCATGGCTAAAGCAGCATCTTTTAATTATCGTGTCAGATTAGTACAAGGGGAAAACAATAATACCCAAGATATACAAGTTTGCCAAAAAGCATTTATTTCGTTACATGGGGTTACAGAAGAAAGAATTAAAACTATTAAAAAAAGTTTGATTTGTACTGGCCAGTCGCCCAAAGATAAACGTGGTAAACACAATAACCGTCTCCACAAACTTTTAGAAGGTACCAAAAATCAAGTCAATGATTTCATTAAAAATTTGAGGGGAAGAAAATCTCATTACTCATTGAAAGACACTAAAAAGCTATATCTACCGGATGACTTGAATATTAAAAAAGTCTGGTGTATGTACGATCAAAAATTTCCCCAAAACAAAGTTTCGTACGAAACATTTAGACAGATTTTCGAAAACAATTTTAATATTTCCTTTGGATATCCAGGGAAAGACACTTGTAGTACTTGTGATGTCCTGAAAAGTGAAATTAAAGTATTGAAAGAAAAAATTAAGTCTGGTGATGAAGATTTAAGATTGACCGAGTCATTAACTGCACAAACTGCCCAAAAAGAACAAGAATATAAGCTTCATTTAACCAAAGCTGATCGTTTCTATTCCTTGAAACGACATTATCGCAAAAAATCAGTAAAGAATTCAGCTATCCAAGCTATTGCAATGGATTTTCAGAAAAAATTTACCTTGCCCTAATATAACAACTAATGACGTATATTACAGGCGCCAGCTGAACTTTATCAGCTTCAACATTCACATATTGTCAAATTCAAGATCTATATTCTATACGTACGACGAGTCTGTGGCTAAAAAAGGTGCAGACGATGTATGTTCAATGCTATACCATTTTGTTTACAAAATTTTGCCTTTGGATGTCAAAGAACTAGTAATCTTTTGTGACTCCTGTGCCGGCCAAAATAAGAACTACACAGTGTTTAGAATGATTCACTTTTTAGTAACAAAAAAGGAAAGGTTTGATTCCATTAAGGTGGTATTTCCGATTAGAGGGCATTCTTACTTAGAGTGCGATAAAAATATGGGGCTAGTTAACCAAAAATCATACGTTGAGCACCCAGACGACTGGAGAGAGGTTTTATGTACATCTCGAGATAAACCAACAGCTTTTGAAGTTATATACTGTGGAAAAGATTTTGTTTTTCAAAATTGGACTGATTATTTGTCACCTTTATATAAACCAAAGTGTCCATTTCAGACAAGACCAATTCGCATGATGCAAGTTTTAAAAGACAAAAACCAAGATGCGATATTTTACAAGTCCACCTATTTCGGCCCTTATGAAAATAAGCCCATTGTAAAGAAAAGAAAAGCCGTTCGAAATCCGAAGGGAAAGAAAGAGAATAGTACTAATTCTGAATCCGAAAAAAATATTGAACTGAAGAGCTTATACACTGAAAAAGTACCCATTAAGAAGGCCAAATATAAGGACTTACTCCACCTATCCAAATTTGTAGAACGGCCGCAATCAAAAAAATTTTATATGGAGTTGCCACATGATGATCATGAAGATAATGATGACGCTGACGATTATATCGATGATCCTCCTATTGACATTGATCAATGAGCGATTTTTTTTTAACTTTTAAAATAATAAATAATTTTTTTTCAACTTTTTAAATAAATAAGCAACTTTATTTGCTTGCCTTTTTTAAAACAAATAAAACTTACAAAACAAAGTTATAAATAATAAATAACATTATTTTTGTTGATACAAAAAATAATTAGCTTTTAGATTATTTATGTAATACAGTAAAGTTTCTGTTTTTTAATAAAGAAAAATTGTGATAAACATTAATTCATTAGTTTTTTTATAGGTACCCAACTTACAACAAATAAAAAAAAAAACAACGTAAGTCCAGCTGTTTTTTACAAAAAATGCCTCTGTGGACCCTGTTTATATATTTTCATGAAATTTTTTGAATAATTACACAGAAAACACTTTTATGAACCATATCTATTAATTTTTTAAACTTAATTCGGCAGTTTACTGGCATTTTAGAGACTTGGAACGCTAAATTTCAATTTTCTCGAAATTAGATTTTGTGGACTTAAGGTGTTTTTCCCCTGGACTCTTCAAATTACAACAGTGAAGAAAACAACAACTTGAAGAAAGAGCATTCGAACTTGACCACAAAAGAAATTGATCTTTGCAATAAACATAAAACAGTACTGAAGAAAATAAATTGCAACCGAAAATGCCAAAAAATTTAACTAACTACTGACGGTTGACGCCTAAACAGAGCCAGTCGATATATTTAAATCAACAATATAAAATGTTTCTAATTTGCATAAGGATTCGAGCCTAGTTGAATTATAACGATACGGAAACGAAGGTTTTATAGAATATGAAATTTCAAAGAGAAAAAGAAATTTTTTCCTTTCCTTTTCCCTGTTTTCATTATTTTCATTGCAGAATTCCAGCTCAGAAGTCGAAGTACTTGTTGCGGTAAAGACGTAATACAGTGGTAACATACAATAAATTGTATCTGAGGCTTGTGAAAGCCTAAACTGTAACCACGCCTGAAATCATCGCCAAAGTTCAACAAATAAATCGCGAAGACAGGGTCTGCCGGATAATTCAATTAGTTAGAAAATGGCTAAAGCTTTAGAGCCAGAAAATTTACATCGGACCATAGTTCGCTTGATGATTGATGAAGATGGTAGTGATAACATCGACTTTCCAAAAAATATTTCAGTTATATCAGACTTTTTTGAAACAAATGATTTATACTTCTATATAGTCTTAATTTCTTTTGATGTCAGTTCTTTGTTCCCAAGTGTGCCAATACCACAAACTTTACAATATCTCGAAGAATTACTTAGAATGAATGACTTTGAGGACGAAATTATTCGTGAATACTTAACATTATCTAAACTTTGTATGGAACAAAATTATTTCCAATATAACAGTCAATTTTATGTTCAGAAAGAAGGAACAGCTATGGGTAATTGCTTATCACCTTTCATAGCCAATTTATTCATGAGTAAGTTTGAAACCAAAGCCAGTCAAGAATTCGAATATTTCCCAAGGGTATGGTATAGGTATGTGGATGATATTTTCGCGATTTTTGATACAAAGAAAGCAAATATTGATGATTTTGTTTCTAAATTAAATAGCCGGTATGATTCCATTAAATTCACTTATGAAGTGGAGAACAAAGGACAATTGCCTTTTCTAGATATTTTAATTATTAAAAAATAATAATAGATTAGGATTTGATATCAATAGGAAGGGCACAGTAATAAATAGATATATTGCTAATGATTCATTTCATTGCAAACAACAGAAATTAGCCTCATTACATTTTTTAGTTCATCGTTTGGTCACTTTCCCTCTGAATAGAGTAAACTTTAATAAAGACATGAATCGTATTAGAAATATAAACTAGAGTTAATGGTTATGACGATGACTTAGTAAATAAGCTAATAAATAGACGTAAGTTTAGGTTTAATATTCAGAATTCCACCTTTTTTACACGCGAAGAAAATAACACCAAGTATGTCTCCATACCATATAATCCGAAATATAGCAAGGGACTCAATAAGGTATTTAATAAGGTAGGCCTCACCTTAGTCTATAAGTCATCAGGCAATCTGAGGAATATCTTAGGAAATCCCAAAGAAAAGATTCCTAATTGTGAGAAAAGTGGAATTTATGAAATTAGTTGTAATGATTGTGACAAAAAGTATGTTGGGCAAACTAAAAGGTCAATTAAAATACGATTTAAAGAACATTTAGCACACTTAAAACATAGTAGAACAGAAAAGTCTAGCATTGCCAAACATGCCCTTGAAGCTGATCATAGAGATAATCTAAGATTAATAAAAAAATGTATCTGATAGGAGATTGTTGAACGCATACGAAAGTATGTAAATTTATAAAATGTAAAAGTAGTTTAAATAAAGACAGAGAGCCTATTCCTTATAGTCCCCTCTACTGGTGGCCTTGCCTATTCCATTAGTTCCGCCTGAGTAATTCAAGGGTTAGGCTAAGTATAAATAGGGCAGATTTGTAGTTTAGCTTTACTCAATCATCGCTCCTGATGAAGCTAACATGGTTAGCGAAACGCGTATCGAGTGCAAAAATAAAGTATTTGATGTAGTGGTGATATATACTAAGTAGTATCATCACCACAACCATCAACTTAGTTCTATATAGTAGTTTTTCCCTTTCGCTATATAAATTTCGAAACTGGACACATATATATGTTCTCATTTTAATAAGAAAGAAAGGAAATCGAAGATTCGAAATGCAATGATGCAAGGGACATCATACTCATTGCCTTCTTATATTATAGTGAGTTATTGGACCGCTTCGGCAAGAAATTGAAGGCAACACAGCCCCATTTAGCGAAGAAGACTGTGCTGCTTCACCACGACAATACTCCAGCACATTCACCCGGAGTTGTCGCCACCAAACCGCATGAACTGTGTTATGAATTGCTGCCGCATTCCCCGTATTCCCCCGACCTGGCTTCCAGCGATTTGTTCTTGTTCTCAAACATGAAGAAATGGCTCCCAGGAAAAAATTCAGTTTAAATGAGGAGGTCATCGCCCAGACAGAAGCGTATTTTGGGTAGTTGGACAATTTCTATTTTTTGGAGGGGTTGAAAAAATGGCACAGACGTTGGGAAAAGTATATATACCTAAAAGGGGATTATGTTGAGAAATAAAAAAATTGTTTTTGAAAAAATGATGTCTTCAATCCTAACACTGGTACTTATTAAACCACCCTCGTAGAGTAAAAACTATTGTGCCTAAGCATAGAAATACACGTCGCGATAATATCACATTCGTATGAGGTCCAGCTAGTTACTCCTCTGATGACCCATTTCAAGCAGTCTTTTATATGGAGAACGTCATCTCTTTGAAAAAATTTGCCCAGAACTGTGTTTCCGACAGAGTACAATTTACAGCGATTCAAGACCAGCGTGAATCGCCTTTCCACACGCTATACATTTTGTAACAAACCATCTGAAGAAGCTGTCGTACAGTGAAACATGTTATGGTGTTAAAAATAAAAAAAATTTGGTAGTAATTTAAGTAGTGTTTTATTTCTTGCAAAACTTCTAGAAAGAGCGTTTTCGGCCGCTGGCTACATATGTAGTTCTATAAGAAGTATGTAAATTGGGAGATAACACAATTGATGCTATTTGTTTTTTAAGATCATTTTTCCAAAAAGAAAAGTTAATTAATTACTTAAAATAGTTTTATAATTATTTTCAAATTTGATGATTTGATTACTTAATACTATAATATGGAGAAAATGGAGATTGAAAAGACTACTTAGTTATCCCAATCCAACTTACATACAAATTAATTTGATAATTGTGATTTACTTTGGTAACTATTAAGATTAATTATAATTACAAATGTTTTCTGGTTGACGTTCTTTCGTTGATTATCTCAGGCTTATCAAAATCTAACATAGGACTGGGTCACAATTTAAAAAAAGGTATTATTAATTCATTTGACAATAATTTTTGAAACTGACCCGTACATTGACTTTAATTTTGTTGATGTATTTAATTTTCACTCTAGAAGGAATGATACAGGAGAATAATGCATATCCTCCTCTGAAAAAAACATCTCCAATTGCAATAAAGAGGTATAAGGCAAAGCGACACGATCTCTCCCAATTGTTGAAAACATCTTCAGAGAAACAGATTGGACAGTAAAGACATAAACATCAACGGTGACTATCTTAACCATCTGCGATTCGCCGATAATATTCTTCTAATAAGTAACGATTCTGCAGAACTACAAGAGATGAACACGGAACTAGACTACCACTCCATATTAGTATGATTAACAATCAATATCAACGAAACACAGATACACACACGAACTGACACCAGTTTTCTGTAGACTTTTCAACCTATCCTACAGAAGGGGAATATTTCCTTCCTGCTGGAAATGTGCCACAGTTCAGCCGATACCTAAAAAAGGCAAGAAGACCTTGCCAAATAAGTATCGAAAGTCATGGAAAAGGCTCCCAATCAACATTTCCTAAAATCTCTTGAAGAATTCAACATTATTAGCGATCACCAATATGGCTTTCGTAACCATAGATCAACAGGAGGTCTTCTGACTTATGTAACACATGTTTAAAACAACGCAATTGAACACTTTGGAGATCTCGAGCGGTTGCTCTTGACATATCCCAGGCATTCGACCGTGTTTGGCACGATGGACTGCTGGCTAAGCTACGTTCTTGTGGTATGTCCGAAAAGTTCTGTTTGTGGCTCTCATGTTTCCTCAGTGAGCGTTCTTTACGAGTGGCGATCGACGGATTTCCTTCTAACACCTTCACTATCAACGCCGGTTTGCCCCAAGGCTCCATACTGTATCCTACTCGCTTTCTCATTTACATTAACGATCTGCTAGAAAACACCGGAAATCCAATCTACAGCTTCGCAGATGACAGAACGCTTATCTCTTCATTCACTTTGAACGCTCAGACATCGGCTGCTCAGGCGAGTGTCCGTAGACAGCGGGAAGTTGTTCAACTTAACAAAGATCTGGAAGAGATTCTATCTTGGGGTGACAGTAACAAAGTGGAATTTAACGCTACAAAAACCCAGGCGGCAGTTTTAACGTTGCTAAAACCGACACAGTTATGGCGGGGCACTCCATTCCTCTAACATGGTCACTCAATTTGTTGGGCATTAATTTGGGAGCAAATATGTCTTGGTATGAGCATGTTGCAGGCATAGCAAGGAGAGCTTCTCAAAAGTTGGGAATATTATTTCGAACCAGAAAGCTGTACACTCCACAACAACTGTTAATTCTTTACAAAGCTCAAATTCGACCAACTAGGGAATACTGCTCCCATGTTTGGGGCTCCGCTCCCAAAAATACACTGCATCTGTTGGATTCTATTCAGAGAAGAGCTGTTCGTCTGATTGGAGACCCGGAACTGACCGGTGGCCTTGATTCGCTGGAACATCGAAGAATGGTTGGCGACTTGAGCCTATTCTATAAGTATTTTCATGGAAAGTGTTCGGAGGATGTGGCCCGTTTAATTCCTCCCAGAGCGATGCATATTAGAAATACACGTTGCGCTGATACTTCACATTCGTATGAGGTTCAGCTTGTTACTCCTCGTACGACGCTTTTCAAGCAGTCTTTTATATGGAGAATATCATTCCTTTGGAATAAATTGCCCAGGACTGTGTTTCTCACCGAGTACAATTTACAGCGATTCAAGAACAACGTGAATAGCTTTTACCGCACACGTGTAGCGCTTTAGAGACCTCCCTGCAGCACGTGTGCTAGACCTAAAAACGGCCAACCTCCAGAAAAGGTCGAACATGTTATTTAAGACAGAAAATCACAACTAAAGACCACATGACTGAGAAAATTTCCCAATGAATTAAAAGATCTTAGACCGCATTTGGTAATTTAAATGACGGTCTTACATTAGAAATACCTAACACTCTAAAACGAAAACTGCTCGTTCAGTGTATTCTCTCTGTACTTATCTACGGAACTGAGACATGTAGTTTCAAAAAACATATGCTCAAAGATTAGCCAGACCACAGTGAACGCACGAACGGAGAATGTTTGGTATTAAATTAACTGACCGAAAACGCAATGAATGGATCCGACAAGAAACAAAAGTCGTGGACGTATTAGAAAGGGTAGTCAAATTAAAATGGAGGGGGGCAGGACATGTGGCCCGTATAACAGAGAGAGATGGAGTGGAGACCAAGGCCTGAGGCTAGAAGTGCAGTGAGACCAAATACAAGATAGAGAGTCGACATCAAGGAAAGCGCAAGAACTCAGTGGATCAGAAAGGTACAAAATAGATGGCAATGGTATGAAATGGGAAAAGTTTACATCCAGCAGTGGATTAAAATAGGCAGATTGACGTGTGAATATGAAAAAACAGATTGTGTTTGAATTAAAAACCCTTAAAACCTAGACCACACCAACATTGTTTAAAAACTTAAATTATACTTACCAGATCCTTTAGTGGTGCACCAAGCAGAGCCAGTAATAATATAGTTGTAATAATTCCGTATCTAAATTCAATATAATCAGGGTTTTCAACTGCTGTGTATCCTAGTAGAACGGCAACCAAGCCTACACCAAATGCTGCAGGTTTAAGGACTTCCTCATATTTGTTTTCAGAATAATAGTAGTAAAACACAGAATACAATAAGTTAAGTATGATTGCTACAACATTAACTTGCAACATGGCTTCATCGGATAAGAGCAAGCCATATTTTAACATTAATAGACCTCTAAAAAAAAATCAGTAAAAGGTTTACATAGTGTATAAACATAAAGGTAGGCAAAGGAGAATGTATGTAACCTAAAAATCACGGATTGATTTAAATTAATATTTGAAACTTAACTAACTACGGAACATTTTATTAGAAGTTTTGAATTGTTGTGGCTGCTACTTGATGGAAATTCATAACGAATGTAATGAAAGACTGATTTTGTCTAATTTCCACTTTATTTAGTTTCACTGAAACTGTATGACGCGTTTCGCTATACTATAGCTTCGTCTGATACAAAATGATATTTGAATATTAGTGTTGTTACATTTATACAAATACCCTAAGGTAGATAGGTAATAAAATTAATACTATATGCTAATGACTATTGCTGGGAAATCCATTCTGAATATTAATTGTATAAATTGAGTAAAGGTGAGTTACCATGGGCCAGACAGGTATCTTTTTGTTCGTTTAAGATGATGTCTGAATTTTTAATTCTATTTATTTCTAAATTTTCTAATAGGTTTAATTTTACGCTTTTGTTTTGTACGTGTAGAATTTTAAATTTATCGTTGATTCTGTTAAATGATTACTGTACGCTGAGTTAGTTTTGTTTTTTAAATAGCTTCTTTTATGTTCTGAAATCCGAGTTTCGAATGAGCGACCTATGTAATTTTTATGATAAGAACCACAATTCAACTGATACACTCCAGATATTTTTGATCTATTTTGTTTTCCGTTTGCGTTTTTAATGAATTTTCCTAACGAGTTGTTTGTTCTAAAAGCTATGTTGATATTATATTTGTTTAAGTTGTTTTTAATTTTCTCTGACATGTTACCAAAATAGGTTAAAACAATATATTTTTTCCCTGTGTTTTCTTTCTTGGGGTATACTAAAGAAATTTATTTTTTAATTTGTTGTTTAGAATTGAGTCCATGGTGTCAGGAGAATATCCGTTGTTAACAGCAATTTGTTTTATTAGATTTAATTCTTTATTAAAATCATTTACAGATAAGGGGACACTTACAAGTCTATGCAACATACTGTGGTAAGCTGCCAATTTGTGTTGTAGGGGGTGAGCTGATTTTATGTTTATTGTAGTATCTGTATGTGAGGGTTTATGAAAAATAGAGAATTTGTGTTTGTTGTAATATCTGGTGATCGTTAAGTCAAGGAAATTAATTTTATTGTCGACTTCTAGTTCCATAGTGAATTTAATATTTTTTTGTATTGAGTTTATATAGTTAAAAACATTGTCAAGTTGACGCTGTGTACCATTAAAACAAGCAAAAATGTCGTCTACATATCGGTACCAATACAAAAATGATTTGCTAAATTCTTGTCGATGTATTTGTTTTTCTAGGTTATCCATGAATATTTCTGCTAAAAGCGGGCTAAGTGGACCACCCATTATGAGACCCTCAGAACTATTATAAAACGTATTATTAAAGTAAAAATAATTTTGATTGAGGCTCACGTTTAATAAATTTAGTATGTCTTGTTGTATAACGATATTAACTTTATTTTTGATTAGGAATGTTTTTATGATTTTTACTGTTTTATCCGGGAGTATGCTAGGGAAAAGCTTTTGGACATCAAATGATACTAGTTTTGAATTATCTGGTAGAAAGACGTTGGAAATTTTTTCCGTTAATTCTAACGAATTTTTTATTGTGTAAGTTGCGGTGTAGTTAATGTTCGTCTTAATGATATCTATGAGAAATTTTGAGAGTTTGTAAGCTGGAGTCGATATGTAGGAGGCTACAGGTCTCATAGGATGATTTTCTTTATGTAATTTGACTAATGAATAAAGTAGAGGGGGTTGATGATTCATGACTGTTAATTTTGAGATTTGGTTGTCTGATATGATGCTAGAAGCTTTACCTAACGCTGTTCTACTACCTTTCTTGAATTTTTCTGTCGGATCTTTTAGTAATATTTTGAAATTTCCTTCCTTAATAAATTCTAATGTTTTGTCTATATATTGTTGTTGATCTATAGCGACTATTGTGTTACCCTTATCTGCTTTTGTGAAAATAATATTATTATTTTAAGCCTTGTTTTGTATTGATCTAGCTACATTTATTTCATTATCTAAATTTGGTTTGTTGCTAAGAAATTCCTTTTTTATAATATCTGCGCAAATGTATTTTTTGGCGTGTTGAAATGGTACATTTATTAAAGCTATTTCTGTTTCTACAGCCAAGATTTCAGATTCTTTTAAATCAAATTTATTATTTATATTATGTTTAAAACCTTTGTTTAAGAGGGCTGTTTCTTGATTGGAAAAATTTGTGTCAAAGAATTTATCATCTGAAAACACTTTTTTTGTGGTAGGCTGTGGTTGATATTTGTTTTTTTCCCTTATAAGAGAATCAAGTTTTCTTTTTTGAATAATGTATTTTTTATTTATTATAGTTCTAATTTTATCCCTCGTTTTTCAAACCAGATCAAAAAATTCTAATGAGTGTAATTGAAAAGCTAATTCAGAACGGATTACCTTAACATAAACATTATAGATGTCTCCTGTGTCTCGCAAAGGGAAAACAAAATAGATCAAAAAAACCTGGAGTGTATCAGTTTAATTGTGGTTCTTGTCATAAAAATTACATAGGTCAGACAGGTCGCTCATTCGAAACTCGGATTTCAGAACATAAAAGAAGCTATTTAAGAAACAAAACTGACTTAGCATACAGTAATCATTTAACAGAATCAAATCATCTTTTTGACGATAAATTTAAAATTCTACACATACAAAACAAAGGCGTAAAAATTAAACCTATCAGAAAATTTAGAAATAAATAGAATTAAAAATTCAGACATCATCTTAAACGAACAAAAAGATACCTGTCAGGCCCAGGATAACTCACCTTTACTCAATTTATACAATTAATATTCAGAATGGATTTCCCAGCAACATTCGTTAGCATATAGTATTAATTTTATTACCTATCTACCTTAGGGTATTTGTATAAATGTAACAACACTAATATTCAAATATTATTTTGTATCAGACGAAGCTATAGTATAGCGAAACGCGTCATACAGTTTCAGTGAAACTAAATAAAGTGGAAATTTGACAAAATCAGAAGTTACACCACTGTTATAAAAATGTAAACAAAGTTAATGTCAAAATAGTCTCCCATTCGTTCAATATTTTTTAATTCTTCTCTATTTGAAATATTATGTTTGCGAACGCGCCGTTTAAGTTCTTCCCATAAATACTCGATGGGGTTAACATCGGGTGATTGCGGAGGTGTATGAAGCTGCTGTCGCACATTATGGATCATCCATTCTCGCACCAAGTTTGCGGTATGTTTCGGATCATTATCCTATTGGAAAATGTATCTTTTTTCGAGTGCTAATTTTTGGATACTTTCTCTTAAATTGTCTCTCAAAATGTTCAGATAAACATGCTGATCCACGATACTAACACAGCCAGTCGATATATTTGAAATCAACAATATAAAATGTTTCTAATTTGCATAAGGATTCGAGCCTAGCTGAATTATAACGATACGGGAACGAAAATTTTATAGAATATGATTTTTCAAAGAGAAAGGGTACTTTATTCCTTTTCCCTGTTTTCATTATTTTCATTGCAGAATCTCAGCTCAGAAGTCGAACTACTTGTTGCGGTACTGACATAATACAATGGTAACATACAATAAATTATATCTGGGGCTTGTGAAAGCCTAAACTGTAACCACGCCTGCAATCATCGCCAAAGTTCAACAAATAAATCGTGAACGCTCAGACATCGGCTACTCAGACGAATATCCGCAGACAGCAGGAAGTCATTCAACTTAACAAAGACCTGGAAGAATTCCTATTTTAGGGACAGTAACCAAGTCGAATTTAACGCTACAAAAACCCAGGCGGCAGTTTTCTCTAAAAAAGTTAACGTTGCTGAACCCGACATAATTATGTCGGGGCACTCCATTCCTGTAACATCGTCACTCAATTTGTTGGGCGTTAATTTGGGAACAAATATGTCCTGGCATGAACATGTTGCAGACATAGGCTCTTTCAATGTAAATTGTGAATCTTCATGATTTTCTATATGACAAGAAATCTCTTTCATTGCTTGTGTGACTTGATTATCTTCGTGAGGCTTCGTATCAGTAGATGGTACTCGACTTAAGAAATTAGTATAGCAAATAGTATGGTACTTTGCTTCAGCAGCGAACAAGTCATACTCATAAAGTATACGATCTATTACTAATTCTCCTAAGGAATCGCTTCGTTCTTCTGCTTTTTTGATGAGATTGTCTTTGAATTCAATAGTACTTACTTTACTAATCGTGCGTCTGTACTTCTCTTTTTTTTTTCGTCTCTGCTGCTTGGCCACAAAATAAGCATAGTTTTTTGAAATCAAACAGTTCATTTCTTTTTTTACGAGGTGTACTTGATGATGGTGAAGGTTCACCTTCTTCTAGGCGTCGCACTATGGGACAGAATCGTGCGTACCGTCTCAAAAATCTGTAACTTTGTCGTTGATTGAAGTAAATAGCTGAAATTTGGTACGTAGTATCTCAAATGTATATACTATCAAATAATGGTACATTCGTTGTTAATTTTTAGCCGACTTCACGTGTGTTTTTTTTTGTTCCTTTTTTTTTTGTTTTTTTTTTCATGTTTGTTCCAATATTACTCCGCCGTTTGTGAACCGATTTTAAAAATTCTTTTTTTGTTTGAAAGGTATTCCTTGCAGTTGGATCCCATAAATTTTTTTTGGAAATCGGACGGACAAAATGTCCGCCCGAAAAATTAATTTTTTAATATCTCGGCCATTTATAAACCGATTTTCAAAATTCATTCTTCCTTTTGAAAGAATTTGTCAACAGGCTGAAGACATAAAAATATTGATTTTTAGATAACTCTATTGAAAATTTATGAAAATCGGAGGGAGGAAGTCGGTTTTCTTTTTTGCGAGAATTATTTTATTTATAATATATAAAAAAATAATACAAAAATAAAAATGATACTTTTTCATACAAAAACATAGTTTACTTAACTTATTGAATGATAATTATACAGTTTAATGATATACACTATTATTTCGTATTTTTGTTAATATTACATATGAAAATAGCATATAATAAATGACAAACATCTATTAATCCACTACATAAAATAGAAAAAAAAAATTGATATACAAACTACAATTTGAATATCTAAGAGGTTCTTGGCTTCGTCTAACAGTTCCTTGGCTTCGTCTAACAGTTCCTTGGCAACAGTGACTGATGGTTTTCTGATACTTAATATGTATGGGTCTGATGTAAATAAAAGACCATGAAATACGTCTTCATTCGTTGCGGACCTAAAGCACTTTCTAGCGTGACATAATCTGATATATTTGTAATCTTTATTACGAGATTCTTGGGCATCCTCAGATAAATTACCAATAGGCAGAACAGCAAAATGTCTAATTATACTTTCCTCATATATTAAGATCTTATGTACTGAAGAAGGCATGTTATACCACATATATTGTGTAACGTACAATTGTGCAGTAGCGCCAGTATATTCACCAATTTTTTCTGGATTTACAGCAATACCGCATGCCAAAGTCTGAACAATAACATAAAACCTTTTAATAAGATCCTCATTAACTCCTGTTATTTCTGAAGAGCAGTAGTAGTTCTCAAAAAAAAAACGTCAAGCTGTACTGCCGTCATTGCTATTTCTACTTCCTTGCCGGGGTTTATCAACAAGCAATCCCATTCGGCTTCGAAATAGACTTTGTACAAGTTTTTTCTTGTCTTCTCTACTTTTTTTTTTATCTTCCGGAGTTCTCGCAGCCCATTTTTTAAACGAAAGATTATATGAAATATGTAAAACTAACTCCATGCACCTAATCCATGCATGCAACGTCGACAAACCGTACTCGTAAGCATTCATATTATCTGGCTTTGAGATAATCTTCTCCAAATTATTCATATCGCTTGGTTTAGCCTCACACACCGTACACACAGCTCCAGAACTTGTGTAACTTGTCCATCCACCATAGTTAAGAACAGCTCGTGACTTATTTCAATTAGCTGGTCCCCCATGTGTATCTCAGAAATTTTCAAATTATTAATTTGACCCCGAATATCACCGACTACCGAATGGGTTTTCTCGGGCGTTTCTTTTACAAATTCGATCAGAATTGGTCAGCAATATCGAATAGAAGAGCAAGCCCGATTTTGCCAAAGAACCTCTTTTGTTTCTGTATTAATCAACTTTATTGGTACCAAAGACGCTATAAATAAGTTTGCATCTGAGACCAAGTTACTTTCATCTGTTAAAATTTGTTTATATTCACTTTGTCCCGATGAACCATCACATCCCCATTTGGTAAACAATTTAAGATTTCTTCTTGTTGGGTTGTAAATATTTTCAATTTTTAAGATACGGGCAGTAGTGTGATCCAGCAAATCTTGTAGATTTACTTTAGCGCCTGTACCGGTTATTTCAATGCTGGAGGGTGGAGGATAACACAGTTTTTTTTTGCGTTTGTTAATATATTATATGACGGCAATATATCGAAGTTTTTGTTAATCAGACTTGCTGGAAGTAATCTGTATTGTGATTTCGAAAGATCTAAATCAGCAAAAAGACTTAAAGCTTCATCCGCCGTAAAATATGTTGCATTGCGAGTTTCATACAACAATTTTTCCTTTATGATCTTTTTTTCATCTCTATCACAATTCCGCATCATTGCAATAACAAAAGCTTCTTCCAATTCTCCTTCAGACCGCAATCCTTGGACGTATGCGTTATGTATATTCTCGAGTCCATATTCTTGAATTAACTCCATATTCTTCCTTTTTTTCGATTTCTCTGACAGATCTTCATAAGACTTTGATGGACCTCTACGTTCTCCAGATGTTGTAGGTTTGATATCCACTGGTATTTCGTCCAACTGTACCTTAAATTCACCGTCTAACCACGTTGTATTTTTATTAAAGAAACGTTCTTTAGTTCGGTTAGATGTGGTCCAGCGATTGTTAAAAGCTGATATAAGCGATTTTTGAATACTTTTCACAACTAATTCACTTTTTGAAGACGACAAATGATGGTGTTCTTCTAAGTATTTTTGAATATCTTCTCTTTTTGTCCCATGGTCAATGAAAAATTTGCATAATACTCGTCGAGGCACAACAAATTCACTCATTTTGTTGTATAGGTATTTCGCAAATATTGTTTTTACCGAGGTTGGTGAAGACTCTATGTCGAAGCACAATAAAGTACTGGTAAATGACAATTAAATCAATAACTTTTATACTTCAATTCCGTGAGAAAAATATTATTATCTGCGGGTAGTCACATATTTATCGCGTTCTTATATGATATGATTTCCAATAACAGTATTTCCACCTTACCTAAACTTTAATTTAGGTAGTAATCTATCTTTATATATAAAACACAAAAAATGTTTCTACCTACCCAAGGCAGCTCTACCAGGTAGTAGCAGTTCGGCAATAGCAACAAAGCCGAAAAAAATCACATGTATTTTGTTGGTAGAAAATTCACCACATTGTCAAAAATCACGAGAGCTTCTCTCAAAAAACAACCACTTTATGTATATATGTAGTTCATTCTCTCAAAAAACAACCACTTTATGTATGTATGTAGTTCAATGCGGTAGTTTGTAAACAAAATTTTGACAACTTGCTGGGATGTAAACAATAGTCACCCGTTCTAGTGATATTACCTGGTAAAGCTGCCTTGTACCTACCTACCTACCTACATATCTACCTGCCTACCTATGTCCGCTATAGACGCTAGTAGACAATATTATTTAACAATAAAATGTCAGAAATAATTTATTTTTCGAAAAATCTCCTGAATCAAATCTTAAATTTTTTTTTTAAATATTTTGCATTTCCCTCCCCATCAGGTATTTTTCGTCCCATTTAAAAGGGGGCAGATTCGGGCAAATTTTTTTTTTGCCTTGACTTTTATATGAGCTGCTCTATGTGATGGTATCAAAATTACGACATCGGCAGACATCGCTAACTGTCAAAAGTCTATTTAAAGTTTCTAATAAGGTTAGGATATTAGATACTGCAAAAACAATCGTGTACCTCTTCAGTTTTTACATAAATGTCTACTTAAATGCTTTTTAAATAAGGTACTTAATAACCATTCTAACCATATATCACACTTACATATTTGCATTGAAAATAATGAAAATATGACCATGTAAACTGGTGCAATTCTGTTCTACATAATCGACATTATTTTGAGCGTCAACTTGCAAGTCAAGCTTTATTAAGACAAAATGAGAAATAATCTATTTTAAATTCTATATAATATGTATTAGACATTCAGTTAGATATGTGCATTAACAAAATTTTCAATATTTATACATTCGCAAAATCTATTTTTGAGATGGTACGCACGATTCTGTCCCATAGTGCGTCGTTTCGATGCTGCAATAGAATTTTTACTGATGTACACTTTTCAACAGTCGACATGCACATTCACAGAGGTTAAGGTATTTAAATAGTTTATGTGACCGTCATTTCTTTCAATACTTGCAGTTTTTAAAGTTTGTAAGCCGCGCACTACATTAACAGGCTCACCTTCTGAAAGTGACTTATCACATATAAAACACAAATCAGCCATAACTCTTAAAATTGTTCGCCCGTCGTTGCCAAGGTACAATTTAAAACTAACGAATTAACTTGGTTAGTAGAAAGTGGTCTTTTAAAAAAGAAATCGGTCTTAACTATACAATGGAACATCTGTCCCAACTGACTATAAATAGAAAAGGTCGTATTATATATATATATATTATATATATATATATATATATATATATATATATATATATATATATATGGGGTCTTCCATTAAGGACTTGACAACTTTTTTTTTGAAATAAAACGCAACCCATTTGAGACATTTCGAAAATTTTACTATCGGCTTGAAGTACAATCAAAACATTTATGTATGGAATTCGACTTCATTCATTTGTCCACCACGGGCACGTTTGCAGCGGTCGATTCGTTGAAACCCAATTTTCGATGACTCGGCCACACATTTAGACGGAAACGGCCGTTATCTCTCTTTCAATATTGGCTCTGAGCTCCTCTAACGACGCAGGCTTGTTAGCATAGACTAATGATTTAACGTACCCCCATAAAAAGAAGTCTAGAGGTGTTAAGTCACACGATCTAGGCGGCCATTCGACGGGGCCATTTCTCGATATAACACGTTCACCGAATTTAGATTGCAGTAAGTCGATTGTTACACCCGCTGTGTGGCTTGTGGCGCCGTCTTGTTGAAACCACATATCATTAATGTCTAGCCCATGCAATTGATCAAAGAAATAACGTTGCAACATGCCTCTGTAGCGATCTCCATTGACTGTAACGTGACGGTTATTTTCATCAACGAAAAAGAACGGCCCAATGACACTACCGGCATGATAACCGCACCAAACAGTAATTTTTTGTGGATGAAGTGATGTTTCTTCAAGCACATGAGGGTTTTCACCTGACCAATAACGCATATTCTGTTTGTTGACTAAGCCGTTTATCTAAAAATGCGCTTTATCAATAAAGACGACTTTGCCATGAAATTGGTCATCTTCTTCCAACATTTCTAGAGCCCAATTCGAGAACGTACGTCGCTTCATATGATCGAGTGGCTTTAGTTCTTGAGTTACCTTTAACTTATAAGGGTGCAGGCCAAGATCCTTTCGCAAAATTCGCCATAGTGTGGTCTGAGCGATGCCCAATTCTTGAGAACGCCGTGAAATCGACTGTTTTGGTTCGTTTGAGATGGACGCTTGAACGGCAGCAATATTCTGGCCACTTCGACCAACCCGTTGTCTCACTGGCACGGGAACATCCAGCAGCGAATATGTTAACTCAAATTTTTTCACTAGACTATGAATTGCTTGTTTACTGGGACGAGAATTACGACCAAAAATTGGCGTTAACGCTCTTAAAGTTGCAGTCACCGACTCCAAATTTTGGTAGTAAATTTTAATTATTTGTAAACGTTGTTCGTTCGTGTACTTCACCATGATGAAAATGTTGACCTTACTGAATGTTTTGACGTTGACAGTTCGGTGATTGGCTTAAGGGTGCGTTCACAGTGAAATTTCAAAGTTGTCAAGTCCCAAATGGAAGATCCTTTATATATATATATATATATATATATATATATATATATATATATATATATATATATATATATATATATATATGTTTTTCTTTTTTCCTGACCGATAATGAATAAATTTAGGACAGTTTTTTGTTCTTGGTCTTGCGGTCAAATATTAGTGTTTAATTATAGTTTTCCTACCTTATATTTAGTTGGATCTTTTGGTTTAAATGATTTACATGTTAACAGTTTCACAGTTTTCGTAATACTAAATTTAAAAGGTTCACATATTTTATTTCACTATTTGTACAGGTAAAATGGGTAAATCCAAAATTTATTTATTGCTTTCATATTGTTGTTACTTTAATTGTTATTAGTTTAGTAATTAGGTTTCATTAGGTTATTAAATCATTATATACAATGCTCAGGCTTTCCGTGTCATTTCGGTAATTTAAGGTGTTATTTGTTCTTCGTATATGTATCACTTCCTTTATGTTTCGTTTTTTATGATTATTTTTAAAGTCTAGGATTTGGACATTATTAAAATTGAAATTATGCAATTCATCTATGGCATGTTTTGATAGGGCAGTATGATTTTGGTTTGTGTTTCTTATGCTATTTTTATGTTCTGTTATTCGCCTACTTAAATATTGTTTTGATTGTCCAATGTATGTTTTTGGACAGTTCATGCAGTCTATTTTGTAGATTAAGTTTGTTTGTTCTGCCGTTGGTATGGTTGGCTAAGTTTGGTGAAGATATTTTTTAAATTGTTAGCTGGTTTTTGTGCTATGTTGATGTTATGTGGTTTAAGGACTTTCTTGATTTTATTACTTAATTCTGGAATGTATGGTATGGAAATATAATTTTTCTTAATTTCATTGTTACTTTGTTTAGATTTTTTATGATTATTGTATACTTTATTTATTCGGTTTTTTATAATTGGTTCTGTAAATTTTTTTGGATAGTAGTTATTGCTTAGTAGAACGTTTCTTACTTTATCCAAGTTTTGGGGTCTTTCTTTCGGATCAGTTAGCAATACTGCCCTATCAACTAGCGAATTGACAACACTTTTTTTATATTTTTTCTGGTGTGAATGAATTATAATTTAAATATCTACCTGACCATACAGGTTTGGTATACCAATTTGTTTTTATGTTTCCTTTATCATCATATCTAATATTTATGTCCAAAAAGTTTATTGATTTGTTTATTTCTTTTTCGTATGTAAACTTAAGTCTTTCGTGGAATGAGTTGAATTTGTTTAGCGTGTATTGAAGTTTCGTTTTTGGCATACTAAGAATACAATCATCTACAAACCTTTTGAAAAAATAAGGTTTGTAGTCGAGAGTTTTTATAATATTTTCCTCTACATGTTCCATTACGAGATTTGCTATAGTAGCTGAAATTGGTGATCCCATAGCTCTCATAGCACTCACAAATTTATGGTGTAGCCAAAAGATCCAACTAGATATAAGGTAGGAAAACTATAATTAAACACTAATATTTAGTCTTTATATATATTTCTTTCTTGTAGTTCTAAAGATGGTTTAAATAAAATAAACCGAATCGTTAACCAAAAGTAAACTTGTTTCATTAAAAATTGACCGCAAGACTAAGAACAAAAAACTGTCCTAAATATATATAATAATAATAATCTTTAATCTTTATTGTCTAACAGATAGAATATCCATTTACAAGACAAATGTGTAAATTACAAAGAAAAGAAAAAAAAACAAATTACAATAATTGCTTAAATAAATATAACAACAATATATATAACCCGTATATACCGTTCAAAAATGTGGACACCTCCACTGAACATCAAGAACCTTCGTCATCAATTTAGTAAACTGAGCATGAGTTAAGTTATGCATATCGAAATCGCTACAAACCACATTGAAAATATTCATGGATTGATACAAAGGAGTCTTCATTAAAATATTAGTTCTTGGTGTACTCAAGCAAAAAATATGAGGAAATCTGGTAAGTCGAGAGGGCACATGAAAGTTAATTTGGGAAAGCAGGTCAGGGCAATCAATAAAGGATTTACATATCTTGAACAAAAATTGAACCAGCAAGTAAATCCTGCGATTCATCAACGACGGCATGTTGAAACGCGCTAACAAGAGCTTGCTTTCTATATCTCTAGGAGGGTAAGTACCGCCATCTCTGAAGCATCTCTTAAGGAACTTTCTCTGTATGTTCTATATTCTATCAATGTATTTGTGATAGATTGGGTGCCAAATCACTGCGCCGTATTCCAACTTAGATCGCACACAGCAAAAGTATAGCATTTTGAGGGACTCTATATCTACCAACCCCCCTTGAATTGCGAAAAATAAATCCGCGTATCTTCAACGCTTCTCCACAAATACGATCAATGTGATCGGCAAATGACAATCGTGTATCAAACACCACTCCCAGGTCCCTGAAAGTATAGCTACGATTTATAATCGCTTTATCCAAGACATACTCATAATGAGTGGGGTTCAGTTGGTTGGAGAACGACATAACAAAACATTTCCCGAGATTCAAGGTCAACTTGTTGATAGCACACCAATTTTCGATAGTATGTCTTTCTGAAGTATAATACAATCGTTAATGTCATGAATTACCCGGAACAGTTTAAGATCATCAGCAAATAAGAGTGTGCTACTAGCAATGGACTCCACAATATCATTTATGAAAATTGAGAAC
The DNA here is from genome assembly GCA_019049505.1 of Pachyrhynchus sulphureomaculatus. Taxonomy (NCBI): domain Eukaryota; kingdom Metazoa; phylum Arthropoda; class Insecta; order Coleoptera; family Curculionidae; genus Pachyrhynchus; species Pachyrhynchus sulphureomaculatus. The sequence goes on from CM032456.1 coordinate 17,661,909, forward strand.
AATGGTGAAAGGTTACTACCTTGTGGAGCGCCGCTAGTAGCTACGAATTGAAATGAATGATGTCCTCGGATATCAACATATCGAATACGATTATGTAGATATGACCGAAGGAATGATATCAAATCATTGTGGAACCTCATACTAGCCAGTTTACGTGCTAGAATGGAATGATCAATACGATCAAATGCCCTCGTGAAGTCTGTATAGATAGCGTCGACCTGCTGACGATCTTCAAGGGCTTTCGCCGTGAATTGCGAAAAGGAAGCCAAATTGCTGACCGTGTTGCGGCTGCCAAAGAAACCATGTTGAGCCTGCGTCAAACGTCCCTTAATCTGCTTAAACAATGAGTCATATATTGCCATTTCAAACACTTTAGCAAATGGTGACAATATTGACACAGGCCTATTAGTTGGAAATGATACTAGTATCGCCCTTCTTGAATACAGGTGTAATTCTTGCTGTTTTCCAGATTTCAGGAAAAGTGTTAGATTTCAGGGATAAGTTATAGATGAAAGACCTCAACAAGGCTTGCGCGCAGTCCTTAATAATAGAACAAGGGACCTTATCAGGGCCCTGAGTGAACTTATTTTTTGACTTCGACAGAGCAGCCAAGATCATATCATCAGTAAGGCGGTGAAGAGAGACAAGAGGAATCAAATCGGCACCTCCCTGGAGACAATTATGCCCTGTATGTGTAGGGGCACAATACATGCCACAAAAAAAGTGTGCAAAAGCATCTGCAATCTCTTTCGGACCTGTATAAGAGCATTGGAGGTCATCGTCCGTGAAAGACTCCGGCAGCGAGGTCGCCGACCCTTTAAGTCTAATAAATGATCAGAAAGATCGAGGGTCCTCACGTAGGGAAGCCTCAGCCTTCCTTAAATAATTATTGTAAGCAAGATGGATTCTCTCCCCTTGATTTCCCTTCTCAGTTCATTGTATTCGTTACGGTGCCAATTCGAGTCAGACTCCTTCAACCTCCTAAACACTCTCTGTTTACGTTTCACCAACTTAATTATATCTGAAGTAAACCACACGGGAAAGGTTCTTTTACGCAGCACGGATCTCGGTACACACTCATCAAATATTTTATATATAGTGCCATAGAAATTTCTGCATGCATCATTAGCATCCTGAGATGTATACAAACTAGACCAATCAGCCCTTAAAATCATATCGTAAAGAACAGGATAATTTGCTTTCCTAAAATTATATCTGAGTTGAGATGCGTTTGCACGGAGACCCCGTCTTCTTTCCCGAACCTCTGAGAGTGTAATGTTCAGGGATGGATGATAGGCGTCCTCAGCTGTTAAGGGGATCTGATCCCTTGCAACACTTCAATTATTAATGTTTGACAACACCAAATCCAAGACTGAATTATGTGAATTCTGAATATCATTAAACTGCAAGAGCTGAAGCATATCGCAAAAATTAGCTAGAATTTTGCCCTTTTGATCGAAAATATTATTTTGATAATTGGGCATGTTGAAATCACCTAAAATAATTAAATTACTGCTATAATGTAGGTGACGAAGTGATTCCAAGTACTCGATGAACGTGAGAAATTCACCGATAGATATAGATATATATGTTATATATATATATATATATATATATATATATATATATATATATATATATATATATATAATATATATATATATATATATATATATATATATATATATAAATATATATAAATATATATATATATATATATATATATATATATATATATATATATATATATATATATATATATATATATATATATATATATATATATATATACAGTCCCTAGCCAAATTATTAGACGCACTGTATTTTTTTTAGTAATTTTATGTTTCTTAAGAGTTTTTTTTATGCAATAATGGTATATTTAAACTACAATATTATTGATTTTTATTTAAAAGAATTGTTGTAGACTACATATTTGTATTTATTTTTAACATATGGCAACACTGTGTTGACAAAGTGATACATGAACGTAAATAAGTACAAACCTGTATCAGTCGCGATCGGAATCGAGTCAGGTACGGACGTGTTTCTGTGGCTTTATGGACTGTGACTGTTTGTTTAACAGTTTTATACTACTCAGTTATTAGTTTATTTTGTATGCAGTGTTTTAAAAAAGTAATTGGACTATTTTCATTATGGGTAGAAAACGCGATCTTTCACCACGTAAAAAAGCTGAAGTGAAGGCCCTTGTGATTGCGAAAACATTTACAAACCGAGAAATATCACGAAGATTGGAGGTTTCTGAAGCTAGTGTACGACGCATAAAAAAGAAAATTGAGTCAGGGAAGGAATTAAGCCCGAAAAGAAAGAAAAGATGCGGTAGAATACCAATTTTCACTCCACGGTCAGAGAGATGTTTGAAGAAAATTTGTGTAGAAAACAGATTTGCTACCACAAAGGTAATAAAATCACAACTCCAGGATGCTAGCGTAAATGCTTCTGAGCGCACTGTTCGAAGAAAATTGAAAGAATTGGATTTTAAGGCCTGTCGCCCCGCTAGGAAGCCCAAGTTAACAGCTGCAATGAAAGCAAAGCGCCTGAAGTGGGCCAAACAATGGCAAGACAAAGATGTGGACTTCTGGAGATCGGTAAGATACAGCAATTTAATCAATAATTGATACATTATTATCATTTTCAGTTAAATAAAGCAAATAAACATGGAAGTTTATATATTTTTCCTATATTTGACAGGTCTGCTTCAGTGACGAAAGCACATTCGAAATTTTGCAGAATAAAGCTCAGTATGTGCGTCGTCGTCATGGAGAAAAGTTTCATCCTGATTGTGTCGTCCCGACGGTTAAACATCCCACCAAAGTGATGATTTGGTTAGTCATCAGCGGCAAGGGCACTGGACGTCTGTACGTCGTCAAAGGAATAATGAGGCAAGATCAGTACAAAGAAGTATTACAAAATCGGTTGATTCCGCAGCTCAGAGAATGGTTTCCAAATGGGGAACCATTCACTTTCATGCAAGATGGAGCTCCCTGCCACACTGCTCGGTCTGTTAAAGCTTTTTTGGCAGAAAAAAATATCCCTCTGTTGGATTGGCCCCGATATGAACCCCATTGAAAATGTGTGGGAGCTGATGAAAAGAGAAGTGGCTAAAGATGTGATTACCAACAAAACCCAGCTCCTAGAAAAGATTATTCATGTGTGGAATCATCATCCTCAAATGCAGGAGACAGTACAATCTTGCATTGATAGCATGCCGCGCAGAATTAAAGCTTTGATAGCGGCTAAAGGTGGCTCAACTAAATATTGACTTTTACTAACATTAATTTCACTTTTCTTTAAAACTTAATAAACTTATGCTTTTCTAAATTAATGCTGTTTTATTTATGTCAAATAAATAGGTAATTGATTGGATAATATAAAAATAAAAAACAAATCAATTTAAAATAATAAAACGGTACAATATCACTCGGTAATTAATATTTTACATGAAATCTTGCAGTGCGTCTAATAATTTGGCCAGGGACTGTATATATACATATATATATATATATATATATATATATATATATATATATATATATATATATATATATATATATATATATATATATATAATAATTTTTCTGTTGAACCTTTTGTTTACATAAACTTGATTGGTTTTTCTTGGGTACTTAGGTTCTTTTGGAAAACACAAACTAGTCTATTTGACGTTTCGCCTTATTTTTTTAGGCATTTTCAAAAATTCTTTATTTTTTAATATTCATTCTAAAATTAGAAAACACAAGGTTAAAATCTTTTAAGTCAAATTACACTTTTAAAAACATATAGCAATTTTACGCACACGCGGACATTTAAAATATTCACACCATAACAAAAATATAAAACAATTTACTAACGTGTATATACCCTGAAAGTCAACTATTTGTGTGTTTGTGAATTTCAAATTCTGTATTTCTTTCAGCATATCGTGTCTCGTATTTTTTACTGATTTTTTTTTAAAATTTTATTATCTATAATGGGTGTCTTAACGAAAAAACTATTATTGATGTTAAGTATATATACCATTTTGTATTATGGAGAGGATATGCATGCCAGCATGTTTATTTTTTAATTAAATTTGTGTAAATATGACTGATTCCTTTTATGTCAGTCCTATCATTCACAGTGTTTTCATCTTTTTTTATTTCAATCATCTCTTTGATCTGTAGTTTGGCATAATTCCGCTCTTTGCAGATGACCTTGGTTTCATTGAATTTAAAGTCATGTTTTTCTTCTGCTTCGTGTTTACTAAGGGCATTGGAAGCATTCCTAGTATATTTGTGTCCATTTAGTCTGTTTTTTAGTAACTGAGAAGTCATGCCAATATATTTCTTCGGACAATTCGCACACGGTATTGCATACACAACATTAGATTCATTCATTGTGGAGATATGGCTTTTTAAGTTTGTAAATAATGAACTTAGTTTATTTTGAGTTTTATGGCAAACTATAATGTTATATTTTTTCAAGACCCATTTCAGCTTCTCAGAAAGTTCTTTTGTATAAGGAAGTGGTAAAAATTTATCACAGTTTTGTTTACTATTTTTGGTGTTGTTTTTTGAGTTATTATAAAACTTGTATATTCTCTTTTTTTATTGTTCGATTGATGTCATTCTCTTTAAAATTGTTTTGTATTAAGACAGTTTTTACTTTTTTTAGCGCGTCTGGTCTTAGTTCAGGGGAAGTCAATTTTATTGCTCGGTCTGTTAGGCCCACTATAACGCTGATTTTCTGGGACATTGCATGACTAGAGTGAAAATTCAAATATCTCCCTGACCAAGAAGGTTTTGTGTACCACTCTGTAAGGATTTTATCTTGCTTTCTGATAAGAGTCAGGTCTAGAAAATTTATTTTACCATCCTTTTCAATTTCTGATGTAAATTGTAATTTTTTGTGGAAGCTATTAAATTTCTATAGAATTTCGGTAATTTTATCATTTTGGGCTGCTAATAAACAATCATCTACGAATCTCTTGAAAAACAAAATGTTACCTTTTATTTTTTTAATGACTTGTTCTTCCAGGTATTCCATTACTAGTTGAGCAATAACTGATGATATGGGGGAACCCATGGCACAACCGTCGATTTGTTTATAAAATCTATTTTTAAATTGAAAATAGTTGGTGTTCAATGTGAGATCTATGGCGTCCAGAAAATTTCTTTTTGAAATTGTTGTGTGTTCTTGTAGTAGTTTTCTAGACCTGACTCTTATCAGAAAGCAAGATAAAATCCTTACAGAGTGGTACACAAAACCTTCTTGGTCAGGGAGATATTTGAATTTTCACTCTAGTCATGCAATGTCCCAGAAAATCAGCGTTATAGTGGGCCTAAACAGACCGAGCAATAAAATTGACTTCCCCTGAACTAAGATCAGACGCGCTAAAAAAAGTAAAAACTGTCTTAATACAAAACAATTTTAAAGAGAATGACATCAATCGAACAATAAAAAAGAGAATATACAAGTTTTATAATAACTCAAAAAACAACACCAAAAATAGTAAACAAAACTGTGATAAATTTTTACCACTTCCTTATACAAAAGAACTTTCTGAGAAGCTGAAATGGGTCTTGAAAAAATATAAACATTATAGTTTGCCATAAAACTCAAAATAAACTAAGTTCATTATTTACAAACTTAAAAAGCCATATCCCCACAATGAATGAAACCAAGGTCCTCTGCAAAGAGCGGAATTATGCCAAACTACAGATCAAAGAGATGATTGAAATAAAAAAAGATGAAAACACTGTGAATGATAGGACTGACATAAAAGGAATCAGTCATATCTACACAAATTTAATTAAAAAAATAAACATGCTTGCATGCATATCCTCTCAATAATACAAAATGGTATATATACTTAACATCAATAATAGTTTTTTCGTTAAGACACCCATTATAGATAAATAAAATTTTAAAAAAATCAGTAAAAAATACGAGACATGATATGCTGAAAGAAATACAGAATTTGAAATTCACAAAACACACAAATAGTTGACTTTCAGGGTATATACACGTTAGTAAATTGTTTTATATTTTTGTTATGGTGTGAATATTTTAAATGTCCGAGTGTGCGTAAAAATGCTATATGTTTTTTAAAAGTGTAATTTGACTTAAAAGATTTTAACCTTGTGTTTTCTAATTTTAGAATGAATATGAAAAAATAAAGAATTTTTGAAAATGCCTAAAAAAATAAGGCGAAACGTCAAATAGACTAGTTTGTGTTTTCCAAAAGAACCTAAGTACCCAAGAAAAACCAATCAAGTTTATATATATATATATATATATATATATATATATATATATATATATATATATATATATATATATATTTATATATATTTATATATATATATATATATATATATATATATATATATTTATATATATTTATATATATATATATATATATATATATATATATTATATATATATATATATATATATATATTTATATATATTTTATATATATATATATATATATATATATATATATATATATATATATATATATATATATATATATATATATATATATACGAGGCTGGTTTGAAAAGTCCATGCAAAGTCCGAGAGATGGCACCCCCGGCGCGTATCGAGGTCATGTTTAGTTAGTAGCATCTCTTGAATGAACGCACACCAAGTTTCAGCCATATTGGTCTATTTCTTTGTGTTTGGCATTCGTGTGAATCAAGGAAGTCGAGTGATTTTCAAGAAATGGACGAAAAAGAATTTCGTGTGGTGATTAAACATTACTTTATGAAAGGCAAAACGCCTCAGGAGACTAAAGAGAAGCTTGATAAACATTATGGTGACTCTGCACCTTCGATTAGAACAGTTTATAAGTGGTTTCAAAATTTTCGGACTGGCCATATGGGCACAAGTGACGCTGAACGTTCTGGACGGCCTGTGGAGGTTACGACTCCAGAAATCATCGATCAAATCCATGATATGGTGATGGATGACAGAAGAGTAAAGGTGCTGTGGGCATCTCGACTGAACGGGTACATAATATTTTGCATAAACATTTGGACATGAGAAAGCTATCCGCAAGATAGGTGCCGCGATTGCTCACGCTTGACCAAAAACGGAATCGTGTGAAGTGTTGCAAGGATGGTTTGCAGCTGTTCCAGAAGAATCCGGAGGACTTTAAGCATCGTTTCGTCACTGTGGATGAAACATGGATACATTACTATACTCCTGAGACCAAACAACAATCTAAACAATGGGTTACCAAGGGGGAATCTGCACCAAAAAAGGCGAAGACCGTTCCTTCGGCCGGAAAGGTTATGGCGACTGTCTTTTGGGATTCTCAAGGGATAATCCTCATCGACTATCTGAAAAAGGGTAAAACTATTACAGGTGAATATTATTCATCGTTATTGGACCGTTTGAAAACCAAGCTGCAAGAAAAACGCCCGCGATTGGCCCACAAGAAAGTCCTTTTCCATCACGACAACGCACCAGCACACACTTCAGCAGTTGTGGTCGCAAAATTAATGGAAATAGGATTCCAACTCGTTTCACATCCCCCCTATTCTCCAGACTTGGCTCCCTCGGACTACTATTTGTTCCCCAATTTGAAGAAATGGCTGGCGGGACAAATATTTTATTCAAACGAGGAGGTGATTGCAGACACTAATGGATATTTTGCAGACTTGGACAAAACCTATTATTCGGAAGGGATCAACAAACTAGAACATCGTTGGACGAAGTGTATAAGCCTAAAAGGAGACTATGTCGAAAAATAAAAAAGGTTTACCCAAACACATAAGTAGTTTTTATTTTTGCACGGACTTTTCAAACCAGCCTCGTGTATATATATATATATATATATATATATATATATATATATATATATATATATATATATATATATACACATATATATATACATATATATATATATATATATATATATATATATATATATATATATATATATATATATATATATATATTCCGTATTTCCAGGTATAATCTTAATAGTAATATAAGTATTTAAGAGTTTACACATTTTAAAGAAAAAGTACTTAATTCTTTTTCTACTTAAAATATAATTAAGATATATTGGAATATAATTAACATATACTTAAAGTATTTCACTTAACAATTTTTTAATTACACGAAGTAGGTAAGTATTATTAAACGAATACATTTGATAAATGATAATTAAATATAATATATTAATTAATAAATAATGCAAATTATTCATAATTATGGATATTTTAGTGATTAATTAACTTTATACGACGTATTATTTACCGGGACTCACGCATTTTCCGCGCTCTATCTCAAAAACGGTTAAGCGTATAAAAAAATGTTTAGAACAAAACTTGTAGAGAAATTTATGCTCTACAATTTTCATAATAGATGCAAATATCACTGAAACCAAAGGAAGCGAGATATTTGCGAAAAAACGATTTTTGTGACCTTTGACCTTGAATAACTTAAGACGCGGACATGAGATTTTATGAGACTCTTAAGACAACTTTTAGAATGCCAAAATAAAGGTTTATACAAGTTTACAGGTTATTATCTCTCATTCCGAGGTGAAACCCCTAATGTGACTAGACAATTTAGTTGTGGCCAGTGACCAAGCTTGCAGAGCATTGCATAACAAATAGTACTTACATAACAAACACCACCGATAAAAGGTAAGGCACTAATTCCTTTTGTGCTTTTCTTTTTAAAGATATCTTTACAAATAAATAAATGTACCAGAGAAGAATTGAGCTATAGTAACTATGGCTGCAGTACTAGCTACTACTTCTTTGTAGGGTTGTAAACTTTGAGAAAGTGCTTCCATTTTAAATTTGATTTAGATAAACAGATACCTAAAAGTAAAAACAGTTAGACTAGTTTTACCATCTAAACAAAGCTTAATTAAAAAGGGGCCGTCAAGGTTATATCTTTAGTGGGAATAAATGCAGGATGTTAGGATTTGTAGCCATTAGACACAATTTAAGTTTACAGGGTGCTACAAATTTATACATTTTTATAAGAATTTAGAAAGACCAAATTGATGCAAAATAAGTTAACCTTTTCTATTGAATAAAATATGTCGAATTTATTCTGCATTCAGCGTAGTTTTAAACTAAAGTATGTTAAGTACTCGTACTACCAAGTACTACACGAGTGCAAAAATAAAGTGTGTGATGCAGTGTCATTATCCGAAATATTTTAAGATCCCAATGTAGTTAAGGTAATTGTTTTTAATGAATATTTTAAAATATGAGCGATATTGCAATATAGTTTTCGATTTTATTTTAAACTAGCTGTGCCCGCGGCTCCGCGCGCGTGGTCTACAGAATTATTGTTTAAGTTTTTTTGCAAAAGAGCGCGCTGGCGGAAAACTGTTTTCCGACTTGATTCACTATTATCGTCACTGCTTATTCTTTTAGGTAACATAACATATTCTGAAACCTGACCAGAGAATATACGTATGAATTAAAAAATAAACACGTAAATTGGATAAGTGGTTCTAGAGTGATAAGCGCACCAACGGACAGACAGTAGACAGAGAGACGTTCCGTTTTATATATATTATTATATAAGTAGATATTTAAAAATGCTTTCGAAAAATTTGGGAAAAAGTTAAAAAAGACTTATTGTGTCAATTTTTCGTTTTTTTTTTAATTAATTGCCTTCTTCAAATTAAGAACCCAAATAGGCTATATATAAGAAGGGGGCTATCAAATATCATTTAAATTATTCTGATGGGACTGTAGAAGTATGGTACTACAGCGAGAGACACATACCGAGGAAAAGAAGAAGGGGCTGATAATTGGATAAGTGGTTCTCGAGTGATAAGCGCACCAACGGACAGACAGACAGAGAGACGTTCCGTTTTATATATATATTATTATATAAGTAGATATTTAAAAATGCTTTCGAAAAATTTGGGAAAAAGTTAAAAAGACCTATTGTGTTAATTTTTTTTTTTTTTTTTAATTAATTGCCTTCTTCAAATTAAGAACCCAAATAGGCTATATATAAGAAGGGGGCTATCAAATATCATTTAAATTATTCTGATGGGACTGTAGAAGTATGGTACTACAGCGAGAGACACATACCGAGGAAAAGAAGAAGGGGCTGATAATTGGATAAGTGGTTCTCGAGTGATAAGCGCACCAACGGACAGACAGTAGACAGAGAGACGTTCCGTTTTATATATTACTAGTCGTTCCCGCGGCTCTGCTCGCGTGGACTTCATTCACTATTATTGTCACCACTCATTCCTTATATTACCTAACGTAATAAAATATATCCTGTAACCTGGCCAGAGAACATATGTATGACTTAAAAAAGAACACGCAAATCGGATCTGTAGTTCTCGAGTAATAAGCGCACTAACGGACAGACATAGAGACGTTGCATTTTATATATATTATATTCTTTGCTACATGATAATGTTCCGTATTTAATGGCTATTGCAAGAGAACGTGCTAGCGGCAAACTTTTTTCCGACTTGATTCACTATTATCGTCACTGCTTATTCTATATGTTACCTAACGTAATAAAATATATCCAATAACCTGGCCAGAGAACATATGTATGTTTTAAAATAAAAGCACGTAAGTCGGATAAGTGGTTCTCCAGTGATAAGCGCACTAACGGATAGACAGACAAACAGACAGACAGAGAGACGTTGTATTTTATATATATTATAGAAGATTATAGATAACCTGGCCAGAGAAATATGAATTTAAAAAAAAAACTCGTAAATCGGATAAGTGGTTCTCGAGTAATAAGAGCACTAACGGACAGATAGAGAGACGTTGCATTTTATATATATTATAGGTATTCTTTGCTACATGATACTGTTCCATATTTAATGGTTTAAGCAGTGTATTGCAAGAGAACGCGCTAGCGGCAAACTTGTTTCCGACTTGATTCACTATTATCGTCACTGCTTATGCCTTATGTTACCTAACGTAATAAAATATAGCCTATAACCTGGCCAGAGAACATATGTATGTTTTAAAAAAAGAAGGACGAAAATCGGATAAGTGGTTCTCCAGTGATAAGCGCACTAACGGACAGACCGACAGAGAGAAGTTGCATTTTATATATATTATAGATTATTATATAAGAAGGTATTTAAAAACGCATTCGAAAAATTTGGGAGAAAGTTAAAAAACTTATTGTGTCAATTTTTCGTTTTTTTTTTTTAATTAATTGCTTTCTTCAAATTAAGAACCCAAATAGGCTATTTATAAGGAAGGGACTATCAAATATCATTTAAATTATTCTGATGGGACTTTGTGGAAGTATGGTACTAAAGCGAGAGACATATGCCGAGGAAAAGAAGAAGGGGCTTATAATTTACATGTAGAAATAGACAACAGAATATAAATAACTATAATATTGGCAAAAACTAGTATTACTAATTTAAATATCTAGGACTTTAATTACACTTACCAGGAAATTTTAGTATAAAGACTAACGATCTCGATAATCTAAAATTACCGGCCAAGTCAAGTCGAACTTGCGCAATTAGTGTTCCGTACGTTGATTGCTTTTAGAATAAAAATTTTTGTTATGGTGGTATAAAATGATCAGTGACTTCAGAAAACACACCCTAAATGAGTTTTCAACAAAGTTTTTTCCGATCTTTACTGAAAACTGATGACCTTCAAATTTTTTTTTTTATATACCAGATAAATTATTAAAGGTAATGCAGTCGTGATAACACACCCAGTGGAGATTAATCCAGAATTTTTTCAAAATTTTTTGATCAGTACTTTTCGAGATAGGGGGGGACAGCGATTCTACGCAATTTTTTGAAAATAATACAAAAAAAAAAACTGTGCGCAAGTATTACATTATATACATTTTTGAATTCGTGTTTTTACATGCTTTCATTTGACACCCCACTCGACGATGTAAATTTTTTTTTTCACTTCCAATTTCACCCCCCAAAACTAACCCCTTAAGTCAAAATTTAACTTTCAAAACTACACGGTTCTGATGAGGCCATCAATTCCCATATTAGTGCCAAATTTGAACTTTCTATGTCAAATAGTTTCGGAGAAAATCGGATGTGACAGACAGACAGAAGGACAGAGACCAAAGTGATCTTATAAGTGTTCTGTACGGAACACTAAAAACCTAAATATTAACAAAGGTGACTTTTTTATTTTGTCTTTAAAAAATAAATAACACGTTTTATGTTACTTACGTTTTTTTTTACGGTAATACCAACACGAAAACTAATATTTTAACCAATGTTAATTTATTCTTATATTGCTGTCCTGGAAGACCTTTTTAATTAAAGGGCCGAATATTTATAATTAATTTTGATCAGGTGGACAAGCAGATGTTAACGTTTTTGTTAATTAAATTATTTATTACATTATTCGAGGCTTTATACGAGTAATAGGTAAGTACTTACGTATGTCGTAGTTCATAAAAAAAAATCTAAAACATTTTATTGTAAAGCATAAGTAATGAAACTGCAAATCTGTGATAAAGATAAACACCAAAATAGAATAACAAGTCATTCCTTCAACAAAACGTCACGAGGTATACGAACTGTGGATTGAACAGTCTTGTAAAAAATAAGGTAAATAATTTTTTTTTGCAAAAACAAAAATTTATTTCTCTCAACATTAATCTCCTCTCTCTCAATGTTTTTGAAAAAAAAAAACATTCGATTCGAAACATTTTATATATATATATATATATATATATATATATATATATATATATATATATATATATATATATATATATCAAGGATTTTCTACAGCTCACGCTGTCTTCCTTCTCTCAGCCTTTGATTCCACCCGTTTCTATCTTCCCAGTCTCCATCTGTTAGACCCCTGTCCTCCATAGCCTCGTCCACATGGTCTCTCCACGATCGTCTGGGTCTTCCTCTTTTTTTTCTCCCTATAGAGCTCCACTCCGTTATTTTCTTTATCCACCTATTATCTTCGCTCCGTCTTATGTGTCCATACCATTTTAATCGTTTTTCTTCAATGGTGTTTATTGCGTTCTCTTTGATGTTCATTCTGCTTCTTATTTCTACATTTGTTATTCTCTCCATACGTGTCACTCTACAACATCTTCTCCAAATACTCCATCTCTACCGCGTTAATTTTAGATTTATTTCTTTTGTTGATCGTCCATGTGTCTGACCCGTATGTCATTATGCTTTGTATTATTGATTTGTATATGCGGGTTTTGTTTCTCTTTGTAATGTGCTTGTCCCACAGGATCGAATTTAATTGTCTTATGTATGTCCGCGTTTGTCCTAATCTAGCTTTAATCTCTTCTTCTGATGTTGTGTTTTTTGAAATGATGGTTCCTAAATATTTAAATCTATCTGTTCCTTTGATTATTGTTTTGTTATCGACTTCTAGATTCTCTACGTTTCCCTCCTTTGTTGTTAGATATTCCGTTTTATCAAAGTTTATTGCTAATCCTGCTTTAGTGTATTCTTCTTTCAGTTTTCTTACCATATAACTAAGGTCTTCTTCATCTTGCGCTATGATTACTTGGTCGTCTGCGAAGCTTAGAGTATATAAGTAATCTTCTCGTATTGGGACTCCCATTCCACTACATCTTTGCTTCCATTTTTTTAATGTTTGTTAGAGGTATATTTTGAATAGTGTAGGGGATGTAGAGCATCCTTGTAATAGGCCTTTTGATGTTTGGAGTCTCTTCCCTATTTTATGTCCTATTTTTATGTTAACTGTGTTGTTTTCGTAGAGAGCTTTTACTGCGTATATTAGTTCTTTGTCAATGCCTATTTCTTTCATTGTGTTCCATAATCTTTGTCTTGGTATTGAGTCGTAGGCCTTTCTTATGTCTATGAAGGCTAAATGAACTTCTCTATTCTTTGCCAGTTTTTTTTCCATTGCTTGTTTTATAGTGTATATGTGGTCTATACTTGATTTTCCGGCCGTAAAGCCTGCTTGGTCTCCTCCAATTTTTCCTTTTATATTTTCCTCTATGATATTTTTAATAATTTTTCCATACAAACGTCCCATACTCGATATTATGCTTAGACCTCTATAGTTTGTGCATTTTCTGCGGATACTATATAGGCTTTTAACCATTCCTCGGGAATTTTTTTCTCCATTTATCGCTCTGTGGAACATGTTTCTCAGCATTCGATGTAATTTATTAGACTCGCACTTAATCATTTCATTTACCACACCCCCAGGCCCTGCAGATTTATTATTTTCGAATCTATAATATATATAAAATGCAACGTCTCTCTATCTGTCTGTCTGTGTATCCGTTAGTGCGCTTATCACTGGAGAACCATGATTTACGTGCTTTTTTTTTTAAAACATACATATGTTCTCTGACCAGGTTACAGGGTATATTTTATTACGTTAGGTAGCATAAGGAATAAGCAGTGATGATAATAGTGAATCAAGTCGGAAAAAAGTTTGCCGCTAGCGCGTTCTCTTGCAATACACTGTCTAAACCATTAAATATGGAACAATATCATGTAGCAAAGAATATCTATAATATATATATATATATATATATATATATATATATATATATATATATATATAATGTAACGTCTCCCTGTCTGTCTGTCCGTTAGTGCGCTTATCACTCGAGAACCACTTATCCGATTTACGTGTTTCTTTTTTAATTCATACATTTATTCTCTGGCCAGATTATCTATAATCTTCTATAATATATATAAAATGCAACGTCTCTCTGTCTGTCTGTCTGTCTACCTGTCCGTTAGTGCGCTTATCACTCGAGAACCACTTATCCGATTTACGTGCTTTTTTGAAACATACATAGGTTCTCTGGCCACGTTATAGGATATATTTCATTACATTAGGTAACATAAGGAATAAACAGTGACGATAATAGTGACTCAAGTCGGAAAAAGTTTGCCGTTAGCGAGTTCTCTTCCAATTCGCTGCCTAAACCATTAAATGTAGAACAATATCATGTAGCAAAGAATACAATATATATAAAATGCAACGTCTCTCTGTCTACCTGTCTGTCTGTTAGTGCGCTTATTACTGGAGAAGTACTTATCCGGTTTATGTTTTTTTTTTAAATTCATACATATGTTCTCTGGTCAGGTTATAGGATATATTTTATTACGTTAGGTAATATAAGGAATGAGCAGTAACGATAATAGTGAATGGAGTCCACGCGAGCGGAGCCGCGGCCACGGCCAGTTATGTATAAAATTCGTTTACATCACAGATAACATCTTCATTCGACGAAAAATTCTTCTCCACAAGCCAATTTTTGAGATTAGGAAACAAAAAAGTCACTTGGGGCTAAATCTGGGGAATTATTTCGAAGCCCAGCTCGTGTATTTTTTCTCATTGCACGCCCGATGTGTGAGCTGGCGCATTCTCCTTGTGAAGAAGCACTTTTCTGCGCGCTAATCTTCGCTTCTACTTCAATTCTTAATTAATGCGACGATCTTCGATCACGATACCATGAATTTTATCGACCATTTCTTCAGGAGAAACCTCGCAGTGCTCGTACGGCCACGTTTAAATTTACATATCGAGTAATAAATGGCCTTGAGTAATGGTGAAGAGTCCCCATAAACTTCCTTTAGTTCAGCTTCTATCTGGACCGATATTCGGCTTTATCCATTTCTAGGGAATGTGTAACACCGATCAGTTATGATAACTATCAATAAACTACCACCTAACATTTACCAACACTCGCACCACTTCTCGCCATTTCGTAAAAATTTATCAGACTTATAAATCAACCATCGTATGATTTTTTTTTTAATAATTCCATAATGAACTTGAAATGAAATTTTTTACGGTACAAAATAAACGTGAGCTGAACCTCGACCCAAAATTTGTACACGGCTGTCAAATTTGGGTCATGAATTTTGTTCTTTTTTTCATTGTTGTCTCACTGCGGGCTAGCTGTTTCTGTTTAAATTATTTAATAGTATTCGTAGCCGTAAAATAATAAGTTCACATCTACAGTCCCTGGCCAAATTATTAGACGCACTGCAAGATTTCATGTAAAATATTAATTACCGAGTGATATTGTACCGTTTTATTATCTTAAATTGATTTGTTTTTTATTTTTATATTATCCAATCAATTACCTATTTATTTGACATAAATAAAACAGCATTAATTTAGAAAAGCATAAGTTTATTAAGTTTTAAAGAAAAGTGAAATTAATGTTAGTAAAAGTCAATATTTAGTTGAGCCACCTTTAGCCGCTATCAAAGCTTTAATTCTGCGCGGCATGCTATCAATGCAAGATTGTACTGTCTCCTGCATTTGAGGATGATGATTCCACACATGAATAATCTTTTCTAGGAGCTGGGTTTTGTTGGTAATCACATCTTTAGCCACTTCTCTTTTCATCAGCTCCCACACATTTTCAATGGGGTTCATATCAGGGCTATTACCCGGCCAATCCAACAGAGGGATATTTTTTTCTGCCAAAAAAGCTTTAACAGACCGAGCAGTGTGGCAGGGAGCTCCATCTTGCATGAAAGTGAATGGTTCCCCATTTGGAAACCATTCTCTGAGCTGCGGAATCAACCGATTTTGTAATACTTCTTTGTACTGATCTTGCCTCATTATTCCTTTGACGACGTACAGACGTCCAGTGCCCTTGCCGCTGATGACTGACCAAATTATCACTTTGGTGGGAAGTTTAACCGTCGGGACGACACAATCAGGATGAAACTTTTCTCCATGACGACGACGCACATACTGAGCTTTATTCTGCAAAATTTCGAATGTGCTTTCGTCACTGAAGCAGACCTGTCAAAAATAGGAAAAATATATAAACTTCCATGTTTATTTGCTTTATTTAACTGAAAATGATAATAATGTATCAATTATTGATTAAATTGCTGTATCTTACCGATCTCCAGAAGTCCACATCTTTGTCTTGCCATTGTTTGGCCCACTTCAGGCGCTTTGCTTTCATTGCAGCTGTTAACTTGGGCTTCCTGGCGGGGCGACAGGCCTTAAAATCTAATTCTTTCAATTTTTCTTCGAACAGTGCGCTCAGAAGCATTTACGCTAGCATCCTGGAGTTGTGATTTTATTACCTTTGTGGTAGCAAATCTGTTTTTCTACACAAATTTTCTTCAAACATCTCTCTGACCGTGGAGTGAAAATGGGTTTTCTACCGCATCTTTTCTTTCTTTTCGGGCTTAATTCCTTCCCTGACTCAATTTTCTTTTTTATGCGTCGTACACTAGCTTCAGAAACCTCCAATCTTCGTGATATTTCTCGGTTTGTAAATGTTTTCGCAATCACAAGGGCCTTCACTTCAGCTTTTTTACCCATAATGAAAATAGTCCAATTACTTTTTTAAAACACTGCATACAAAATAAACTAATAACTGAGTAGTATAAAACTGTTAAACAAACAATCACAGTCCATAAAGCCACAGAAACCCGTCCGTACCTCACTCGATTCCGATCGCGACTGATACAGGTTTGTACTTGTTTACGTTCATGTATCACTTTGTCAACACAATGTTGCCATATGTTAAAAATAAATACAAATATGTAGTCTACAACAATTCTTTTAAATAAAAATCAATAATATTGTAGTTTAAATATACCATTATTGCATAAAAACTCTTAAGAAACATAAAATTACTAAAAAAAAATACAGTGCGTCTAATAATTTGGCCAGGGACTGTACTTCAATAGTGATATTGAAAATAACGTAGAGTAGATCGAGAAATAATTTATTATTCTTAAAGCATAAGTGATGAAATTATTGCTTCAATGAAAAAATCCGTGTCATATGGATTATTTTTAATAATTCCCTCTAAACTTATTTTTTTTATAATATAAACCAAAAATCGGTACACCATTGCCATATTTGTTCAGAATTTTAAGTTTTTTATTATTATCCCTTCTTGCCAAAAACCACTGGCATTACCTTTATAAAATGCATAAAATGCAATTTTATTTGACGTTATCTCCCACCCACTATATTTTGGATAATATCAACTTCCTTTAGGGAGGAGTTTCTTTCTCGAAAAAATTTAAATTTTGAATTTTTTTCAGTTACATTTTGCTACTTTTTGCGTTCTTTTTCGTCTTAATGTCGGCATGGTTTTTAATATTTTTCCAGGTTAAACATTTTTTAGATAGTTTAACAAGCCTCTGATGCCGGTCCTGAAGAATTATTATGATTCTACTTAAGGCCCCTTAAGCCACAAATGACGAATTTATTTTAAACCCACAAGTCTTATAGCATCACCAAACAGTCACCATGAGTTTTGTTTTTATATATATATATATATATATATATATATATATATGTATATATATATATATATATATATATATATATATATATATATATATATATATATATATATATATATATATATATACATATAATTATTATTTGCAGTTTTAGCACTTATGCTTTTTAATTCAATACGTCATAATCCAATTTAGATTTTTTTATATGAATTTATGATGTACAGAAGTACTGATTCTTTATGAAGGCCGCAAATAATATAACAAATAATTTAATTAAGAAAAACATTAATGTCTAACACGTAGAAAATTTATTGGTCTAGCTCAGGGGTGCTCAAACTTGAACTGCTGGCGATCTACCTCAATATTGTTAGACTACGATCGATCGACTCTGAGAGGCTGCAAGTAAGTGTGATGCAGGATTGTCGTCTAGGTAGGGTGTATCGTGGCATAGATATTAGTTTTCCGCACAATATGCATTTTTTTAGTCAAGGTAAGTGTAGGTCTGCTCTAAAATGTCAATGAAAAAACTCATAATTATTCAAAATTGCGAGTTTATTGGTTCTTACAAAACAAACGAGTTCTAGTGTCTAAACTTAACTAAAGAGTGACTTTGGATGTTGAAGCGTGGCACTGCATGTCCTCAGCATACTTTTCATAAGATGGTACGTAATTACCGAGTGCTAATCGCAAGCATGATGACATATGTTCGTCAGTTAGTCGATTGCGATATTTTGACTTAATTATCTTCATTTCAGAAAATGCAGACTCGCACAAGTAAGTTGACCCAAACATTGCCGTCAGTTGAAGGGCGATTTGCCTTAGATTCGGATATTTATCTTCAGATATAAAACACCAGAATTTTGTATCAGATGCTGTGGCTTTGAGATATATATCTGATATAATCTGCACTAACTCATTTTCAACAGAACATGAGTCCATGTTAAACTGACTTGCTATTTCGGTAGCTAATTCCTCAATGTTTTTACACGAAAAAGGATAACTCATAAATGATGCGATATTTGCCAATTTACTAAAATCATAAAAACGTATTTCGAATTGGCCCAAAATATTTGATAATTCTGCCTCATAAATATCATAATTCAACTGAGGAATCCTTGCTTTCAAAGACGGACAATTTTTCAGATCCTTTCTTTTCAGTTGATCTATCATAAGTTGCAATTTACTTTTGAATGCGTTTATTGCGCTAATCATCTCAATAATAGTTTTTCCTTTACCTTGAAGCTCCAAATTAATGGTGTTTAAATGCATTGTGATGTCTGTCAAAAATGCCAAATCAGTCAGCCATTTTCCGTTTTTTAGCATCTGAGTATCATCACCTCTTTCGTCCAGAAAAGCTGTTATTTCGGGCAATAATTCTCGAAACCTTTCTAGGAGTTTTCCGCGACTCAACCACCCGACGTCCGTGTGAAGAACTCGGTGTGTTCAGCTGACTCACTATCTTCCAACTGCAATTTAAAGAGCCGTCGTTGCAAGCTACGTGCACGGATAGAATTCACATTTTTTATTGCAATGCCAATAATCTCCTCCATGTTCAGAACTTTTGAACACAAAACTTGTTGATGTATAATGCAATGGAAGGAGAAAAATGAAGGGAAATCATCATTAGCTCGACACAATGCCACAAAACCGTTTTTATTTCCTGTCATTGCTAGTGCTCCATTGGTTGTAATGCACACTAGTTTATATATTGGTAGCTTGTAGTTTGTTACAAAATTGAAGAAAACGTCATATATATCTTCGCCACGGGTCTTTCCTTTCAGAGGAATCATTGTGAAAAACTCTTCCTTAGCCGACATGTCATTGAATACCATTCGAATAAAAATACACAGCTGGGCAGTGTCTGTCATATCGGTGGATTCGTCGAACTGTAAAGAAAAGTATGTACATTCCATGATATCATGTTTTAGTTTATCTGCCATGTCCTGACTCATGACTTCAACACGCCTTGTGACAGTCGGACGAGATAACTGAAGTTCTCTAATAGCAGACATAATCTCTGTTTTATTTTTAAAATCTCCATATAAAGTCTCACCCGCTTCAATAAATGCTTCCTTCAAAACCAATCCATCATCAAATGGTTTCTTGTGTTTCGCCAATATAAGAAATATTTTAAATGACGCGATCGTTGCAGCTTTTGATTGTTTGGCTGGTCTTGTGAACATGGTTTGTTCTTTTTTCAAACAAGTTATCAAATCACGTACTTTTCGTTTTCTTAATTCACTCTGTGACGGAAAATCCTTTTCATAGTTTTTATGAACCGTTTTATGATGCCTCTCTAAGTTCCCACGCTTAGGTATTGCAACTGACGCACGGCAAATGAGACAAATGCACTTATCCTTTACCATACGAAAGAAAAATTCTTCCTCCCAATCGTTATTAAAATGATAAGTTTTACTTTTCTTCGCCGCACTCATTTTGGACTATTTATTAATAAACTTTGTATCGATGTATCGTCTTCAAGTTACAACTCAAGACTGACTCCTATTCCTGCAGGCGCAACATTTATATCGGGGCGAACGAAGTCTCGAATGTTCCCGTCAAACACGCCGCCCGAAGTTTTTAGAAAAATCGGCGGGAATCAAAAACGCGGCTTTTCTTTGACAAGTACCGCGCGTTCCTTTGATAAAGCCGCCTTTTGCCGTTAGCAGGGGGTTATTACGATAAAAGAAAGTGATGAGGGGGTTATTCTGGTCTAATTGTGGATCGAATAAATTTTAGTAGTTTATTCATTACATTTTGTTTTAGTTACCTAAAACAAAATCTGTGAATAGTTCTATATCGGAATTTTTTTCTCGAAGTCGACTCGAAAAGCACTCGCGATCGACTTGTCGTTAGCGATCGACCGTTTGAGCACCCCTGGTCTAGCTACTTAAAACACAATTGTTTTGCAAAATTCGACTTTATTCATCAATATTCAAGAGCGATATAATCAGTTCAACGCTTTTCTAACATTTCTATACCTTTTTTGTAGAAGGATTTGTCTTTGCCTTCAAAACTGGCCTCAGTTTCGGCGATAATTCCTTTACTGGAGCCAAGTTTCTTTCCCGCGAGCATTTTTTTGAGGTCTGCGAATAGATAATAGTTGCTGGGAGCCAAATCTGGATAATACGGTGGATGAGGAAACAATTCGAACTTCAATTTATGCAATTTTGTCATCGTAACCACTGAATTGTGACACAGTATATTGTCTTGATCAAAGAGCACTTTTTTCTTGTTCATTTAGGGTCGTTTTTTTTGCGATTTCTGCCTTTAAACGAACCATTTTTTCTTCTCGGTATAGTTGATGAAAATTATTCCAGGCGCATCCGAAAATATAGGAGGCCCCAGCCGACTGTTGTGTCTTTGGTCGCTTCGGGCGGCTTTCACCGGCTGCTGTGCACTCAGCTGACTGCCGATTTGATTCCCGTGTGTAGTGGTGGATCCATGTCTCATCACACATGAAAAAATTTATCGCGCTTAAGCAGGTCCAAACAGCGCTCAGAATCATCAACACGTTATTGTTTTGAAACTATCAAAATTAGCATCACTAAAACCACTGTAACTTTTAAACTAATCGTCGAAATGTCATGAAATTTTGACACGTATCGTTTCAAGGTTGGTACTTCCTAAAAATCATATGGATTTTTTGAAGAGGCCGACATCTATGTGTCAGACCAAAAACTTTTCAGCCTACGTGTTACTCGTCCAACGGATCCAAATAAATAAGAATTGTTCGGCCCTTTAATTAAAAAGGTCTACCATTAATGAACTGAAAAATAAACGAATATTGGTTTAAATATTAATTTTGGTGTTGGTATTACTCTAAAAGAAACGTAAGTAAAACGTATTAAGTTTTTTTTTTGAAACGCAAAATTAAAGTCACCTTTATTAATATTCATATTTTTAGTGTTCCGTACGGAACACTTATAAGATCACTTCGGTGTCCGTCCGTCCGTCTGTCACACCCGATTTTCTCCGAAACTATTTGACATAGAAAGTTGAAAGTTGGTACTAATATAGGAATTGACGGCCTCATCAGAGCTGTGTAGTTTTGAAACTTAAATTTTGACTTAAGGAGTTAGTTTTGGGAGGAGAGTTTTTACTAGGTCATCGAGTGTGGTGTCAAATGAAAGCTTGTAAAAACACGAGTAAAAAAATATATATAATGTAATACTTGCGCACACTTACGAGGCTGGTTTGAAAAGTCCGTGCAAAAATAAAAACTACTTATGTGTTTGGGGTAAACCTTTTTTATTTTTCGACATAATAGGATTTGTCCAAGTCTGCAAAATATCCATTAGTGTCTGCAATCACCTCCTCGTTTGAATAAAATCTTTGTCCCGCCAGCCATTTCTTCAAATTGGGGAACAAATAGAAGTTCGAGGGAGCCAAGTCTGGAGAATAGGGGGGATGTGAAACGAGTTGGAATCCTATTTCCATTAATTTTGCGACCACAACTGCTGAGGTGTGTGCTGGTGCGTTGTCGTGATGGAAAAGGACTTTCTTGTTGGCCAATCGCGGGCGTTTTTCTTGCAGCTCGGTTTTCAAACGGTCCAATAACGATGAATAATATTCACCTGTAATAGTTTTACCCTTTTCCAGATAGTCGATGAGGATTATCCCTTGCGAATCCCAAAAGACAGTCGCCATAACCTTTCCGGCCGAAGGAACGGTCTTCGCCTTTTTTGGTGCAGATTCCCCCTTGGTAACCCATTGTTTAGATTGTTGTTTGGTCCCAGGAGTATAGTAATGTATCCATGTTTCATCCACAGTGACGAAACGACGCTTAAAGTCCTCCGGATTCTTATGGAACAGCTGCAAACCATCCTTGCAAACACTTCACACGATTCCGTTTTTGGTCAACCGTGAGCAATCGCGGCACCCATCTTGCGGATAGCTTTCTCATGTCCAAATGTTTATGCAAAATATTATGTACCCGTTCAGTCGAGATGCCCACAGCACTAGCAATCTCACGCACCTTAACTCTTCTGTCATCCATCACCATATCATGGATTTGATCAATGATTTCTAGAGTCGTAACGTCCACAGGCCGTCCAGAACGTTCAGCGTCACTTGTGCCCATATGGCCAGTCCGAAAATTTTGAAACCACTTATAAACTGTTCTAATCGAAGGTGCAGAGTCACCATAATGTTTATCAAGCTTCTCTTTAGTCTCCTGAGGCGTTTTGCCTTTCATAAAGTAATGTTTAATCACCACACGAAATTCTTTTTCGTCCATTTCTTGAAAATCACTCGACTTCCTTGATTTACACGAATGCCAAACACAAAGAAATAGACCAATATGGCTGAAACTTGGTGTGCATTCATTCAAGAGATGCTACTAACAAAACATGACCTCGATACGCGCCGGTGGTGCCATCTCTCGGACTTTGCACGGACTTTTCAAACCAGCCTCGTATCTCTGTATTATTTTTAAAAAATCGCGAAAAATCGCTGTTCCCCCTTATTTCGAAAAGTACTGATCAAAAAATTTTGAAAAAATTCTGGAATATTTTCCATGGAGTGTAGATTGAATGAAAATTATCACGAGTGCATTACCTGTAATAATTTGTATATATAAAAAAAAATCAAGGTCATCAGTTTTCAGTAGATTGGAAACAAACTTTGCTGAAAACTCATTTGGGGTGTGTTTTGTGAAGTCACTGATCATTTTATACCTCCGTAACAAAATTTTTTATTTCAAAAGCAATCAACGTACGGAACACTAATTGCGCAAATTCAACTTGCACTTGACCATTTATTTATTGTTTTTATATTATGGAGATCATCTTTCAGCATAAACTTCCTTAGCCCTTATACTAAAACTTCCTGGTACTTGTAAGTAAAATCCTAGAATTATAATTAGCTACACTAGTTTTTGACAATAATATGTTTATTTACATTCTGTTGTCTGCATGTAGTTTATAAGCCCGCTCCTCTTTTTCTCGACATGTGGTTCTAGCTTTAATACCATAACTTCTATAAAGTTCCATACGAATATTTTAAATAACAGTTAATGGCTCCTCTTTTGCCATAATCTATTTGGGATATTAATTTAAAGCACACAGTTATTAAAAAAAAAGAAAAATCGACACAGTAATTATTTCTACTTTTTCTCACAACTTTCCCAAATTTTACAAAAGCAATTTAAATCTTTAAAATAAAATCGAAATCTGTGTAACAATGTAGCTTATATTTTTAAATGTTTATTAAAAAAAAACACTTAACTACGTTAGGATTTTTATGACACTACATAACAGTTATCACCACTATATCAGACACTTTATTTTTGCACTTGTGTAGTACGAGTACTTTAAGATAATTTAAATGCATGCCGCACGCAGAATGAATTTAAAATCCCTTATTCATCAAAATAATTAGCTTATTTTGCCTCAATTTAGTACTTTCAAATTTATATATTATTAGGCATTAATTTAGTTTTTTTCAAATCCTTATAAAAAAACTTCAAATTTGTAGCACTAGTAGGGGACTTCGTTTCTCAAATAAATTAAATTTTTTGTAAATTTTCAGTTAAATTTTCCTATTTGTTGCTTTCTTTTTTGTCTTAATATCGGCAAATAATAGTTTTGATATTTTTCTAGACTAAAAATTTCTTGAATTGATACAATTTTACTTTTTTATTAAAAAATATTTTTTTTATCTGTCGGTCTGACAGGTAATATTTAATATTTCATCACAATTTACGAAATGTGTAAATAATAACGTTAAGTAAAATTTTCATTAGGTCACTTTATCCCAAAATTAAAATTCCATTCCATATAAGAGCTCGTCAGCCAGCCTAGATGAAGAGGCAAACCGCAAACATTTAGTATTAGCAGGAGAGACTTAAAAGGCCTACACCCAAAAAAATCCAGCAAACGTCAGTGCCATCCGGTCTAAAGGTAGCAGGCGAAGTACTAAAGAGATCTCTATACCCGGGTCAGCAGTGTTTCCGTTTATATTAGCCATTATTTTTTAGTTACCGCTAAATATCCAATAATGGTATTAGTGTTTTATTTTTACAGTTACTGCTATTCTTTTAATAGCGTTAGTAGTACCCTATTCGTTTATAATAATAAAGGCACTAAATCTTATTTCACCTCATGTGTTTCGCTCGTGAATTAAAAGTTTCGGCGGCTTCACACCGCATGGCACTGAAGTTTGTCGGCTAGCGATACTTTTGTGTTTATGCCTCTCCTGCTAATACTGAATGTTTGTGATTTGCCTCTTCACCTAGGCTGGTTGACGAGTTCTAATAGGAAGCGAATTATGCATGTCCTAGTTTAGTGATTCATAGATGGCACGTCCGGGTAGTTGATTGATAGCTTTAAACACCTGTACCCTTGGTGTAATAGGAAAGAGCATGATTTTCGTCTTCTAGGGTCGACATATATATATATATATATATATATATATATATATATATATATATATATATATATATATATATATATATATATATATATATATATATGTCAGAGATCTAATTAACTTATCCTCGGTAAGGAACGTTGGAAGATGTTCGGATGAGATGAAGAGGAGGATTGCGTTGGCCAAGACAGCAACCAAAAAATTGACAAAACTTGGAAGGATCGCATAATAACGAAGATGTCCAAATTACATCTCGTTAATGGGTTCGCATTTCCCATTGCAATGTATGCAGCCGAAATCTGGACACTAAAGCAAACTGACAGAAAAAAAGTCGAAAGTTTCGAGATATAGGTATACAGACGAGTTCTTTGAATCTCCTGAACAGAGCACCCGACTAACTCGTCAGTATTAAAGGAGATGAACATGAAAACTAGGTTACTCAAACATGTAAACCAAACCTACCTCACGTATTTTGGTCACATCGCCAGAAGAAGAGACACCATGGAGAAACTGGTGGTTGAAGATCAAGAGGCAGATCTACAAGATGGACAGGCCAACTGCAACCCTCTGTTGGAAAAACTGTGCATGAGACGGACCAAATGGCCCTAGGCCGAGAGTTCTGGAAGGATCAAGTACGAAGAACCAGCTCACGAGTAGTCACCACGCCCTGCCGAGGGCAATAGAACAAAGAAGGAGGAGGTACGGATTTTGTCTTATTTTAAAAGCAATCACAGTATGGAACACTAATTGCATAAGGCCAACATGCACTGGACCGTTTTTTTTTTTTTTTTATTTGAATATGAAAATAAGAAGCACAACTAAGATGTTCAGTTACTTTTGTATATGTGACTCAAGAATTTTCTTGATAGAATGGAATAGAAAATTAAATATTTAAAGAAGACTAATTTTGTAAATTTCCTACTATTCTTTAATTTATTTACTCTGCTGTCTTACTTGTTAAAATAAATCACTTCTTTGTTTCCAGTTCTTCACAGTTATTTAAGTACACATTAGAAAAAAGTAACAAGGCAAGCGAGAAACAATAATACCGAATTATAACTAGTATAATGTAATATTTAATATTATTACTTATTAGGGGGACTTAAGTATATATAAACTAACAATTAGCACATGTCAGTGGCGTCCCACATCAGATCTACATTAAATTTAATAAATTATTACTAAGTTTAATATAATGTAGTTCTGTAATTAAGTGTCCCAACTTAGCTTATGTATCATACAATTTAAAAAAACCGTTATAAATTTTGTTATACCATTTCATACGTCAGAGATTAATGTTGTTGCATATTATCAGAAAATCCTTTAATCTGCCTAGGTATTGTTGAACTAGAAGAAAATGTACTGGATTCGCTA
>CM032456.1:17693882-17791247 GCA_019049505.1 Pachyrhynchus sulphureomaculatus
GATATGGAATTTTAGTTTGGGGAGGATTACACAATAATGCCCTTTACAAATTAAATATTATTCAAAAATACATATTAAAAATCATATACAAAAAGAATAGGTTATACCCAACTGAATTGCTTTTTTCGGAAGACATCTGTAGTGTGAGGGCATTGTATACTGTTGCCATCGCTTTGTTTCTCTTAAAAGAGAAATTTCCTAGAAATGTAGTAAAACATAACTACCACACCAGAGCAAAAATTAACAATGAAATGGTTATCCCCGTAAGTTATAAGACCATTAATCTTAGAAGTACACATTACCTTGGACCAAAGATATATAATATGCTACCAGTTACACTTAAAAGAACCCAACAGTTTCACAAGATCAAAATAGAGTGTAGAAAGTATATATATAGGAATTTTAAAATGTTTGAACTCCTTTTTAAGTGACTTTAAGTAATCTTGCTTGGAATAAATTTAAAACTAGGATAGATACATCGAGCAAGTAAATTTTAAACTGTAAAAAAGAAAGAAAAAAAAAAAAAAAAAAGTTTTTTTTTGTAATTACAATGGTACATACAAATATATTCATTATTTAGGTACCTACTAATAGTTGAGCATTCTGTAGATAAATTGCTAATTGTAGATGTAATAATCTTAATGTTTGTGAATTGTTATAACTAATATCGTAATATATATTTTTTTTTATATTTATTTATTATATATATATATATATATATATATATATATATATATATATATATATATATATATATATATACATATACATATATATATATATATATATATATATATATATATATATATATATATATATATATATATATATATATATATATATACAGTCGACACTGTTTATAGTGAAACTCTATATAGTGAAAAACTCTCTATAGTGAAATTTCGGTCAACATTTTGGTCTTTCACTATATAGAGAGTCGACTGTATATATGTATATATAACACATGGGCTGAAAAGTCCCGGGCCTAACACATAGATGGCGCTAGTTTTTATTGCAGTCACCTTTTTTTCAGTTAATACTAACCTTCAAAAGACAGCTGGTAAAATTTCATGATATTCTATTCATTAGTTTGTGAGTTATTGTGCTAAGAGTGACGCTACTTTTGTTATTTTCAAAACAATGGATCAAAAACAATTTCGTGTTTTAATTTTACACTGCTTCTTGATGGGAAAAAATACCGTTCAAGCGAAGCAATGGCTTGAAAAGTGTTATGGGGACTCCGCTCCATCAGAAACAACAATAAAACGTTGGTTTGCTGACTTCAAACGTGATCGTAGAGACACCGATGATGCAGAACGCAGTGGACGTCCAAATGAGGCGGTAACACCAGAAAACATCAAAAAAAAAATCCATAAAATCGTTTTGAATGATCGAAAAGTGAAGTTGCGTGAGTTAGCTGACATCGTAAAGATATCAAAAGAACGTGTTGGCTTTATATTGCATGAGCATTTGACTATGAGAAAGCTCTGTTCAAAGTGGGTGCCGCGTTTGCTCACTGTTTGTCAAAAACAAGAACGTGTTGATGATTCTGAGCAGTGTTTGGCCATTGTTAGAGCGGCGCTGGAATGATTGCGTTGCTCTTGATGGAGATTACGTTGATGAATAAAGCTAATTTTGAACCAAAAAAACCGTGTTTTCTTTGTTAGGCCCGGGACTTTTCAGCCCATGTGTTATATATATATATATATATATATATATATATATATATATATATATATATATATATATATATGTATATTATGTGGCGGGAAACTTTTGCACATATAAATATTAGAATAATAATAATAAATATATTCAGTTTCCACGTTTCGCATCCATATGTCACCGTGGGTCTGACAACTGTCGTATATATTCTTTCTTTTGCTTTTCTTGATACATTCTTGGATTTCAATATTGGATTCATTGCCCCCAAACATCTCTGGCCTTTTGCTATTCTTTCTTGTATCTCCGTCCTTTCTTGTCCACTCTCTGTTATTGTTACTCCCAGATAATTAAATTTGTCTACTTTTTCAGATATATATCTTTTCCCTAAGTTGTTTATTATATCTAAACTTTTGTTGTTTTTATTATCCTTCTTCTTTGTAATTTCCATGTATTTTGTTTTTTCCTCATTTATCTTTAGTCCTCTCATCCTTCCCCTTTCTTCTATCCTACTTATGGCTTTTTTGAGGTTTTCTTGTGCTCTTACAATCACTGCTACATCAACCTCATAGGCCAAGCATTGGCAGGTTTGTTGATATATCGTTCCATTTGTTGTTATTTCTGACTCCCGAATTATCTTCTCTAGTACCAAATTAAATAGACATGTCGACACTGGTTCTCCCTGTCTTAATCCTCTCTTCACCTTAAACTCGTCTGATAGTTTGCCCTCAACCAACACTCTATTTTCTGTGTTATTCAGGGTCATTCTCACCATGCGAATCAATTTACTTGGAAGTTTTAGTTCTTCCATTATCTTGTAGAGTCATTCTCTATTTACAAAGTCATATACTTCTCTGAAATCCACAAAGACCAAATGTAGTGCCAAATTTTATTCTAAGCTATTATCTTAGATTTGCTTAATCGAAAATATCTGGTCTGTAACCGATCTATTTTTCCTGAATCCACACTGGTACTCTCCCAGGATAGACTCGGCTTTCTCTGCTAGTCTGTTTTTGATACTCAACACCACTATCTTGTACACGACATCCAGTAAGGCTATTGGTCTATAATTAGCACATATAGTTTTTCTCTTTTTTTGTATATTGGACAAATGAGCGACTCTCTCCAGCTCACGGACAGACAGACAAAGAGACTTTGCGTTTTATATATATTATATAGATTATTATTATTATTATATAACCTGGTCAGAGAACATATGTATGAATTTAAAAAAATCACGTAAAATCGTATAAGTGGTTCTAGAGGGATAAGTGCACTAACGGAAAGACAGACAGACAGAGAGACGTTGTATTTTACATATATTATAGATATAGTTTATTATTATTACTATATAACCTGACTAAAGAATATATGTATGAATTTAAAAAAAGACACGTAAATCGGAAAAGTGGTTCTCGCCTGATAAACGCACTAATGGACAAACAAAGAGACATTGCATTTTATATATATTATAGATTATAGATATTCTCTGCTACATAATATTGTTCCAAAT
This sequence comes from Pachyrhynchus sulphureomaculatus, assembly GCA_019049505.1. Classification (NCBI taxonomy): domain Eukaryota; kingdom Metazoa; phylum Arthropoda; class Insecta; order Coleoptera; family Curculionidae; genus Pachyrhynchus; species Pachyrhynchus sulphureomaculatus. The sequence goes on from CM032456.1 coordinate 17,697,058, forward strand.
TTAATGGTTTAGGCTGTGTACTGCAAGGGAACGCGCTAGCGGCAAACTTTTTTCCGACTTCATTCACTATTATCGTCACTGCTCATTCCCTATGCTACCTATCGTAATAAAATATAGCCTATAACCTGGCCAGAGAACATATGTATGTTTTAAAAAAAAAGTACGTAAATCGGATAAGTGGTTCTCCAGTGATAAGCTCACTAACGGACAGACAGACAGAGAGACGTTGCATTTTATATATATTATAGATATAAAGTTTCCGGCTAGTGACATTTCATACTCTAATTTATTAAAAAAAAGACTAATGATTTTTAATCATTATGAGATGTGAGTATGAGATATAGGAAACAAAATAATATAGTAAAAGAATATTATTTATGTTTCTGAATATATTTATTATTATTATTCTAATATTTATATGTGCAAAAGTTTCCCGCCACATAATATACATTGACGCAGTAGGACGTTCAAAAACATATTTACGAATAATAGCGTCTTGAATGTTCACATTTAGTTCATAAAAAGTCGTGGCTCGGCATACGCAAATCCAAATTCGTGAGAGAATAATAAAATTTTCAAAAGAAAGAAAGTCTTCTCGTGAGATTGCTTCATTATTATCGATAGGTAAATCAATCGTGAAGGATACTGTATATATATATATATATATATATATATATATATATATATATATATATATATATATATATATATATATATATATATGTATATGTATTATATATATATATATATATATATATATATATATATATATATATATATATATATATATACAATATATATATGTATATATGTATATATGTATATATATATATATATATATATATATATATATATATATATATATATATATATATATATATATATATACAATATCCTTCACGATTGATTTACCTATCGATAATAATGAAGCAATCTCACGAGAAGACCTACTTTCTTTTGAAAATTTTATTATTCTCTCACGAATTTGGATTTGCATATGCCGAGCCACGACTTTTTATGAACTAAATGTGAACATTCAAGACGCTATTATTCGTAAAATATGTTTTTGAACGTCCTACTGCGTCAATGTATATTATGTGGCGGGAAACTTTTGCACATATAAATATTAGAATAATAATAATAAATATATTCAGAAACATAAATAATATTCTTTTACTATATTATTTTGTTTCCTATATCTCATACTCACATCTCATAATGATTAAAAATCATTAGTCTTTTTTTTAATAAATTAGAGTATGAAATGTCACTAGCCGGAAACTTTATATCTATAATATATATAAAATGCAACGTCTCTCTGTCTGTCTGTCCGTTAGTGAGCTTATCACTGGAGAACCACTTATCCGATTTACGTACTTTTTTTTTAAAACATACATATGTTCTCTGGCCAGGTTATAGGCTATATTTTATTACGATAGGTAGCATAGGGAATGAGCAGTGACGATAATAGTGAATGAAGTCGGAAAAAAGTTTGCCGCTAGCGCGTTCCCTTGCAGTACACAGCCTAAACCATTAAATTTGGAACAATATTATGTAGCAGAGAATATCTATAATCTATAATATATATAAAATGCAATGTCTCTTTGTCTGTCCATTAGTGCGTTTATCAGGCGAGAACCACTTTTCCGATTTACGTGTCTTTTTTTAAATTCATACATATATTCTTTAGTCAGGTTATATAGAAATAATAATAAACTATATCTATAATATATGTAAAATACAACGTCTCTCTGTCTGTCTGTCTTTCCGTTAGTGCACTTATCCCTCTAGAACCACTTATACGATTTACGTGATTTTTTAAATTCATACATATGTTCTCTGACCAGGTTATATAATAATAATAATAATCTATATAATATATATAAAACGCAAAGTCTCTTTGTCTGTCTGTCCGTTAGTGTGCTTATCATTCGAGAACCACTCATCCGATTTACGTGATTTTTTTTTAATTCTTAATTTAATATATGTAAAAAAATCTATAATATATAAAACGTACACATCTCTGTCTGTCTGTCTATCCATTACTGCGCTTAGCACTCAAGAACCACTTATCCGATTCACCTGTTTTTTTTTTAAATACAAAGGGAATAAACAGAGACAAAATGCTAATATGTAGGAAAAAAGATGGAAGTTTAGCAGTAAGCTTCGCCGAAAGACTGAATAGATGGGGGAATACTTTAAAGAAACACTAAATGGAGATGAAAATGAGTTAAATGAGAAATAGGAACTTAGTTGGGAATGTGGAATCTTTGGCACAATGATACTACTCAGTATATATCACCACTACACCAAACACTTTATTTTTTGCACTCGACGCGCGTTTCGCTAACCATGTTAGCTTCATCAGGAGCGATGATTGACTGTCAATTTGATTGATCATCAGGATTGATGATTGACTGTCAAGTAGTCAATCATCGCTCCTGATGAAGCTAACATGGTTAGCGAAACGCGCGTCGAGTGCAAAAATAAAGTGTTTGGTGTAGTGGTGATATATACTGAGTAGAGAAATAGGAAGCAAAATTAACAGAAGGGCAGGAGGGGACAAATAAACCCTGCAAAGAAGAAATAAGAGAAATACTCAGAACCTAAAAAAAATAAGGCCCCGGGTGGAAATTGTAGAACTGATAGAAGCTGGAGGAGTAGATCTGGAAAATGAAATATGCCAGTTGGTGCAAGAAATATGGGAAACAGGCGCCAGTGAGCTGGAGAGAGTCGCTCATTTGTCCAATATACAAAAAAAGAGAAAAACTATATGTGCTAATTATAGACCAATAGCCTTACTGGATGTCGTGTACAAGATAGTGGTGTTGAGTATCAACAGCACTAGCAGAGAAATCCGAGTCTATCCTGGGAGAGTACCAGTGTGGATTCAGGAAAAATAGATCGGTTACAGACCAGATATTTTCGATTAAGCAAATCTAAGATAATAGCTTAGAATAAAATTTGGCACTACATTTGGTCTTTGTGGATTTCAGAGAAGTATATGACTTTGTAAATAGAGAATGACTCTACAAGATAATGGAAGAACTAAAACTTCCAAGTAAATTGATTCGCATGGTGAGAATGACCCTGAATAACACAGAAAATAGAGTGTTGGTTGAGGGCAAACTATCAGACGAGTTTAAGGTGAAGAGAGTATTAAGACAGGGAGAACCAGTGTCGACATGTCTATTTAATTTGGTACTAGAGAAGATAATTCGGGAGTCAGAAATAACAACAAATGGAACGATATATCAACAAACCTGCCAATGCTTGGCCTATGAGGTTGATGTAGCAGTGATTGTAAGAGCACAAGAAAACCTCAAAAAAGCCATAAGTAGGATAGAAGAAAGGGGAAGGATGAGAGGACTAAAGATAAATGAGGAAAAAACAAAATACATGGAAATTACAAAGAAGAAGGATAATAAAAAACAACAAAAGTTTAGATATAATAAACAACTTAGGGAAAAGATATATATCTGAAAAAGTAGACAAATTTAATTATCTGGGAGTAACAATAACAGAGAGTGGACAAGAAAGGACGGAGATACAAGAAAGAATAGCAAAAGGCCAGAGATGTTTGGGGGCAATGAATCCAATATTGAAATCCAAGAATGTATCAAGAAAAGCAAAAGAAAGAATATATACGACAGTTGTCAGACCCACGGTGACATATGGATGCGAAACGTGGAAACTGAATGCAAGAAAAAAGGAGACGTTGGAGGTGTGGGAAAGAAAAGCTTTGAGAAGAATCTACGGAGGAAGGATAGAAGAGGGACTGTGGAGAAGAAGAACAAACTACGAATTAAAATGCCTATATACGAAACCCCTTATAAGCCAAATCATAATAAGGCAGCGATTAAGATGGTTGGGACACGTGGCAAGGAAGAAGGAAGAAAGACAGGCAAAGCAAGCTCTAATAAGAGGAGTGGTTGGAAGAAGAGGTAAGGGTAGATCTCGATCTACATGGATTCAGGCAGTAAAGCAAGATCCGGAGTTGATTTGAATCCCGCACTGGGAAAAGTTAACAGGAGACAAAAAGAAATGGAGACAAGTATGCAACCAAGCCATGGGCCTCTAAGGCCCCTCGAGCTGTATATTAATATAAACATAACGAATAAACAGTGACGATAAAGGTGAATCAAGTCCACGCGAGCGGAGCCGCGGGCACGGCTAGTATATATATATATATATATATATATATATATATATATATATATATATATATATATATATATATATGCTTTTTCGACAACTCTTTACTTAAATAAAAATATCTCAAGAATGTATATCTTAAAGTTAGGAAATAAGGTGAGACAATACAGGTAATAAAATTTCAATTACAACAAAATATCACTCAACCTGTTTTATACATATAAAACTGGTGACTTGAAAGCTGAAGTATTTCCTGTTTTTTTTGTAAAAACTCCTGATAATAGTTCTTGTTATTTCACATATTTTTCCTGCAAATCGGGATAATAATATGTCAACTTTTCAAAGGAATAGCCATACACATTTTTAAAAATATTTAATAATTAATTTTTGCTAAATCTAGGCCTTTTCAATTTTTTTTAAAGAAGTTTCTTGTTAATCTAATATTGTGTAATACATAAGATAATAAATAAAAGTTTATTTGAGATTACATTGCTATGAATAAAAAATATTATGAAACTGCAAAGTAATTAAAATTATCACCAACTTTTAGAATTTTTATTATAAGTTAAATAATATGTTCTATTATTACGTAGGTGAAATTTGTTAATTTGTAAACCTTTTATTATAAATAAAAAACTGTAACAGTAGTTGCTTACCTAGTAAATTACCAAAGGGAGAATAATACAAAAAAAAATAAGTGTGACACAAAAGTTCAAACAATTGTTTCACAAAATATTTTGCTCTCGCAATGTGTCTCAATATTTCAAATTATCGTTTGGAGGTTATAACAATCACATGACAACTGGAAGACTTGTGGTTGGTGGACACATTGTTGCCAAAACACACAATGGTCAGGCGTTTCTTCTAATGTACTTTGAAATTTACGTCATAATAATTACCGTTTAAAAAATGAAAACTAATCGAAATCTCCTAGCTATGTTGGACAGAATGAGTGAGATAGGCAGATTTGGCCCGTAGAGGTTTACAGTGCCGTAGACCAGGAATTCGGTTCAGTTTTCAGCATAGCTCGACCTTTGATATAAACATAATTCACAGTAAATAAAAGTCGCTTTATTCAACAATGGAGACATCAATAGCATCTATTTCATTTCTAAAATTGTCTGGTGAATATGTGTTAGTACAACGATAAGCTGAGTAAAGCTACAACTAATTAAGAATGATTTAGCTTTACCTCATTATTCGTCGATGGTATTTGAATGCTTAAGGCAGTTGATGTGGACATTAAGGTAGCCCAACACGACAATTTCCGCGGTTGGATAATTATCCTGTAGTGGTAGTAGTATGGGTAGGGAACGCTTATACCCAGCAAACAGAGCATATAGTTTACTAGCCTTCCATCAATAAATAGTTTTCTTACAACAAGTCGCCTTTCGAGATTTTACCGATGTCTCCTGGCAAACGGCATGACGTAGAATGCGGCTGAGCTAAATACAATCGAAACTAGGCCATCCAGCCAAAACCTGCCAGTATTTGATGGTATGTGCAAGAAAATGCGAAAAATATTCTAAGATAAGTATCACTTGGTAGTCGATAGAGGCGTAGATGAACTGCGTGGTTTGTTGATTTGTTATTTTTGTCCTCATAACATCAAACTCCCTGGGCTTTAAAGCTGTTGGCAAGTGAGAGAGGCAGATTTCAAAGTTACATTTAAACCAGGAATAGAAATTGTAACAGGATGGAGAAAGTTGGCTATGCTGGTCGAAGAACTGACCTTACTTTTGTAGATAGAGAGTACATGAGGTTTATTCCAATGTACTAAATTAGTATTCGAATTGAAACTTCATATGTTGCAAAAGTCGATTTTAAAATTTCGATTTCCGCAATGTGACGTTCTCGAATCTGCGTCTGTCGGAGAACAGGGTGCTATTTTATTTTTTTTTTTTATTATTTTTGAACCTTCATTACTTTATCCCCTGATAGCCAATGTTGCACTACAAAAACTTGGCCATCTGTAGTTTGGAGTCAATTTGACGACAAGTTTACGGTAAGTTTTTGATGAGCAACATTTGGATACAAGTTGATCGAAATCTACGGCCGGTAATTGAATACCAGTTGTAGGCAAACTTGTACTACAATATGTATTCCAACTTTTGTACAAGTTCACTCCAATAACTTGTACAGTTTTTTATAGTCAAGTTGTATTCAAATTGCGTAGGAATTTACTGCCAACTTCATTACAACCTTGCTCTCGGCAACTTTTTTCTTCAAATTGACTACGAATTCAGGCTCTAGAGTTTATAAAAGTGGGATTCAGCATGGCTATCAGGGTCATTAATTAGTACGACTAACTTCACGGAGCTTAAAATCGGTGTATCTACTGCCAGGTTTATTCTTTTAGTCGCCTGCTGCAATAGGCAGAATGTACCGAAGGTCTGTCATGCACCCCAACAGATTAGAAGCGATGGTTCTAATACAGCTACTTTAAACAAGGAAAATCCTGAAGTAATTATATTGAACGAATCTTTTAACTTGAATAAGCCAAACTTTTGCGTTAAAAATTATCATGTAATTAAGCAGGAACCTGGTACAATGCTTTTCAAGCAGTCTTTTATACGGAGACTATCATCCCTTTGGAATAATTTACCCAGTACTGTGTCTCCACCGAGTACAATATACAGCGATTCAAAAACAACGTGAATCGCTTTTTTCACACACGTGTCGCTTTTGTAGCGCTTTAGGGACGTCCCTGCAAGTGTGCTAGATCCATAAAAAAAGAACTCATTACGAAATATGCATATTTAAAAAAAATTAAAAGAAAAATTACCGGTGTAAGTTCTAGGATTTAGCAATATCAAAATTTTCATTGTTAATACGTCTTCGGAAATAAATGTCATAATTAGAAAATTTTCAAAAATTATAGCGTTTTTTACGGATAATTAAATAATAATAACATACAAAATGCAAACAAATGCTGATATATTTAATGGTGGCAAGGTAAAGATTGTTCAGTGTTGGGAAGAATCTAGGGAAACATGAATGGATGCAGTTCAGGGTTCATTGGAAAAGTGTAAATAGGCATGCACAAACTCAGTACAATGCCAAAAACCAAAATGATGGATGAAGAATGTACTAGAGCCAACAACGGTGAAAGAATCGTGCTCGGATGAAACAGTGAAGAAAACGACTTAAAACATGAGAATAGGAAAACTATGTTACAAGAATCTTGAGGACATTCTTTATTCTCTTATTTTTTATTTCCTTCATTAAACGTTTGCTGATATAATAATCTTAAAATCAGATTTTACTGGTATTAGGCAATTTTAGAACACTTTGCAAATCTATGTGGTTCCGAAATTATTAATTCACTCTGGGGAAATGGCATTGAGTTTTAAAAGAACTAAAATTAGAGTATTTTTAATTACTAGCGGCATTAAACAAATATTTTTCTGTTTCCACAGATCCACTTTGATAGCAGGGGTTCTTCCTTGTTTACCATTCTTCTTTAAGGAGTGTTTGACGTTGCAGTTATTTTCGTGGTTTCAAAACAGTCTGCTATCCTGGCAACACTGCTCATTGCTTCACATTTGACAATTTGGTCCTCGTTTATTTGTTTGTAGACATAACCATAGACAGGGGATTCAGGTCAGTTGTCAGACGTAAAGACATAAATAGAGTCTTTTCTTTGGTTCTTGTGATAAATCTGAAAAACATCTTAAATTATGTCAAAGCCAAGTACTTCAAGTAGCGACACTCAAGCTCAGATTGCCCAAAAAACATGGGAATTAGCTAATAATGTGGAAGTAGTAAATTCTGTTGACGAAATATATAAATATGATAAAAAGCAGCAACAGGATATTTTGGCTGCAAAGCCATGGGACAAAGAGTAAGTGTATCTTACAATTTACATTATACGAGTTATGATACTAACCAATATTCTTTTCGGTTCACATACCTTTACCTCATTTACTGGTTTTTTTATATCATTTTATTTTGTGTGTACCTATTTGAACTACATAATCCACAAAAATAGAAATATTGTATCTGAAATTGGACTCTTCATGTATTAAATGTCAAAATTCACACGATTTCCCACCATATGAAGTAGGATATCAAATACATTAAGTGTATAAATTAACCCCTACACTTTATCATCTATGGAACCTATTACAATCGGAATTTTTTACCATTCTATAGTAATTGCAATCACATTACAACTTAAAAAAATTACTACTGCAGTGAATCAAATGTTTTGTTTGGTTTTGGAAGAACGGCCTATATTATACAGCACATGTAAAAGTTGTTTCAGTAGTTTCAAGATAGAGCTTATAGGATTCAACAAAAAGGAGAGGAAGATGAAAATTTAGGGTAAATTTTAGACAAAAATCACTGCCAAGCTCAACTGAAACTTGTAAATACACTCTGAGTAATGCAGCAAACTATTACCTATCCTCTACAGAAGCTGAGGAGAATTCACAAGGTTTCTTGTGAGCTGACTTTTAGCTAAAAAAGGTCTAATCTTTGTTGATCGTGCCATGTTTATCTAAAGTTTTTCTAAGAATCAGCTTTTAGCAGTTTTGAGTTAAAATATGGGAGCTAATAAGAGGCAACTTCGAGGTAAAGGGTTCGAAATAACATGAAGTGGGTTCCAATATTTCAATAGCTTGTAGAATGTGCCAGAATATGTGCTAATAAAGTAGCTGAATTCTCTCTTAAATTTTCTAGAGATTTTTGTTTCCTGTTTAGTAGCAATCATTTGAGATTCAAGTATATATATCAGTTCATTCATATGCTGTTGTTAACTAAACTATTAATGTTTTATACATTTTAGCCCACACTTCTTTAAAGACATTAAAATATCAGCTCTTGCGCTTTTGAAAATGGTGATGCATGCCCGATCTGGCGGAACACTGGAAGTTATGGGGCTTATCTTAGGAAAAGTGGATGGTAACACAATGTTTGTGATGGATTCTTTTGCTCTGCCTGTTGAAGGAACAGAAACGAGAGTCAATGCTCAGGCTCAAGCTTATGAATACATGAGTTCATACATTGAAGCTGCAAAAATGGTATGTAAATTTTATGTTTTCTTTTACATCTAAGCTTAGTCTTTAGTATATTTAGTACTGTTGTCCTTGTTTCCCAAATATTTTCCTAGCTCATCAAGAGAGATGTCAAATGAAAGCTTGTGAAAGCTCCACAACATATTTATTTATTTATTTACGGGACGGGCCCATTAACTCATAAAGACAAAATACAAAAGTTTACATGACACTCAAAACTACTTAAAACTAAAGGCTAAAAGAAATTCAGAGAAGATCCTCGATCTGCCTCTTAAAAAGAGACAAGGACCTGGAGAACAAGTCCAGTGATGGGCAGTTATTTACAATGCCCATAGATCTTGTCATGAAGGTATTAGCTCCATAGGTTGTCTTATGATAAGGTTTGGAGAAAGACAACGTAGATCTAGTATGTCTAGAGGGTGCATACAAATTAATCTGAGATAAAAGTTCTGGACAATTTACAATGGAATTTAAAATTTTAAGGAACATTACAAGAACGCGCTGAACTCTCCAGTTAGACAGGGTATTCAAGTTTAATACAGATGTCAGTTTTGAACAACTAAAAGAATCATTGTTAAGGAATTTAAAATTAAAATGACGTCGAAATTTACTCTGAACAAGCTCCAAGCTCCTAGCATGGCAAGCAAAAGGTGGGTTCCACACACATATGCATATTCCAAGAGAGGCCTATATAAGATGTAATACTCGCCCAAACTTTTCTTTATATTATTTTAAATTGTAAAAAATTGCTGACCTCCACCTTATCTCTAAGAGTAATGAAAGAAATTCTGAGATATTTTCCATAAAGTGTACATTAAATGAAAATTATCGTGAGTGCATTACCTTTTAATAGTTTATCTGGTGTAATAACAAGGATTGGAAAAAAAAAAAATTTTAAAAGCAATCACGATACAGAACACTAATTGTGCGAGTCTGACTTGGTATTTGGTTAGTTTTTAGTTTTTGTAGTGGCTATTTGATCATTAGTTTACAAGTTACAATGGTTTTAGTGACGCTAGTTTTGATATTTTTTAAAACAATGGACAAAATCGAATTTTGTGTGTTGATTAAACACCGTTTTTTGATGGCAAAAAATGCCGTTCAAGCAAATCAATGGCTTGATAAATGTTACAGGGACTCTGCCTCTGGAAAATCAGTCATCATTTACTGGTATGCTGAATTTAAACACGGTCATACAGAGACAAAGGATGTTGAACGGACGCCCAAATGAGGTGGTTACACCGAAAAACAAAAAAAAAATCTATAAAATTGTTTTAAATGACCGTAAAGTGAAATTGCGGGAGATAGCTGACACTCTAAAGATTAAAAGAACATCTTGGTCATATTTTGCATGAATATTTGGGCATGAGAAAGCTCTGTTTGAAATGGGTTCTGTGTTTACTCACAGTGGACCAAAAACAACTTGTTGATGATTCTGAGCGCTGTTTGGACCTGTTTAAGTGCAATAAAAAGGATTTTTTCATGCTATATGTGACAATGGATGAAACATGGATCCACCACTACACACCAGAGTCAAATCGGCAGTCAGCTGAGTGGGCAGCAGCTGGTGAAAGCCGCCGGAAGTGACCAAAGACACAACAGTCGGCTGGGAAGGTTTTGGTCAGTTTTGATTGACTATGCTGAGAACGGAAAAACCACCAATATAAAGTTATTGGTGGCATTTGAAGACAGAAATCACAAAGATACGGCTCCAAATGAACAAGAAAAAAGTGCTCTTTCATCAAGACAATGCACCATGTCACAAGTCAATGGTTACAATGGCAAAATTGCATGAATTGAAGTTTGAGTTGCTTCCTCATCCACTGTATTCTCTAGATTTGGCCCCCCAGCTACTATTATCTATTCGCAGACCCCAAAGAAATGCTCGTGGAAAAGAGATTTAGCTCCAATAAAGAAGTTATCGCCGAAACTGAGACCTATTTTGAAGGCAAAGACAAATTCTTCTACAAGAAAGGTATAGAAATTTTAGTTTTCAGTTAGACTGATTGAATCCCTCTTGAAGGTGATGAATAAATTTTTTTGCAAAAAAATGTGTTTTTAAAGTAGCTAAATCAAAAATTTTTCAGCCCATGTGTTATATACAATTTTTTCAAGACCTAGAATATCTTACATACATAGCAATATATACGGACTTTTCTTTATATAGTGAAAAACTCTCTATAGTGAAATTTCGGTCAACATTTTGGTCTTTCACTATATAGAGTGTCGACTGTATATATATATATATATATATATATATATATATATATATATATATATATATATATATATATATATATATATATATACATATATATATATATATATATATATATATATATATATATATATAATATATATATATATATATATATATATATATATATATATAATATATATATATATATATATATATATATATGTATATGTATATAGTATATAATATATACTGTAGAATTTCGGTTAATCCGAATTTTTTTTATAAAATAGAAGTTTAGAATGAATACAACATTGCAGATTGACTTAAAAGTATTTATTTGATATGCTATTACGTACATTGGTATTTATTAAAACAAAGAATAGAACAGTTTACTTATTTTATGTATATGTACAGAAAATTTAAAATAAAACAGTTTCATTCTTAACTTTAATGTCTTAAAAATGAGGTAATTTTTAACTCCACTCGTTTTGTGTTAGTTCTGTTTTTGGCTGCAATGTCTCTCCAACGTTTGATAAGCAAAACGTCCGCGGCGGTTGCATTTTCGTGTTGTTTTACATAAGTTAACGCTGTTTCTAGGGCCTCTATTCCTTCTGAATGTGATATTTTTACTGGAATATTATCAGTGGCTTCTGCTTCATTATCATTATCGTCATCATTGTCTATTTTATTAGCATTTTTGCATACAGTTTTCATTAATTCTTGGTCAGTCATTTCATTTCACTATCTGTTTAATCATTCACAAACATCGGTTTCCGTAACATTTTCATATCCTGATATTCTTGTAATAATTTGATGTAAACTTTCATTATCTTCAGTTTCTGCCTCTGAGTAATGTCTCTCCTCTTGTGGAGTTAATTTTGACCAAGATTTTTCCAGAGTATTACTCTTTACTTGGTTCCAGAGTGAAGCTATCCAATATATAACATTTTTCAAATTTATCTTTTTTAGACAATCAGTAAGATTGCCACCTTCATCTACTTCTAAAATATGCTCCAATAACAAACGCCTGTAATTGAACAAACGCCTGTAATTGCGTTTTAAATTTTCCAGTACACCCTGATCCCTAGGCTGAATGAGAGAAGCTACAGCAGGAGGCAAAAACATTGCTTTTATTTCCCTACTTTCAAGTTGCTCCGCACTTAGGTGAGTGGGGGCGTTATCTAGTAACAGAATACATTTTCTAGGATATCCATGTTCTTTTAAAAAAGTTCCACTTTGGGAACAAAATCTTCAAACAACCAGTCTTTAAATAGAGTCGGGTTTATCCAGGCATTGTTTTGATTTTTATACAAAACAGGAAAAGCATTGCGACGAATATTCTTAAAGGTTCGTGGATTTGCTGACTTACCAATACATAATAATGGGAGTTTGTGTCTTCCAGAAGCATTACTGCATGCAAGAACAGTAATACGTTCTTTGCTACGTTTATAACCAGGTGCTCCAACTTCCGTTTTTGAAGCTAAGGTATTTGACGGGAACATTTTGTAGTTCAGGTCTGTTTCATCACAATTATTGATTTGGTCTGGTTGTAAACCATGTTCTTTCAGAAGCTGCTCAAAATTCTCTGCAATTTTTTTTGCAGCCGATACATCAGCCGACAATCTTTCTCCACAAACTTTTAGTTGACGTACACCATGTCTTTTTTTCCACCTGTCTAGTCATCCATCACTTGCAGAAAAATTTACAGGCGCTTCAATAACCGGCAACTCTTCGCTTAAACTCACTGCCTTATGTTTTAAAATTGTTCCTGAAATTGGTATTCCACGTTCTCGATTCTGTGTAAACCATAAAAATAAAGAATCATCCACTTTTTGGTATTCACCGCCTTTCATACTTTTTCGTGCTTGTGTGGGCGATGCAAAAACACTACACCATTTTTCAAGTTTTTTGCGATTTTTTCTCCTCTCGGAAACAGTAGTCACGTCTACACCTAAATCCTTCGCTATATTTTTAAGAAGTTCACCATTATCTAAACGTTGAATTGCTTCAAGTTTCTCTTTTAAGGTAATAACAACACGTTTACGCTTATTATTATGACGCTCTATTTTGTAAAATATATATATATATATATATATATATATATATATATATATATATATATATTATATATATATATATATATATATATATATATATATATTATATATGTTATATATATATTATATATATATATATATATATATATATATATATATATATATATATATATATATATATATATATATATATATATAAAGGGTGATTCATTTAGAGGTACTTTTTTTTAAATAAAAAAAATGAATAAAAACAATTTTATTTTATAATCTTTATTATCATATAAAAGAACCATTCTTTACAATTATTTCTTAAAGATAATTTCTTTCAAATGTTGTCCGCGACTACGGTTAACAACGTCCATTCTGAAGTTCCAATTTTCAATGACGCGTGTGAGTATTTCGAGTGGTATTTGGCCAATGACTCGAGTAATATTGACTTCCAATGCCTTAATTGTAGCTGGCTTATCCATGTAGACTTTGGACTTTACATAGCCCCAAAGGAAAAAGTCAAGAGGTGTGATATCACATGATCTAGCCGGCCAATTCACTGGTCCCAAGCGTGAAATGATCTGTTCGCCGAATTGCTCTCGCAATAAAGCCATGGTTTCACGGGCTGTATGGCAAGTGGCGCCATCTTGTTGGAACCAAATTTCGTCGAGACCACGGGCTTCAATTTCTGGCATCAAATAGTCTGTTATCATGGCGCGATAACGGTCACCATTCACAGTAACATTCCGGCCGGCCTCTGTTTTAAAGAAATATGGACCGATTATTCCACCGGCCCATAAACCACACCAAACAGTTGTTTTTTCTGGATTTAATGGCAGCTCTTGAACCTCTTCAAGTTGTTCATCACCCCAAATACGGGCATTTTGTTTATTCACGAACCCATTAAGCCAAAAATGGGCCTCATCGGTGAACAAAATTGTTCTCGAAAACAGTGGATCTTCTGCAAGCTTGTCAAGAGCCCAACGACTAAAACGGAAACGATTCGGAAGGTCGGTCGGCTTCAGTTGTTGCACTAGTTGAATTTTGTATGCTTTTAAAGAAAGATCCTTACGTAAAATATGCCAAGTTGTTGAATATGACAGGCCAAGCTGTTGAGAACGGCGACGAATCGACACTTCACGGTCTTCGCGTACACTCTCCGCTACCGCCCCTATATTTTCTTCACTACGTGCTGGATGTGGTCTATTCGGTCGAGCATTATCCAATAATGAAAATTGGGTCTCAAACTTATTGATGGTAGAGCGAATTGTGCGTTCGGTAGGCCGATTATGTCGACCATAAGTTGCTCTAAGCGCCCGATACACATTCCTCGTAGAACGCCCATTTTCGTAATAAAGTTGAACAATTTGTAGACGCTGTGCCGGGCTAAGTCTTCCCATTATGAATTGTCAAACACTACTGAACAGGAATGCCACTTCAGTTGACACGACGCATGCGCAATCTGCAATTAAATCCCCATCACAAAAAGTACCTCTAAATGAATCACCCTTTATATATATATATATTTATATATTATATATTTATATATTTATATATTTATATATTTATATATTTATATATTTATATTTTATATATTTATATATTTATATATTTATATATTTATATATTATATATTTATATATTTATATATTTATATATTTATATATTTTATATATTTATATATTTATATATTTATATATTTATATATTTATATATTTATATATTTATATATTTATATATTTATATATTTATATATTTATATATTTATATATTTATATATTTATATATTTATATATTTTATATATTTATATATTTAATATATTTATAATTTATATATTTATATATTTATATATTTATATATTTATATATTTATATATTTATATATTTATATATTTATATATTTATATATTTATATATTTATATATTTATATATTTATATATTTATATATTTATATATTTATATATTTATATATTTTATATATTTATATATTTATATATTTATATATTTATATATTTATATATTTATATATTTATATATTTATATATTTATATATTTATATATTTATATATTTTATATATTTATATATTTATATATTTATATATTTATATATTTATATATTTATATATTTATATATTTATATATTTATATATTTATATTTATATATTTATATTTATATAATCTGTATTGCTTTTTCTATTATATTACATTAAGGCAGCACTTTATCAGCAACTATCGGCAACCTGTTATGTATATTAAGTAATCAATATTAATTTATATTATAGGTAGGAAGGCAGGAAAATGCAATAGGGTGGTATCATAGTCATCCTGGGTATGGTTGTTGGTTATCAGGAATAGATGTAAGCACCCAAATGCTAAACCAAAATTTTCAGGAGCCTTTTGTTGCTATTGTTATTGATCCAGTTCGCACTATATCTGCTGGAAAAGTATGTCTAGGTGCTTTTAGAACTTATCCCAAGGTAATTATTCAAGACGCGATAATATGAGAGTTAATAAAATGAAATAAATGTTATATAAATAAATACAATAATAAATAAAAAAATAAATAAAATGAATGTATATTAAGGGTTAATAATGAATGTTTTGTAATTATTTGGTCACTATATACTTACCGTCACCAGCACCAAGTTTATCATGTAATAATAGAGATTTGTATCTCTATTGTTAGGTCACATGTGCTTCGAAATGTACTCAAAGTGATTGATAAACTATTGTGATATATTACTGAAAAGAAAGTTACTCAAGAAAGTGGTTCTGATAAAATTGAAAATAATGAAAAATAACACAATTTTTAGATTTCTCGGCTCCATTAACCCTAAGAAGGCTGTATATTATGATCTATATGAAGCAAACCCACTGAACCCCTCCTTCGTCCCTTTAATCCCTTATATGTTATGTAGAAATTGTGCTTAAAATGTATGCCTTATTTTAACAAGATACCGTGAAAAATTCTGCTACTAAAATTATACAAGAGTATGGACAGCCCACCCTGTTCTTCCTCTGAAGTGCAATCACTTAAAAACTAAGTTTATATCCTATCTCAGGTATTATTTGTGAACCAAATTCGAAGTCGATATTTCATTCGACCATTATTGTGTAAACAGACTGACGGAATTGGAAAACTATTTTTTTCAAACCCTGAAACTTAAAAAAATGCCTGAGGCTCCCTTCCTTTTAGCAAAGGAAGTAAAAACCTAGGGAAAAAGTACTTCTTTCATGATCTTTTATTCAACCTATCTATTACTTAGTACTTTTTTCTTGAAATAAATGACATTTCACAAAAAGTTGTTCCATTAATATTAGTACTAGAATGTTAATGTCGGAAAAGGACCAGTAAATAAAAGTTCACGTTTTTATGAAATACCAACATATTCATTACAATGAAGATAAGAATGAAGTCACCTGCTTAGCTCTTTTGGATTTTACTAAGGCGTTTAACACCCTAAATCATGATCTGCTCTTGGCAAAGCTTTACTATTTTGGCTTCTCAGGCCAGTCAGTTATTTTTATGGAACATTTTCTAAAAAATCGTTTACACTGTGCAGAAATTAGAAAAGATTTTAAATCCATTAAATCTAATTACATACCGCCTACTAAAGGAGTGCCCCATTGCTCCATCTTGAGTCCACTATTGTTTTGTGGCAGATATTGATAAGGCGATAGAATATTCAAAAATGCAACAGTATGCTGATGACTCTCAAATATATATATGCCATTTCCTTTAAGGGGGTCACTACCGAGGTCAATTTACATTGAAAAGTAAAACCCATTTTCTCAGCAACCGTTCATCCTATTTCAACGAAACTTTGCACACTTATTATTTATTATTATATAATTTAATGGGACTAAGGGTTTAAAGAAATAATTTAAATTACATTTTCTAGAAATTTTGAAAGTTCATGAATTTTATTTGTATGTTTGAATTGACGCGGTAAATTACCAGCTGTTTCGTTTGACATTTCCTTAGTCCGAACTGTAGACAGTATTGCCATATATATTTTAAAAAATAAATAGCTCAATAACTTTTATAGTTTTGAAGATAATGGGGCAAATGTACAAAAAAAGTCAATTTTTCAGGAGAGCCGAAAAACTAAAAAAAGTTTGTAGTTTTGACTGCTTTTTTTGTTATAATCAACTTTTTTAAATTTATTTCTAGAGTGTTTGTCTTCTTTTTTTTTTTGCAAAAACAAGTTTGGCAACACTGATTGTTTACAACAAAATATGTTTTTTTTTTTTTCCAAATTTTTTTTTTTTTAGTTTTGTTTTGGTTATATTTTACGTGAGAGATTGTTTTTGTTTACATAGTTACAAATTTTTTTCCTGTTTTCTGTTACTATTGCTGTTTTAAATTTTATTATATTGTTATTTTATTATAGTTTTTTATTATTGTTTTGTGAAGAAAAATGACTAAGCCAAAGACTAGCTTCAAGAGCAAGAAAAGGAATAATCCTTTTAGTGGGACGCATATTTTGTTGCTCGTAAATTGGTCATGTCCTTACCATCTGTTGAATCAACACCATCAACCTCATCTGAAAATCGTACACCTTCTTCTTCTTCAAAAAAACTAGGTAATCAAAATAAATTTGAGTCATTCATGAGCAACCATGCGTATGATTTGGTGGATGTTGGAGAGCTGAGTAAAGCACTGAACTCACAGTGGACTGCAAAAAATGTGGTGGTGAAATCACCCTAAGTGTTTGTTTGAGAAACGGTTTGGCATCCACTATAAAGATTGTTTGTCAGAATTGTCAAGTCCTAAATAAACTAAGGAACTCCAAGAAACTGGATTATGAACTCGAAGGTAAATCTGTGAAATTAGATACAATAAATATTAGATTTACTTATGCACTTAGGTGTACTGGTAAAGGATTTGCTGGAGCTAAACTTCTTTGTGCTATGATGAACATTTCCTCCCCCACAAAGCAAGCACTTTATGCACCAAAATGTTATTCGTTCAGCTCTTGAAGTAGTTGGAAAAGATATAATGGTGGCTGCCGTAGAGGAAGCCTGTATTTCAAATAGTGGCAACAGGGATTTGGCCATCTCACTAGATGGCAGTTGGCAAAAAAGGGGCCATACTTCTTTGAATGGCGTGGTCTCTGCTGCGAGTACTGACTCAGGCAAAATAGTGGATATTGTGGTACTCTCCAAACACTGTCGTTGTCCACTAAAATTTCAGAATACACATAATGAAAATTGCATAGCCAATCATAGTGGTACCAGTGGGGCTATGGAAGCAGCTGGTGCAGAGCAAATTTTCCTGAGGTCAATGGACAAATACAATGTGAGATATTCTCACTACTTAGGTGATGGAGACTCAAAGGGTTTCTTGAAGGTTGTAGAACAAAACCCTTACGGAGATAGTCTCTTAGTTCAGAAGTTAGAATGTATAGGACATGTACAAAAAAGGATGGGATCTAGACTCAGAAAGCTAAAAACTTCCTACACATCCAAAAAACTGCAAGATGGAAAGCCGATAGGAGGAAAGGGCAGACTCACGGATGTGGCAATAAAGACATTCAAAAGTTTTATGGCTTAGCCATACGAAGAAACGTTGGCAGCTTGGCTGAGATGAAAAAAGCAGTATGGGCAGAATTTTTTCATCTCGGCTCAAACGACCAGAATCCGGCACACAATTTATGCAGCTTGGACTGGTGTAAGTTCCTCAAGGCTCAGGCAGAAAAAAAATTATATGAGCACTCAAAGCATTTTCATCTACCAAAAGTAGTAATGGAAATTTTGAAACCTGTCTTCAGGGACCTGGCGAATCCAGCCCTGTTAGAAAAATGTGTTCACGGTAAGACACAAAACACAAACGAAAGCTATAATAATGCATTGTGGGTTAGATGCCCAAAAAAATATTTTTGTAGAGAAAAGCACACTAGAATTAGGTGCATATGATGCACTATGCTGCTTCAATGAAGGTAATATTTCCCGCTGCCGAGTACTTGAAAAAACTTTTCATTGACCCTGGAAAATTTACAATTTCTGGGCTGATGAAGGAAGATGAACTGAGAATAGTGAAAGCCAAGAGAGACTTACAACAAGCATCGAAATGCGAGAGGCAAAAAATTTCAAGAGCAAGAAAAAGTTTAGAAGAAAAATTTAAGTAGTTAGAAAAAAAAGAAGGCCCGTCATATGAAGCGGGTTCAATTTAGTTAAAAAAAAGTATAACAAAATAATAAAATCTTATTATTACTTTTCAAAATATTATTGTAAAAATAAAGTTTTTTATTTGTATATAGTAAATAGTATTTCAAAATATTTTTGTAAAAATAAGGTTTTTTTTTATTTGTATATACTAAATAGTGTTATATAATTATTCCTAAGCATTGTTAATAAAAAGTAGGATAATAATAATAATAGTGAAAATAATAATAACTTCATAATGGGTGGAATGGGGTGGTATATTGAAAGGTGCGTAGTGCGAAGCTAGGCGAAGGCTGAGCGGGACTCATATCTTGGCGATACTGACTGATGGCTCTTACCTTGACTACTTTATATAAAAATTTCAGGCACTTATACTCATCGTATAATTGTGGGGATTGGATTGTTTTGTGCAGAAATGATTGTAGATTTATAAAAATGGAAAAAAAAAACGAAAAACGTATTTTTTTTTCATTTTTCTCGGTAGTGACCCCCTTAAATAAGTTACGCACTTCTTTAGTATATTTTAATAGGTACCTAAATAAATATAATTTTTGTAATGATCATAGCCTCAGGCTTAATCCACAAAAATCTTGTTTTATTCTGTTTAAAGGTAATAAAAATACAGAGGGTATACTTTTTGATACCTTTAGACTTTCTATTGACAATACTTTTTTGCCTTTGGTTCATGAGGCCAAAGTATTAAGAGTAATTTTTGACAAATCTCTTTCATTCCAATCACATATATTAATATTAAATTAAAGGCTCGTTTAAAAAACTGTATAATCTAAGGAATCTTCTGCCCTCAAAAACCAAATATTATTTGTGCAACAGCTTGATCTTATTATGCTGACGTTGTATATGGCGACTCTTTGTCAGCCCAGTATGTTAGATTAATCCAAAAAATACAAAACTGTTGTATGCGCTACATTTTAAATATGGAAAATCGTAGAAGGTGCCACTTGTATAATTTTGTCTATCGAATTTTTAAATTTGGACAACCCCAATACCTCAGAGAACAATTTAGTGTATTTCTGCATCCGCACGATACGAGGAACATTAATTCTTTTAGAGTTCCTCAACACAGGAAGGCTGCCTTTCAGAAGACCTTCATTTTTGTTGCTGTGCATTTGTGGAATTCTTTGTCACAAGTGGTTAAACAATTATCACCAGGCAAGTTTTCTTCCTATGTAAGACACCAACTTATTAATCAGCAATAGAATTCTAATTTAACGTAATATTTACCTACTTCTTTGTATATAATTTGAGATCCTTTTAGAGGTGATCCCACTTGCCTACCATGCCATATTATGTAAAATTTACACTGTTTATCCATATGTATATCCCCGCGTCTCCGCCGCCAGTTTCGCTGCGTGCTCGCCGATCCTTTGCGCTCTGCTATTTTTTTTTTATTCTTAGAATTTTAACAATTAGTTTTTTATTTATTTTTAATGTATAACACATGGGCTGCAAAGTCCCGGGCCTAACACATAGATGGCGCTAGTTTTATTGCAGTCACCTTTTTTTTCAGTTAATACTAACCTTCAAAAGACAGCTGTTAAAATTTCATGATATTCTATTCATTAGTTTGTGAGTTATTGTGCTAAGAGTGACGCTACTTTTGTTATTTTCAAAACAATGGATCAAAAACAATTTCGTGTTTTAATTTTACACTGCTTCTTGATGGGAAAAAATACCGTTCAAGCGAAGCAATGGCTTGAAAAGTGTTATAGGGACTCCGCTCTATCAGAAACAACAATAAAACGTTGGTTTGCTGACTTCAAACGTGGTCGTAGAGACACCGATGATGCAGAACGCAGTGGACGTCCAAATGAGGCGGTAACACCAGAAAACATAAAAAAAATCCATAAAATCGTTTTGAATGATCGAAAAGTGAAGTTGCGTGAGTTAGCTGACATCGTAAAGATATCAAAAGAACGTGTTGGCTTTATATTGCATGAGCATTTGACTATGAGAAAGCTCTGTTCAAAGTGGGTGCCGCGTTTGCTCACTGTTGATCAAAAACAAGAACGTGTTGATGATTCTGAGCAGTGTTTGGCCATGTTTAAACGTAACAAACCGGAATTTTTGCGTCGATATGTGACAATGGATGAAACATGGATCCATCACTTCACTCCGGAATTAAAACGATCGTCATCTGAGTGGACAGCAAACTGGTGAACCTCGTCCAAAGCGCCCGAAAGCACAACAATCGGCTGGAAAGGTTATGGCCTCGGTATTTTGGGATGTGCGTGGTGTAATATTCATCGACTATCTTGAGAAAGGAAATACCATCAACAGTGAATATTATATAGCGTTATTGGAGCGTTTTTGAAGGCCGAAATTGCAAAGAAACGACCGCATATGGCAAAGAAAAAAATTTTGTTTCATCAAGACAACGCACCGTGTCACAAGTCAATCAAAACAATGGCAAAACTACATGAATTGAACTTCGAATTGCTCCCACATCCACCGTATTCGCCAGATTTGGCTCCCAGCGACTACTGGCTGTTCGCAGACCTGAAAAAAAATGCTCGCCGGTAAGAAATTTCGAGAGGTTATCGCTGAAACTGAGGCCTATTTTGAGGCAAAAGATAAATCGTTTCTACAAAAATGGTATTGAAATGTTAGAGCGGCGCTGGAATGATTGCGTTGCTCTTGATGGAGATTACGTTGATGAATAAAGCTAATTTTGAACCAAAAAAAAAAAACCGTGTTTTCTTTGTTAGGCCCGGGACTTTTCAGCCCCATGTGTTATGTTCGCCACAGGCTCATGGGCACATACCCAAATAGGGAAGGGCTTGTCGTATCGGCTAACTATAGTCGCTGTGCCATCCTTGTCTTTTTTTGAACAAATTTAATTTCTGTCTCTTTATGAATTTGTAGATGTTGGCAAATAAACTGAATTTGAATTTCGTTTTTTATTGAAGTTTAAGCTGTTTATAATTCCCATTTTATCACATGTTGCCACAATATTGACAGTCTTATAAATTCCTACTGAATATTATGTAATAAATGATTTTTTTTTTTTTTAAAAATTGCATCCTTTTTTATAGATGTCATAAACAAGTTGTTTTCAAAGGTTGTTCTAATGATTGTTACATTTTTGCGTCTCCTTATGTATTTATTGAAATAAACACTTATGTTAGCTCTACATTTTCAATATATTTTGAATCTTATGACAATTGTTTCGGTACACAATACCTTCTTCAGATAATCGGTAATTAACAAATCAAATATATTAAAATTTCTTGTTTATACATTTGATGTGTTAGTTACTGACAACTAGAAGAAGGTACTGGGTGCTGAAACAATTGTCATAAGATCCAAATATAGTAGAAATTTTTCCATCAAGTAATGGTTACTTCAATCGAATATTTTTTTTATCTTAAGGCGATGGTATATTCTATTAGTTTTAACTTGATTTAACGTAATCTTTAATGTACATTATGAAGACCCAAGAATGGAAGAAACGGTACAATGGTCTCTTGTGGTTAAGTTCTGTTTACTGATGATGCCAATACGCGTAGCGTACAGGGAGTTAAAAATTGATTTTCAAATGTGGATCATAAAACAGATCTCCATCTAGCAGAGGCAGCAGAGTGTGCTGTAGCTTTGATTAGTTAAAACGCATGGGTATATACCCTGAGATTGTGACCGTGAGATGTCTACTAGCACTAAAAACCATTTTGAATTCTTCTATTTTCAGTGACTTTAAACTGCTAGTATATTCTGTCAATTTAAACATAATACAAACTCAAAGTTATGTTTTTAGGGTTACAAACCAGCTAATGAGGAACCCTCAGAGTACCAGACTATCCCCTTAAATAAAATTGAGGATTTTGGCGTTCACTGTAAACAGTACTATTCTTTAGAAGTATCTTACTTTAAATCTGTCCTTGATAGAAGATTATTAGATTCACTGTGGAACAAATATTGGGTTAATACATTAAGCTCTTCTAGTTTGTTAACTAATGCAGATTATACTACAGGGCAGATTTTCGACTTATCTGAAAAGTTGGAACAGTCAGAAACAGCTATTGGTAAGGACATTTTAATAAATATAATACATAAGAATTTACTATTGTACATTCACAGGTCATATCCCCCCAACAATTTTTTTTGATCTTGCTGTTCCATAATATAATCAGGTAACTAAAATATAGAAGTAATTGTAGATATTTTGGGTATAAAACCAAGCTGACCTAGGTAAAAGAGGTTATATTCAATAAAATACTTTAATAACCTTATATAAATTTTAAAAAATTTTGAAAAAACTGGTAACATTGGCATAACTCAAATAACCTGATTGATCTTTTAAATTCATACCCCCTGGATCGCAGGTTTTTTGTAGAAATCAATGGGTTTAGATCGCCTCTCCATATTCCCACTTCAGTTGTTCCCCAGGGTTCCAATTTGGGACCTCTTCTTTTCAATATGTTTGTTGACGACTTGCTGAGTGAGATGGGTTGCCAGAATCTTGCTTATGCCGATGACCTTAAGATTTTTAAACGCATAGACTCGGTTTCTGATTGCCACGAATTACAGAGCAGCATTAATGCTCTCGCCAACTGGTGCTCTACTAACAGGCTCACCTTAAACGTTTCCAAATGCAATGTCGTCCGATATTCCTATCGTAACAACCCTATTTTTTTCAATTATTCCGTAGGTGATACTGTTCTACAGAATCTTCGTTCAGTTAGAGATTTGGGTATCATTTTTGACAAGAAATTCTCTTTTGCTGACCATATTGAACAAATGGTTGCTGGTGCATCAAGGATGCTGGGTTTCCTGATTAGAAATTGTAGAGACTTTACTAACATATCTGCAATCAAGCTTCTCTATTATTCCTTCGTTAGGTCTAAGTTTGACTATGCTTCTATTGTTTGGTATCCAATATACAATTGCCATAACAACTCAATCGAATTGATACAGTGGCGCTTCATTAAATATTTTATTTCAAGAAGGATGGTGTCTATCCGGATCGCGGTGTTGATCACGGACTAATCTTGTCAAGGTTTAATGAGTTGCCTCTTGTAACGAGAAGGGACATTCACTCCATCAAATTCTTATATAAGCTGTTAAATCACCATATTGATTGCCCTTTCCTATTAAGCAATGTATCTTTCCATGTATCACGCCATGAGGCAAGGCGCTCACCTATTTGTAGCCTCGGCCGGGCTAGGTCAAATATATTATTCCACAGCCCTATTTATATAATGTGCAAGAACGGCAATGTCATTGGAAACTCCGGTGATTTCCATTGCAGTAGGCTGTCGGTGCTTATTGGTTCTCTGCTCAGTGTTTAGAGGTTGCTCAAATTTGTAGTTTTTTATTATTACTATTTTTATTTGTTTTTAATTTGGAGATTGTTCAAACATTTTAATTTTATTTGTATCATGTTCTTCTTTTATATGTAGCTCATTAGTATAAAACGTTATTCCTGTAATTGGGCCCTGGCCTGTTGGAATTGAATGTATAAATAAATAAATAAACTTATTAATATCTGGTCGGTTCTCTTTTTAGTGTTCTGTACGGATCACTTCGGCGTCTGTCTATCACACCCGATTTTTCCCCGAAAATATTTGACATAGAAATTAGAAAAAGAAATTTTTGGCCTCATCAGAGCCGTGTAGTTTTGAAAATTAAATTTTGACTTAAGGGGTTAGTTTTGGGGGGTGAAATCGGAAGTAAAGTATTTTTTTTTTTACCAGGTCATCGAGTGGGGTGTCAAAATGAAAGCTTGTAAAAACACAAGTTCAAAAATATATGTAATGTAATACTTGCACACACTTTTTTTCGTATTATTTTTAAAAAATCATGAAAAATCGCTGTCCCACCTCCCTTATCTTGAAAAGTACTGATCAAAAAATTCTGGAATATTCTCCACAGGGTGTAAATTGAACGACAATTATCACGAGGGTATTACCTTAAATAATTCATCTGGCATATAAATAAACAAAAATTTCAAGGTCATCAGTTTTCAGTAAAGATTGGAAAAAAACTTTGTTCAAAATTCATTTGGGGTGTGTTTTGTCAAGTCATTGATCATCTCTTATACCTCTGTAACAAAGATTTTTTATTTTAAAGCAATCAATGTACGGAACACTAATTGCGCAAGTCCAACCTGCACTCGACCGGTTATTTATAAACTAGAATGGTTTTGGCCATTTTAAGTTAGTCAGGAAATACTCCAATTCCTAAACAACTAGTTATTATTAAGGAAACCCAAATATGCAAGTGAAAAACTTTAAAATATGCGCATAAATATGCAAATAATTTTCTCAAAATATGCACATAACATACATGTTGTAAATATGCATTAAAAAAAATCGAAATAGACTTGAAAAATGTGAATTTATTGTTTCACATTACATGATACGAGTACTATACAAATGTAGCAATAAAAAACTCATTTTCAAATTTTCAACATACAGGGCGAATGAACTAAATCTAAATATAATATACAAAGTAAAAAATAAATATAAATAATAATGTATTTTATTACTTTACTTAAAGATGAACATATAGTAATAATAATAATGTAGGTACATATTATAAAAATTTATATACGTAGTAAACAGCATAATAAAACATACATTTTAAATTTGATACATACAGGGCGATGCAACTAAGTAAGCGGAAATATGCAAATATTGCAAAAGACAGGGTCGCCGTTAGTTATAAAAACAATAAACTACTAAATGTTTCTCAAAATTCTCCATTAAAAAGTTTTGTCTTTTATCGTTGTATAAAAATACAATAAATACAGCAAATAAATTAATAATACAAGTATGCTCTGATGACCGTCTGGGGTTTACTGACTGGTTTTTACTGACCATAAAATAATAAAATTTATGGGGAAAACCCACCGGCGCGGCGGCGGCCTAAACATTGACCATTATTCCGAAAAATGAATGAAAACGCCTGCCAAAGACCTACATTATTATAAATTCCTTCAAATATGCACATATATGCTATTTTTAAAGCATTTATGCAAATATTTAGAAAAATGCATATAATATGCAATATATGCGCTTTGCATATTTGGGGGTCCTTAGTTATTATGCTACTCAGGGGGAGCCAAAAAAAATCAAGTTCCCTTACGACAGTAGATGGAATATCATTAACACCGACCGAAAATTTAGATTCTAACAGTTTCATAATCAAGATGATTGAAGTGGCTGATTGTAATAAAAAAATTATGGTACCGAGCGCTTTTCTAATATTTTTATACCTCTCTTGTAGAAGGATTTGTCTTTGCCTTCAAAATAGGCCTCAGTTTCGGCGATAACTTCTTCACTAGAGCCAAACCTCTTTCCAGCGAGCATTTTTTTGAGGTCTGCGAATAGATAATAGTCGCTAGGCCAAATCTAGAGAATACGGCGGATGACGAAGCAATTTAAACGTCAATTCGTGCATTTTTGCCATCGTAAACCATTGGCTTGTCACACGGTGACCGGTCTTTATGAAAGAGCATTTTTTTTCTTGTTTATTTGGGCTGTTTCTTTGCGATTTTTACCTTCAAACGCACCAATATATATAATATTTGATGGTTTTTCCTTTCTCAGGCTCATTATCATTAGCTTATTCTATCCATAGTCGGATGTAAGCCTTCCTAAGTTGTCTCCAATGAGCTTTGTTGTTTCCTTTTTGCATCCGATCGTGTTCTGCTAATCTTTTTATGTCGTCCGTCCATGTTGTCTGTGGTCTACCTCTGCATCTCTTGTGTTCTCTAGGCCTCCATTCAACTATACGGCGTGTCTATCTGTTATCATTCAGCCTTGCGATATGCCTCGCCTAATTCCACCTTAATATTGTTGTATTACATCAGTCACTTTTGATCTTCTTCATATCTCGATGTTAGGAATACGATCTTGGAGTCTAATATTTAGCATTCTCCCCTCCATTGCTCTTTGGGTTACTTGGAATTTATTCTTCTTCTTCTCAGCATAGTCTATAAAAATTATTCCATGCGCATCCCGAAGTACAGAGGCCAAAACCTTCCCAGCCGACTGTTGTGTCTTTGGTCGCTTCGGGCGGCTTTCACCGGCTGCTGTCCACTCAGCTGACTGCCGATTTGATTCCAGTTTGTAGTGGTGAATCCATGTTTCATCCATTGTCACATATCGCATGAAAAATTATTGCGCTTAAACAGGTCCAAACAGCCCTCAGAATCATTAACACGTTGTTGTTTTTGGTCCACTGTGAGCAAACGCGGTACCCATTTCGATCAGAGCTTTCTCATCCCGAAATGTTCATGCCAAATATGACCAACACGTGCTTTTGATATCTTTAGGGTGTCGGCTATCTCACGCAATTTCATTTTACGGTCATCCAAAACAATTTTGTGGATTTTTTGATGTTTTCCGGCGTAACCACCTCATTTGTGTCTGTACGACCGCGTTTAAATTCAGCATACCAGTAAATGATGAGTGATTTTCCAGGGGCAGACTTCCCGTAACACTTATCAAGCCATTGCTTTGCTTGAACGGCATTTTTTCCCATCAAAAAACAGTGTTTAATCAACACACGAAATTCGATTTTCTCCATTTTTTTGAAAATATCAAAAGTAGCGTTACTAAAACCACTGTAAGTTGTAAACTAGTCGTCGAAATGCCATGAAATTTTGACACTTATCGTTTGAAGGTTGGTATTTTCTAAAAATCATAACGATTTTTTGAAAAAGGCGACCTTGTGTGTGTGTCAGACCAAAAATTTTTCAGCCTACGGGTTATATGTATACGAGGTGCTGAGTTTTAAACAACCCTGTTTTAAAGTGTCATTTCAAGTTCAACTTTTTTGTACTTTTTTGAATTATTAATCATTAACCAGATGATTTTTAAAGCATTTGACGAATTATGAATTAGGTTGTTAAATTGTTTCGTTTAGACACAAATTTTAAATATCGATTTACAATTTGCTCCGTAGAGAACTTTTGAGAGTTTTGTCTAAATCGGAGAAGATAAAAATTTATAATACGCCATATCGGAACGGCATTTTGAATTTAAAAAAAAAGTTTAATATCGAGAATTATAATCCCTTCCAGAACATCTTAGTAACAATTTTTGTTGAAAGCAGAGATAAAAAGAAATCGTTTTTTTACATTATATCTCTATATCGAATTCTTCGATCGCAGAGTCTATTTTATTCGTTTTTTGTTTATGTATATAGCATGTGCTGCAGGGAAATCCCCAAAAGCTCTACAGGTTATATGAGGAGTGACAAGCTGAACCTCATACAGATGTGAAGTATTAGCGAAATACACATTCCATGAAAATACTTGTAGAATAGTCTCTAACCGTTCTTCGATGGTTGCTGGTGAATTCTGGGTCTCCACTGAGACGAACTGCTTTTCTCTGAATAAAATCCAACAAATGCAGTGTATATTTGGGAGCAGAATTAACAGTTATTGTGGGAGTGTAAAGCTTTCTAGTTCAAAATAATATTCCCACTATTGAGAATCATATTTACCCCCAAATTACCGCCCAGCAACTTGAGTGACGATGCAAGAGGAATTGAGTGTCCTGACATAACTATATAAGATCACCTGCATTTTTGTAGCATTAAATTCCACTTGGTTACTATCACCCCACGATAGAATTTCCTCCAAGTCTTTGTTAAGTTGAACGACTTCCTGTTGTCTGTGGATATTTGTATGAGTAGGTTCGAGCGTCCAAAGTGAATGAAGAAATAAGTGTACTGTCATCTGCAAAGCTGTAGATTGGATTCCTGGTCCTTTCCAGCAGATCATTAATGTAAATGAGAAACAGGGTAGGAGACAATAGGGAGCCTTGGTGCAGAACGGCGTTGATAGTGAAGGTATCGGAGACAAATCCATCAACAGCCACTCATAAAGAACGCTCTCTGGGGAAACACAACAGCTATAAACAGACTTTTTTAAACATACCATAAGATTGACACATTATTTGTTAAAATTTGTTAAAGTCAGTTTAAGTACTACGAGGAATCATCCCGACATATACGAGGCTGGTTTGAAAAGTCCGTGCAAAAATAAAAACTACTTATGTGTTTGGGGTAAACCTTTTTTATTTTTCGACATAGTCTCCTTTTAGGCTTATACACTTTGTCCAACGATGTTCTAGTTTGTTGATCCCTTCCGAATAATAGGATTTGTCCAAGTCTGCAAAATATCCATTAGTGTCTGCAATCACCTCCTCGTTTGAATAAAATCTTTGTCCCGCCAGCCATTTCTTCAAATTGGGGAACAAATAGTAGTCCGAGGGAGCCAAGTCTGGAGAATAGGGGGGATGTGAAACGAGTTGGAATCCTATTTCCATTAATTTTGCGACCACAACTGCTGAGGTGTGTGCTGGTGCGTTGTCGTGATGGAAAAGGACTTTCTTGTGGGCGTTTTTCTTGCAGCTCGGTTTTCAAACGGTCCAATAACGATGAATAATATTCACCTGTAATAGTTTTACCCTTTTCCAGATAGTCGATGAGGATTATCCCTTGCGAATCCCAAAAGACAGTCGCCATAACCTTTCCGGCCGAAGGAACGGTCTTCGCCTTTTTTGGTGCAGATTCCCCCTTGGTAACCCATTGTTTAGATTGTTGTTTGGTCTCAGGAGTATAGTAATGTATCCATGTTTCATCCACAGTGACGAAACGACGCTTAAAGTCCTCCGGATTCTTCTGGAACAGCTGCAAACCATCCTTGCAACACTTCACACGATTCCGTTTTTGGTCAAGCGTGAGCAATCGCGGCACCCATCTTGCGGATAGCTTTCTCATGTCCAAATGTTTATGCAAAATATTATGTACCCGTTCAGTCGAGATGCCCACAGCACTAGCAATCTCACGCACCTTAACTCTTCTGTCATCCATCACCATATCATGGATTTGATCAATGATTTCTGGAGTCGTAACCTCCACAGGGCCGTCCAGAACGTTCAGCGTCACTTGTGCCCATATGGCCAGTCCGAAAATTTTTAAACCACTTATAAACTGTTCTAATCGAAGGTGCAGAGTCACCATAATGTTTATCGAGCTTCTCTTTAGTCTCCTGAGGCGTTTTGCCTTTCATAAAGTAATGTTTAATCACCACACGAAATTCTTTTTCGTCCATTTCTTGAAAATCACTCGACTTCCTTGATTCACACGAATGCCAAACACAAAGAAATAGACCAATATGGCTGAAACTTGGTGTGCGTTCATTCAAGAGATGCTACTAACTAAACATGACCTCGATACGCGCCGGTGGTGCCATCTCTCGGATTTTGCACGGACTTTTCAAACCAGCCTCGTACAGATTGCTAGTCATAACTATTTACTTTTACTTGTCGTAATTGGGTAAAACGTCATCAACTAATAATTGTTTACTAATAAATTACCGTTTCTAAGTCTTTTATTATAGACTTCACATAATTTCGCTTTTCGTTTTGAAGTTAAACCCTAAACGTGGTTCTGTACTAGGTTGTGACATATTTTTTTTTTTTAGGGCGAGGTGGATTTATAGTTGGTGCAGCAGATCCCAATGAGAAACGAACTGAAGATAAACTACTCAAAGCTACAAAGGATAGTTGTAAAACTACAATTGAAATCATTCATGGACTTATGGCCCAAATGATTAAAGATAGGTTGTTTAACAGTGTTACACCTGGCAATACATGTGCTGCAGAGGTTGCTAAATGAGTAATTATTAAATTTAGATTTATTGTTATTGTGGTAATTTAACTTGTTTTATTTTTGTGATAAATCTTATCAAACATTTGAAATTTGCGTTATAATAAATTAGGTATGATAATTCAATACCGTTAATTTTATTAAGTTTACCTTTAAAAAATCCTAATCTACGTTGGTGAGTTTTTCGTTCACTCTTAATATGTTATTTTTTATTAAAAACTAGCCGGGCCCGCGGCTCCGCTCGCGTGAACTTGATTCGCCGCTGTCGTCACTGCTTATTCCTTATGTAACCCAACGTAATAAAATATCTCCCATTATTTCCCCTTATCTCTCAATATTTCTCCTTATCTCCCATTATCTCTACATAATTTCCATTATCTAGGCTTATCTCTGCTCATCTCCCATTATTTCTCTTATCTTCCATTATCACACTTTATCTCCCATTATCTAGGCTTATCTCGACTTATCTCTCAATATTTCTCCTTATCTCCCATTATTTCTCCTTATCTCCCATTATCTCACCATAACTCCCATTATCTAGACTTATCTCTGCTTATCTCCCATTATTTCTCCTTATCTTCCATTATTTATATTAATCTCCCATCATCTCACCTTATCTCCCATTATCAAGGCTTATCTCGACTTATCTCCCATTATTTCTTCTTATCTCCCATTATTTAGGTTTATATCGAATTATATAGAACATATGTAAAAATTTATAAAAACACGTAAATCGGTTAAGTGGTTCTCAAGTGATAAGCGCACTAACGGACAGACAGACTGACCGAGAGACGTTGCGTTTTATATATATTATATTCTTTGCTACATGATATTGTTCCATATTTAATGCTTTAGGCAGTGTATTGCAAGAGAACGCGCTAGCGGCAAACTTTTCTCCGACTTGATTCACTATTATCGTCACTGCTTATTCCTTATGTCACCTAACGTAATAAAATATATCCTATAACCTGACCAGAGAACATATGTATGTTTAACAAAAAAAGAAAGTAAATCGGATAACTGGTTCTCCAATGATAAGCGCACTAACGGACAGACAGACAGACAGAGAGACGTTGCATTTTATATATATTATAGATATTCCTTGCTACTTGATATTGTTCCATATTTAATGGTTTAGCATGTTTAAAAAAAAGCACGTAAATCGGATAAGTGGTTCTCCGGTGATAAGTGCACAAACGAACAAACAGAGATACGTTGCATTTTATATATATTATAGATGTAATAAAATATATATCTATAACCTGGTCAGAGAACATATGTATGAATTTAAAAAATCACGTAAATCGCATAAGTAGATCTCGAGGGATAAGCGCACTAACGGACAGACAGACATACATATATATTGTAGATATAGGTTATTATTATTATTATATAACCTGGCCAAAGAATATATGTATGAATTTAAAAAAACAGAGACATTGCATTTTATATATATTATAGATTATAAATTATAGATATTCTCTGCTACATAATAGTGTTCCATATTTAATGGTTTAGGCTGTTTATTGCAAGGAAACGCGCTAGCAGTAAACTTTTTTCCGACTTCGTTCACTATTTTACGTCACTACTCATTCCTTATGCTACCTATCGTAATAAAATATAGCCTATAACCTGGCCAGAGAACATATGTATGTTTTTTAAAAAAAGTACGGAAATCGGATAAGTGGTTCTCCAGTGATAAGCGCACTAACGGACAGACAGACAGAGAGACGTTGCATTTTATATATATTATAGATGAAACGTTTTTTTGCACCCAGAATGAGGATGGGAATGAAGCTAGTAAAAATTGGCTAATTGGCAAACTAAATAACATTGACATAAAAATGAGAGCTTTGTGCTTGTACTTTTTTACTTCAGACATGCTAATTTACGCCAATTTGAGAAAACCACAACAGAAGACAGGTCTATTTATAGGTGACAATCAAAGTTGCAGTTGAAGTGGTTTTTTACACTGAAAGATCCTGCTATCTGATTTAGTTTATACGAATAAAGCTGAAAAACGAAGAACTCTGTGACATAACTGCAGATTACTGTTATTTATTTATGCTTCTTGTGTTAGTGATATGCAATTCTATCACAGAGTTTTCATTTGTGTCAATTTTGATCATGTGGTGAATTAAATTATGAAGTGAATAAAGAGTTGATCGATTGGTCCGTTACTTTGTGACAATACATTTTAACAATAAAATTACTTAATTACTATGTTAACTGTCACTAAACATATTTGTAAAGATTTTACAATTGCGTTATCGCGATTTCGTAGTACAACTACATTGTCAAACGCTTAACTAAGACTAAACCAGATTTTTGGTATTTAAGTTTATATGATGAACAGATGTGGGTCTATTAGGTACTAAAACAGTCGGAACAGGACGGAATTTGCTACATCTAATTGACTATTCAGTAAATTTATATTGTGGTCCTTTGAATGTCTGTAAATTTCTATGGATTTTGATCCTTTAGGTGCCGTATGGAGTATGTAAACAATTGATATTGGGAAATGGATAGCCTGTTTCTAAGAAATGTTTAGCAAAGTGTGATTTTTCATTTTTTAGCCTATAAGAGGCATTGTGTTCTGCGAATCTTGTTTTGAAATTCCGTCCCGTTTGGCCTACATAACGGCTATTGCACGCTTGACAATTAAGTTTATAAACTCCTGATTTATTATGTTTATTAGTTTTATCTTTGGCATTGAAAAATATATTGGATAATTTTTGAGCTGGTTTTAAAGCTGTTCTTGTTTTTTCGGCCGTGATATTTCGGCGGGATATTTTATCCAAGATGGGACCAAAATATGTCAGAGGTATAAATGTTTTGCGCAATTAGTGTTCCGTACGTAGATTGCTTTTAAAATAAAAAATTTTGTTACTGATGTATAAAATTATCAGTGACTTCACAAAACACACCCCAAATGAGTTTTTAACAAAGTTTGTTTCCAATCTTCACTGAAATCTAATGACCTTGAAATTTTTGTTTTTTTTTTTAAATACCAGAAAAGTTATTAAAGGCAATGCACTCGTGATAATTTTCGTTCAATCTACACCCCTTGGAGAATATTCCGGAATTTTTTCAAAATTTTTTGATAAGTACTTTTCGAGATAAGGCCCGGGACAGCGATTTTTCGCGATTTTTTAAAAATAATACAAAGAAAAGTGCGCGCAAGTATTACATTATATATACATTTTTTATTCGTGTTTTCGCAAGCTTTCATTTGACATCACACTCGATGAATTAGTAAAAAAAATTTTTTTTCACTTCCGATTTCACCCCCCCCCAAAACTAACCCCTTAAGTCAAAATTTAACTCTCAAAACTACATGGCTCTGATGAGGCCATCAATTCCTATATTATTACCAAATTTCAACTTTCTATGTCGAATAGTTTCGGAGAAAATCGGGTGTGACAGACAGACAGACACCGAAGTGATCTTATAAGTGTTCCGTACGGAACACTAAAAATGACTTTATCGTGTCTTTGGGCATATTCTGGTCGTTTTTCCTTCAATGCTCGGTTCAACTTTATCAATTGTTGTCGGTATCGATCGCCAAAAATCGTTTCACTAGGTTTCAGCAGTTCGTAATATACAGCTCATCTACTATCCCACCAAATACACAGCAAAGCTTTTTTTTCCTGTATATTGCGCACTGGTTGTGATGTCGAAAGCTGGTCTGGGTCTACCCATTTTTTGGGTTGAAGCATGTTCACCATAAGCTTCAACCAACAATCGATAACTTTCAGCAGCCGTTTTATTCAAATGAAAAAAGGTTATTGAACTTCGCCGCAAAACGTCTTTTTCTGGTATGAAACACGACATATTCAAAGCCATGAACTACTATGGTTTTCGCACAATGACAATTAATAACGAACTGGTTTTTGATGGCGTATGTTTACCTTCTAAAACGCCATAGATGTTACTAGTCTATACCAACAAGTGTATAGTAACGGCATCTCTTAGCAAAATCGACATAATTAGCCTATTACAATAAAACGGTGAATACTTATTGTAGTACCGAACTAGCGACATTTTAAAGGTGAGTGTTTAAAATAGTGTTTTAATAAGTTTATATAACGATATTACCTAAAGAAAATAAAGCGTTTCAATTTTTGCATGGGAGAAAAAAATACTGGTATTTTAAATGTTCTAGTGCAGGGGTCGGCAACCTATGGCACGCATGCCATCTCTGGCATGCCAAGCAATTTTAAATGGCACGCGTACCTATTCAAAGTTTACACATTAATTCTGTAATCTGTGACATGTTTCAAAATTAAGTAAATAATCGAAGACAGTATTACTTTAACGATACAAACAAAAACGATATATTATATAGGTCACTAGGTATTATTACCAAAAACTACAAAATATATATTATGTAATTTATAATTTTACTGAATGCATTGGTTTGGCTTTAATTTCGGCAAGTATTAAAGACGGTAAGCCTCAAAATATAAGCCTAGGCAAAAAACAAAAATAAACGTCCTCAATTCAGATCAAAAGAGCCGCTATAAGGCTGTTTTTGTTTGACTTGACTTCAATCGTTCCGACGCGCGCCGCAACTCTTTTTATATTGCCGAACTTTAGTTTTTGTTAGATTTAACTTCTAGGCGGCCCTTTGATTGCAATGGGCGCGTTGTAGATAATAATTTTTGTTCTAAGAAATTTAATAAACGTAATTATTGGAATTTTCTGGAAACATTATTTTTCTATATATAGCAAGCGGCTACACGTTTGGATCATTTAGTATAGAAGTAACATCCGTTCCAGTCAATAGTCGTCGAAAAGTTTAAAAATTAAAATTACGTTGCGTTATGGCCGCGAAGAAACAGAAGGTAGACGTTCGATCATTTCAAACTTCATGGACAACAGATTACCGTTTTGTACGGTAAAACGATCAGGCCATTTGTGTCCTATGTTAAACATTTGAAAAGCGGAACATTGATTTAAATAAAAAATTTTGCGTAACGACAGATGGCGCTCCTGCTATGATTGGGAGACATAAAGGATTTGTTTCCCTTCTTATTGAACACATGGGTCGATCAGTTTTGAATTTTCATTGCATAATTCACCAAGAGAGTTTGTGCGCTAAAATCTCCGCTGGAAGTTTAAAATCCGTGATGGATAGGGTGGTTAAAATAGTTAACTAGATTGTCGGTCGTTCCACACTGATCCACAGACAATTTAAGGCGTTTCTGCAGGTATTAGAAAGTGCATATTCAGATATACCATTGCACAATAATGTGCGCTGGTTCAGCCGTGGTAAAGTGTAAATCGTTCTTGTTGGAAAAAAATCAAGTGGATGCTTATCCTGAACTAGAAGATAACTGTCTGTATGTTAATGTTTCTTACTGATATTACAAACAATCTCAGTGAACTCAACTTAAAGTTACAAGGTTCAGGCAAAACAGTTCTGGATTTATACGAATCCTGGAAATCATTCAAATTAAAAATAGATTTATTTATCAGCGATATTACTACAAACACATATAAATATTTTCCAAATTTAAAAACTTATATATCCAGTGTCGACGATGGTGCACTAATAGACGAAATTCTTAAATATATGACTAATTTAAAACAGGAGTTTATCGAGAGGGGTCAGGATTTTGATAAACATGGTCCTATGTTCGCTTTTTTAATCAAACCAGATTTAATGGATTTTTCCAGCAGTTGCTCTTTTCTCATGGATGGACCTTAATGATTTTGATCTTCAATACATTGAATTTAAAAGCTCCGAGTTATGGAACACAAAATTTGTAGAATTAAGAAGGGTATTAGAAGGTGACTGCCAGAACCATTCAAACGAGAAACTCAGTTGTTGGATGAGTTTACCAGAGAAATTTATTTGTCTTAAGAAAGTAGCGTTTGCCATGCTTACAGCTTTCGGATCATCCTATATCTGTGAACAACTTTTTTCCCCTATGAGAGTGCCGTACCGAAGCAGGCTGACAACAGACAAAGCATGTGTGACACTGAAAATAACCAGACATAAACCGGAAAAAGAAATTTATTTGTCTTAAGAAAGTAGCGTTTGCCATGCTTACAGCTTTCGGATCATCCTATATCTGTGAACAATTTTTTTCCCATATGAGAGTGATTTTAAACCCGTACCGAAGCAGGCTGACAACAGACAACTCGGAAGCATGTGTGACACTGAAAATAACCAGAAATGAACCGGATATAAGAAAACTCTCTAAGGAACTTCAAGCACAGGGTTCACACTAGGTCCTAGGACTAGTATAATAAAATTATTTGTTAAATGTTAAAAATTTTTTGTAATTAAACCTTCTTAAAGCAATATTTTAAGTTAATTTTTGTTAATTTTAGTTGTAGTAAGTACCTATGTGGGCACGCAAAACGTTGTATGGATGAAAACTGGCACCCTTTAGTTAAAAGGTTGACTCCTGTTCTAGTGAGTCTAAATTTAATAATTTTTTATGCTGGTCACCTCCGCTAAAATAGCCAAGAGTAGAAGGAAAAAAAAACAAAATAAAATACGATTATTTATTTTTACAATCATATAATTTGATATTACATTTATTTAGATCTCTGTAAACTCACACTACCCTGAAAAACAAGTCTCATAAAAGGTAATAAAAATGTATAAGCATTTTTCGGTTAAGCTCTTTCATAATAGGTAAAATTTCGGTAATATCAATACAAATACAAATTTTTTACTAGGGCAAAATATACATTATTTCATTCCAAAGTTCCAAATATGGAATCAAATTCTTACCAATTCAGAGAAAAACAATGGAGAACGTTATATTTTTTTCTTGCTAAATTTGAGCAAATATCTAAATATTTTATTATTTCCGATGATTACCTAAAGCACTGTTTATTTATTATATACTTTTGAACAAAATGTAATAATTTTTAAAATTAATATTTGTTATAATCCCCTCTTTTTACTTTTTTTGCTTAAGGAAAGTATTGTATTGGTAACTGTAATACTTTGAATCAGGCATCACCGTTTTTCTAACCATAGCTGCAAACTAATAAAAATTTAACGAAAAAAGGATTTGTTCATTTAAAATTCCAATTCAATGAATCATTACTACCCGGTAGAGTTTGAGAAAGGCAGTTGTCAACCAGC
Organism: Pachyrhynchus sulphureomaculatus; assembly: GCA_019049505.1. Taxonomy (NCBI): domain Eukaryota; kingdom Metazoa; phylum Arthropoda; class Insecta; order Coleoptera; family Curculionidae; genus Pachyrhynchus; species Pachyrhynchus sulphureomaculatus. The sequence continues at coordinate 17,735,399 of CM032456.1, forward strand.
ATTCTCAAAATAAAAATAACTGGTCAAATGCAAGTTGGACTTGCGCAATTAGTGTTCCGTACGTTGATTGCTTTTGAAATAAAAATTTTTGTTACGGAAGTATAAAATGACCAGTGACTTCACAAAACACACCCCAAATAAGCTCGCAACAAATTTTTTTCCGATCTTTACTGAAAACTGATGACCTTGAAATTTGAGTGTTTTTTTTATATCTCTGATTAATTACACAGGGCAACAAAAAAATATTTTTGTTTTGGTGCCTGGGATTTTAGAGCTGATTTTAACTATATTTGGGACGCTAAATCTATACATGCAATCCGTTTTTCTCTATCAGCTCTACTTTTTTAGATACATCAACTTATCTACCAATGTGGTTTTTATTCAGTATATTCATTTATGAGAGTTCTAAAATTATTATATATTCATTACTGTAGGTACAATGGTTTTATTGTCAGTCTGTAATTGAGTAAATTCCAGGTAAATCTATAAATAGTGGAACCATTCCCTATCAGGTACCTGAACTGACCCTTTTTAATCACCTAACTCGGGTAAGTCTCGTCAGTTTGTGCGTTCTTACTAATGAGAGTAGATCGAATTCGCGCGTGTTATTTTATGTTAAGAAAAGAGTGTTTTTGTGTTATTGAACAGAATTAAAATGAGTTCAGGTTCCAGTTCAAGAAGAAGTTGTGTAAATCAACCTGATGTGTTTTGCTATATATGCGGAGAATACATGTTTCAACAAAACAGACAAACTATTACTGACTTTGTAAAGCGAGCGTATCTTGGATACTTTGGAGTTAAGCTTGGTGATCAGGACAAAATGTGGGCCCTGCATCTCGTATGTAAAACTTGTACAGAGCATTTACGGCAGTGGACTACCAGGAAAAGAAAATGTCTAAAATTCGGCGTACCAATAGTTTGGAGAGAACCAAAAAACCACTTCAATGATTGTTATTTCTGTTTAGTAAATACTAATGGAATCAATCGAAATAACCGCAGTAAGTGGACTTATCCCAATTTACACTCGGCAATACGCCCTATCCCGCACTCAGATGAAATACCGATTCCAACATTTCATCAGCTACCACATATCTCTGATGAATATTTTCCCTCTGATCACTCTTCTGATGCTAATAAAAGTTCTGATGCTAATCAAACCAACAGTGACTATGAGGGGACGTCATCAGTTCCTCAACGCTTCAATCAAAATGAATTAAATGATCTCACCAGGGATCTCAATTTATCGAAAAAAGCTTCTGAAGTACTGGCTTCTAGGTTGAACGACAAAAATTTACTGGAACAAGGAACCAAAATTACCTTTTACCGTACAAGAGAAAAAGATCTGCTACCATTCTTTTCTCAAGAAGACAATCTTGTATTTTGTCACGGAATTAGGGGACTCATGAAAGAAATGGGACTTTCTGAATATATTCCAGATGATTGGCGCCTATTTATTGACAGTTCAAAGCGAAGTTTAAAATGTGTCCTTCTACATAATGGGAATAAATATGGTTCAATACCACTAGCTCACTCAACGAAACTGAAAGAAGAATATAATACCATAGCTTTGGTCTTGCAGAAGATAAAGTATTACGAACATCAATGGATGATTTGTGTAGACTTAAAAATGGTAAACTTTCTTCTTGGGCAGCAAAGTGGTTACACGAAATATCCGTGTTTCTTGTGCCTCTGGGATAGTAGGGACAAAACACACCACTGGGTTAGAAAAGATTGGCCTCAGAGAGAAAACATGGATGTTGGGGAAAAGAATGTCATTAACGACGCTTTGGTTGAAAGAGAAAAAATCATACTTCCTCCGTTACATATAAAGTTGGGCTTAATGAAGCAATTTGTAAAGGCTCTTGATAAGAATGGGTCTTGTTTTGCATATATAGGGGTAAAAATGCATCAGTTGAGCACAGAAAAACTCAAAGCAGGGATATTTGACGGCCCACAAATAAGACAATTAATTAAGGATCCTGCCTTCATAAATTCAATGAATCAAGTTGAACGAGAAGCTTGGACATCATTTGTTGCAGTTGTAGAAAATGTTCTGGGCAAACATAAAGCTCAAAACTATGTTGAAATGGTTAACAAGATGCTTAATAGTTTCAAATCCTTAGGGTGCAATATGAGTATTAAAATACACTATTTACACAGCTACTTAGACCGTTTTCCAGAAAATTTAGGAGATATGAGTAAGGAACAAGGTGAAAGATTTCACCAAGATATTAAAGTTATGGAGGACCGCTACCAAGGAAGATGGGACATGCACATGATGGCAGATTACTGCTGGAGTTTAAAAAGGGACTGTTTAAAAAAACATTCAAGAATGTCGCGGAAAAGAAGCTTTCCAAGTGTTTCATTTCTTGAATGTTTTTTTTTTGTTTGTAAGTACGACATAATATTGTATTTTGTATAACTAAAATAAAAATTTCGTATCTACTTTTGTTTACTACACTTACGGATTTGAGTTACAATAATGTAACTTATATTTCTCTAAAATTGTATATCTTAAATATTTGAGCTCCTAGGTACAAATGAATACGTTATTTGAATTCAGGACATCAAATTGATATAGAATCAGCTCAAAAAACCTCGACACCAAAACAGCTGTTCCCCTGTGTTATTAAACGTAATGCACTCGTGATAATTTACGTTCAATCTACATCTTGTGGAAAATATTCCAGAATATTTTCAAAATTTTTCGATCAGTACTTTTCGACTAAGTTGGGAATGTGGAATCTTTGGCACAATGATACTACTCAGTATATATCACCACTACACCAAACACTTTATTTTTGCACTCGACGCGCGTTTCGCTAACCATGTTAGCTTCATCAGGAGCGATGATTGTCAATCATCGCTCCTGATGAAGCTAACATGATTAGCGAAACGCGCGTCGAGTGCAAAAATAAAGTGTTTGGTGTAGTGGTGATATATATTGAGTAGTACTTTTCGAGATAAGGCGGGAGTATAGCGATTTTTCGCTATATATATATTTTTGAACTCGTGTTATTACAAGCTTTCATTTGACACCCCACTCGATGACCTGGTAAAAAAAATGTTCATTTCCGATGTCATCCCCCAAAACTAACCTCTTAAATTTAAATTTCAAAATTACACGGCTCTGATGAGATTATCAATTCCTATATTAGTGCCAAATTTCCATGTCAAATAGTTTTGGAGAAAATCGGGTGTGACTGACAAACAGACGGACACCGACGTACGGAACACTAAAAAAAAAAAACGTTTGTTTCGCTACGTGTTTCGTGTGTTTTATTTCTATATCAAGTTATCTCGTGATTTTTCTTTATTTATTCGTGAGTTTATTTGATTTAGTTTAATTAGCATTGTCGCGACTACGGAGTAAATATAAAGGGTGATTCATTTCGAGGTACTTTTTGTGATGGGGATTTAATTGCAGATTGCGCATGCGTCGTGTCAACTGAAGTGGCATTCCTGTTCAGTAGTGTTTGACAATTCATAATGGAAAGACTTAGCCCGGCACAGCGTCTACAAATTGTTCAACTTTATTACGAAAATGGGCGTTCTACGAGGAATGTGTATCGGGCGCTTAGAGCAACTTATGGTCCACATAATCGGCCTACCGAACGCACATTTTTCATTATTGGATAATGCTCGACCGAATAGACCACATCCAGCACGTAGTGAAGAAAATATAGGGGCGGTAGCGGAGAGTGTACGCGAAGACCGTGAAGTGTCGATTCGTCGCCGTTCTCAACAGGTTGGCCTGTCATATTCAACAACTTGGCGTATTTTACGTAAGGATCTTTCTTTAAAAGCATACAAAATTCAACTAGTGCAACAACTGAAGCCGACCGACCTTCCGAATCGTTTCCGTTTTAGTCCTTGGGCTCTTGACAAGCTTGCAGAAGATCCACTGTTTTCGAGAAAAATTTTGTTCACCGATGAGACCTATTTTTGGCTTAATGGGTTCGTGAATAAACAAAATGCCCGTATTTGGGGTGATGAACAACCTGAAGAGGTTCAAGAGCTGCCATTAAATCCAGAAAAAACAACTGTTTGGTGTGGTTTATGGGCCGGTGGAATAATCGCTCCATATTTCTTCAAAACAGAGGCCGGCCGGAATGTTACTGTGAATGGTGACCGTTATCGCGCCATGATAACAGACTATTTGATGCCAGAAATTGAAGCCCGTGGTCTCGACGAAATTTGGTTCCAACAAGATGGCGCCACTTGCCATACAGCCCGTGAAACCATGGCTTTACTGCGAGAGCAATTCGGCGAACAGATCATTTCACGTTTTGGACCAGTGAATTGGCCGGCTAGATCATGTGACATCACACCTCTTGACTTTTTCCTTTGGGGCTATGTAAAGTCCAAAGTCTACATGGATAAGCCAGCTACAATTGAGGCATTGGAGGCCAATATTACTCGAGTCATTGGCCAAATACCACTCGAAATACTCACACGCGTCATTGTAAATTGGAACTTCAGAACGGACGTTGTTAACCGTAGTCGCGGACAACATTTGAAAGAAATTATCTTTAAGAAATAATTGTAAAGAATGGTTCTTTTATATGATAATAAAGATTATAAAATAAAATTGTTTTTATTCATTTTTTTTTATTTAAAAAAAAGTACCTCTAAATGAATCACCCTTTACATTTCATACATAAGCTTGCGTGTTATGCAAAGTTTGTCAGTATATTTATTTCAGTTTTTCTATTTAAAAAATATTAACCGATAAAGTGTTTATCTAGATAACCATAATTGGATACCATAATTTTTAAACCTCACCGCGTCTGTTTTGAAGTCAAAACAAAGGGAATTAAATATCTTTGTTTTTTGTTTTACACTTTTGAAATAAAATACAGTATAATTGTTTCACTGAATTTATTCAGATTACTCCGATACGTGTTTTGGTCTCGCGACCATTTTCGAAGAGGTTTACGATAAGACTAAGTTCTAAAAGATATTACATTTGGATGGTTATTTGGTAATAAATTTAAATTAATTGGGTTAATTACAGGTAGTCTATCTTAACACGGCGTCTAATATGGGAGTATTTCCAGATTCTATTTGGTTGTTCGTTATTTTTATATCATTTTTAATGGCTTTTTTTATGCTAAGAATTTCTAAATAATCCATATGTTTTCTTTTTTGAGCACTGTATAGCAACTTCACCCTCTCGTTATTAAAAAGGTGATTATTATTTATGCAGTGTTCAATTTGTGTTTATTTAAAATAGAATGCCTGTATTCTTTTAATCTTTGCTGTAGGCTCCGTCCCTTTTGTCCCACATAGACAGCGTCACAGTCATCGCAGTGAAGTTCATATATACCCGATTTTCCATATATGTTAGATCTTTCATTGTTATTAACTAGTTATCGGGCTATATTGTTTTTATTAACACTTATACAGTTTATTTCTAACTCATTAAGGCTATTGTTGATTTTGTTACTAATACCACCGACATATGATAGCAAACCATTTTCTGCTTTCGTGTTTTACGTCTGGTGCATAAAATTGTTTAAGTATATTTTTATTTTTTTTTGTTTTTTTCCAGTTTCCAGATCTATAATAATTGCCTATGCTTTTGAATATATTCACTTTATATTAGCCACACTAGATGCCGTGTTAAGATAGACTACCTGTAATTAACCCAATTTTATTACCTCTTAATTTATATTTAGTCCCAATTACCCATCTAAATGTAATATCTTTTAGAACTTAAGTTTGGTCTTATCGTAAACCTCTTTGGTTTTCGATCTGATCTGAATAAATTTAGTTAAATAGTTATACTCATAGACACAGAGGATGGACTGAGCATTAACTTCATAAAATTGACCACTTTCTAGAAAGAGATAAAGCGATTGTGCGGCCAATACCTGTCGCTTTTCTGTAGGCCTGAAATAAATAAGGCGTAGTACCCCGAAACGGAATTCAAGGCGAGAAAAACCCCATACCCGATTTTAGTTCAAATAGAACACTTAGAAATATCATTTTTAAGAGCGCCGTAGCTTAGCGGTATTCTAAAAAGAGACAGCTACTGGCTATTCATTAGCTTTGTCTCTCTCTCTCACACTTTTGCGTCCATATTTACTTCACAGCGGTATACGGAGCACTTAGTCCATTGTGTTCACAATATTAAATTACGTTAACTTTGATAAATTAAAATCTGTGCTTTCTAGAATTGGATTTCTTCGTCGGTGGCAATGTCTTCATCGTCAGCCTTTTATGGTCGGCGGCTTATCACTAATAACCAACTGCCATTTTTTTACAGAGTGCCGGCTTTTGAGAGTTAGCTAGCAAGCAGCATGACGTGAAATATAGCCTAGCTAAATACTAGCATAATACACTAAAAACCTTTTTTGTTAAAAAAAGTTCGCGTTTAAACACCCAATGATTTTCCGTATCATTCGTTTCGCTACATAAAAATTATAGACCAAGAGGGCGAACCAAAATTTTGATCTGTCGACTAACCGTCTGCTTAGTTGTTTATTCTATCGGGCGAGTCGAATCAAAGCCTTTAACGTTGATTTTGTGGCCCCCGTGCCCTGAATGCCCAGATGAGGCCCAAAATGCTACATCCAAAAATAGACTGTCGTTTAACCACTTGAATTTTTTAGTGTCAACATTTGTTGACACTAAAAAATCGAGCGCCCCAAAGGGAAGACGCCGCCGAGACCGGACCCAGCTTTAAACCCCAAAAACGTTGATCCACAAATGGACTGTCACTTAACCATATAAAATCAATAAATTTAGATTATTCTTGACAAAATAAGAGGAAACCTGCAAAAGGCAGACGCCGCCAATACCGGAGGACGAAGCTGGACCCGCTTTTTCCAGCCAAAAACGGTCGTTTTTCGAGATTTTGATTAAATGAGACCGTCCCAAGTTTGGGGTCCTACGCGGCTGCCCAAGTTATTTTTGGAAAATTTAGGCCTTAATTAATAAATATTACGAGGACAGACGCCTCGCTTCTACCCGAACAAGTCAAGACATTTTCAAAATTCAAAAAAAAAAAAAAAATCGAAATTCTGATAGTAGACGCTATTACAGGTTTTACGTAAAATTAGTAGCGGATGACTGAAATTGTTATTTTTTTTAATGTTCTTAGACTCGTAGAATCTGAATTTGCCATTTTCGAGGCCCCATGGTGTTCAGGCCTTTCGTCTTGGGCCCGAAAAAGCCTTTTTTTATGGGTCTATTGCTATGGGCGCAATTATGCCCAAATCGGTATTTGTTTGTAATACCAGCTTTTGGCATTAAAATAAAAATTTCCGGATTCTTCAAGTATAATTACGTTTGAAAAGGGTTAATTTCATATTTTCTATGAAATATTATGCCAATAGTCGCAAGAAATTCATACGGTAAGTACTTTAAAAATTTTTTTTTGTACATTTTTATTATAGAACATATGCTGGAAAATATTTATTTTTTTAATACAATGTAAAAAAACTTAAGAGGAATTTTGCAGGTCACCCTCTTGGTCTATTATAATTTAAATCAGGGCTGTCAAGGTCATGCACAGTTCGAGCCAATTTCAGGGGTAACGCCTCCCGCTGCCCCCACCACTGCTAGACGATAAGCGGTCGAGCCGCCGATCGCAGCTCGGCCGCTTACCAAACACAATGCGCTCCTCCTATGTCTCTCATAGCCGCTCCTGAGACTGCGCGAACGGCGGCAGCAGCAGTGGTGGGGGGCAGCGGGAGGCGTTACCTCCGAAATTGGCTCGAACTGTGCATGACCTTGACAGCCCTGATTTAAATAAACTTTATATAGATACTGGTAATAGTTATAGGTATGTCACATTAAATTACTACAATGAAATTTGGTTCAAGAGCTTTTATGAGACTTTTTTCACAGAGTAAAATTATTTCGAGATATATAAGAACTAGTTAATGTCAAAAGCGTTTCACAAATACCCTGTTAGAAAAGGAAGCCTTAATACACACATATATACACAGATAATTTAACAAAAACTATTGGCTATGTCATCTAAAAACATAGGAGAATAGTGATCATCAACGTAATATTTATACAGAATACACAATTGATTGTTCGACATGTATCCCAAAAAAAGAAAACATCATGCCGTTGTAGGTAAACTATTTGAAATATTATTTTAAAGTACGTATATTTTTAAGTAAAATTAACAATTTACATATCGATTATATAATCCATTTGACAATTTGTTATTATGACTTTCTTTGAGACAGAAAACGACATTTCCACACTAGCTTTAACATATATTCTTTTTCCTTTGTATTATCTAAAATTATTATTTTATCAACATGAAATATTCTTCTAAGTCGTTAAATCTCACCTACCTCACTATGAACTATTTTTCTGATTAAAATCTAACCACGAGAAAAACCGTTGCCAATGTGAAACAGAAAGCTCTGAAGAACGAGTCATGAATGGGACCATATCTCATTTTAGTACTTTTATCCGAGAGAATTTCTTCCTTTATTATTTTCTGGACTAGTCGCCAGGCCGAAGCAAATTATGACGTGACTTATCAATAATGGTTATTTATATTTACTAGAATGATTTATTAAATTCTTTTTGGGCTCGTTTCGTATACTGCATCCTAATTGAACAATTAATACCAGGTGTACAAGTATGAAATGCGGATCGGTACAAAAGGAAGTCGTTTTTGCATCGTATAGTTACAGGGGATGAAAAGTGGATTTATTTTGTGAATCCCATGCGCAAAAAATCATGAGTAGACCCAGGCGCACCATCCACATCGACCGCAAGACCGAATCACTTTGGCAGAAAGACGATGCTCTGTGTTTGGTGGGGCCAGAGGGGCGTGGCCTATTATGAGCTGTTAAAACCTGGGGAAACGGTTAATACTAAACGTTACCAACAACAATTGACCGATTTGGACCGTTCGCTGCTTGAAAAAAGGCCAGAATACCGAAAGAGGCAACACAAAGTCATTTTTCTTCATGACAATGCTCCATCACATACGGCAAAACCAGTTCGCGACACGTTGGAAGCACTCAGCTGGGAAGTTCTACCCCATGCGGCTTACTCACCAGACTTGGCTCCTTCCGATTAGCACTTGTTTGCATCGATGGGTCACGCACTTGCTGAGCAGCGCTTTGGTTCGTACGAAGATGTGAAAAAATGGCTCGATAAATGGTTCGCAGCAAAAGGGGAAGATTTTTAGTGGCGTGGTATTTACAAATTGCCCGAAAGATGGGAAAATTGTATAACAAGCGATGGAGCATACTTTGAATAAAGCACTTTTTATCATTCTTCCGAATTTAACATGTTTTTTTAGAAAAAAAAATCCGCATTTTATACTTGTACACCTGGTATACTGTTTTACAAAATCAGTGGTTGTGTATAACTCTCACAATATAAAAATTGATTTGACAAAACTGGATTTCAGTAAAATTAAATCACGAACCTCTATATTTTTACGTAACAAAGAGATGATTAAAATAAGCTTCCAATTAGTTGCTAAAGGCGATAATTTCTATCTTCGATGATTGATTTAGATTTTGAATAATTCGATTCTTTATTTTATTTTTTGATTAATTTCATTGTTAAGTCTAGGGAGCGAGGGTACGAAATTCTTGCTAAATTATCGCACGTCGTCAACTAAAAGTACGGTTTGGATATTGGGACTATTTATAAAATAACCGGTCAAGTGCAAGTTGAACTTGCGCAATTAGTGTTCCGTACGTTAATTGCTTTTAAAATAAAAATTTTTGTTACGATAGTAACAGTAAAATGATCAGTGACTTCACAAAACACACCCCAAATGAGTTTTCAACAAAGTTTGCATCTTTGCTGAAAACTGATGACCTTGAAATTTTTGTTTTTTTTTTATATACCAGATAAATTATTAAAGGTAATGCACTCATGATAATTTTCGTTCAATCTATACCCCCTAATTTTTTGATCAGTACTTTTCGAGATAAGGTAGGGGGACAGCGATTTTTCGCGATTTTTTAAAAATAATACAAAGAAAAGTGTGCCTAAGTATTACATTATATATATATTTTTTACTCGTGTTTTCACAAGCTTTCATTTGACACTACACTCGATGACCTAGTAAAAAAATTTTTTTTTCACTTCCGATTTCACCCCTCAAAACTAACCCCTCAAGTCAAAATTTAACTTTCAAAACTACACGACTCTGATGAGGCTATCAATTCCTATATTAGTACCAAATTTCAACTTTCTATGTCAAATAGTTTCGGAGAAAATTGGGTGTGACAGACAGACACCGAAGTGATCTTATAAGTGTTCCGTACGGAACCCTAAAAAAATAAAATAATGGTGTATGCGCCACTCTTAAAATATTCTATATCTTTAAAATATATGTTCTTGTGGCATTTTTGTTAAAACTATTTGTGTTTTAAACTTAAACTTTTTAAAATAACTTTTCTAGATTAATATACAGGCTTAGGACGTCCAGACTAATTCAAAATTCTTTGGCTTTCAGATTATGCATAACTACTTTGATTGTGTTAACTGAAACTTGTTAGAAATTCATAATAAAGATATATAAAAACAACACTATGTATTAAAATTCCAATATATTTAATATGACTTGACAATTGTTCCACCATACGATGGCTTCTTCGGAAGTGAATTTGAAAGAAAAATGGTTGGTAATAATACTGGTTATATAGTGCTTAAAACTATCCTTAATTACATAAGATTATGGTAATCATTTTATTATATTATTTACTGACAAAGTTATTTTAAAGAGAAATCGTGTTTATTGTTCACTTTTCATATAAAGGGTCCTCCATTTGGGACTTGACAACGTTGAAATTTCAATGTGAACGCACCCTTAAGCCAATCACCGAACTTTCAATGTCAAAACATTCAGTAAAGTCAACATTTTCATCATGGTGAAGTACACGAATGAACAAGGTTTACAAATAATTAAAATTTACTACCAAAATTTGGAGTCAGGGACTGCAACTTTAAGAGCGTTAACTCCAATTTTTGGTCGTAATTCTCGTCCAGTAGACAAGCAATTCATAGTCTAGTGAAAAAATTTGAGTTAACATATTCGCTGCTGGATGTTCCCGTGCCAGTGAGACAACGGGTTGGTCGAAGTGGCCAGAATATTGCTGCCGTTCAAGCGTCCATCTCAAACGAACCAAAACAGTCGATTTCGCGGCGTTCTCAAGAATTGGGCATCGCTCAGACCACACTATAACGAATTTTGCGAAAGGATCTTGGCTTGCACCGTTATAAGTTAAAGTTAACTCAAGAACTAAAGCCACTCGATCATATGAAGCGACGTACGCGGCTCTAGAAATGTTGGAAGAAGATGACCAATTTCATCGCAAAATCATCTTTAGTGATGAAGCGCATTTTTGGATAAACGGCTTCGTCAACAAACAGAATATGCGTTATTGGTCAGGTGAAAACCCTCATGTGTTTGAAGAAACATCACTTCATCCACAAAAAATTACTCTTTGGTGCGGTTTTCATGCCGGTGGTATCATTGGGCCGTTCTTTTTCGTTGATGAAAATAACCGTCACGTTACAGTCAATGGAGATCGCTACAGAGGCATGTTGCAACGTTATTTCTTTGATCAATTGCATGGGCTAGACATTAATGATATGTGGTTTCAACAAGACGGCGCCACAAGCCACACAGCGGGTGTAACAATCGACTTACTGCAATCTAAATTCGGTGAACGTGTTATATCGAGAAATGGTCCCGTCGAATGGCCGCCTAGATCGTGTGATTTAACACCTCTAGACTTCTTTTTATGGGGGTACGTTAAATCATTGGTCTATGCTAACAAGCCTGCGTCGTTAGAGGAGCTCAGAGCCAATATTGAAAGAGAGATAGCGGCCGTTTCCGTCGAAATGTGTGGCCGAGTCATCGAAAATTGGGTTCAACGAATCGACCGCTGCAAACGTGCCCGTGGTGGACATAGGAATGAAGTCGAATTCCCTAAATAAATGTTTTGATTGTACTTCAAGCCGATAGTAAAATTTTCGAAATGTCTCAAAAGTTGTCAAGTCTTTAATGGAAGACCCGATAGATATGTCTAAGAAATTTATAGAGTTATTGGTTTCGAATTCTCATGTGATTTAATGTTAGGATGCAAATTATTTAGGAGGTTAAGGAAGATTGTTAGTTGTCTATCTGTTCCTGTGTAACAGGAAATGATATCATCAACATATCTATGCCAGTAAACAATATTTTTGCTTACCGCGTTTTGATGAATTTTGAATTCTAAATTATCCATGAGCCCTTTACTAGCGGAAATTTTCATGGATAATTTAGAACTAAAAATTCATCAAAACGCAGTAAGCAAAAAATATTGTTTACTGGCATAGATATGTTGATGATATCATTTCCTGTTACACGGGAACAGATAGACAACTAACAATCCTCCTTAACTTCCTAAATAAGTTGCATCCTAACATTAAATTCACCTTAGAATTAGAAACCAATAACTCTATAAATTTCTTAGACATATATATATATATATATATATATATATATATATATATATATATATATATATATATATATATATATATATATATATCAAAAGTGAACAATAAACACGATTTCTCGATTTTTCACAAACCTTCACATACTAACACGGCCATACACAATAGTTCATCCCACCCTTTATACTCACAAAATGGCAGCTTTTAACTCTTTCATGGATAGACTGTTACATATTCCTATGACTAAAACTAATTTTAAGAAAGAATTAAACATAATCAAACAATTAATAATGGACATGACCCTGGCATTATAGATAATATCTTGAATAAAAAATCGTTTAAACAGGTAATCTCTCTAATTTTTCCCACCATTAATGACAAAAAAGGAAAATTTAGCACACTCACGTGCACAGGGAAAATAACTAGAACAATTTCAAAGCATTTAACAAAAAAGAACAATAAAATAGCATCTAAAACCAATAATACCTTAGGGAATATAATTTTGAATAACAAAACCAAATCTAAGAAATCCTTAAAATCAGGAGTTTATTTATTAAATTGTGGATCGTGTACTAAAACCTACGTAGGACAAACTGGTAGATCTTTTGAAACTCGCATTAAAGAACATAAACATAGTTATTTAAAAAACAAGAACAATTCACATTACGCAACCCATATAATAAACGAATCCCATAATTTTAATGATACATTCAAAATCCTACATGTAGAAAATAAATCTAAAAAATTAAATATGCTTGAATGTCTTGAAATCAACAAACGGAAAAACTGCAATCTATTATTAAACGAACAGGCAGACTTAAACCATTCATCCATACTTAATCTTTATTAGTTCTCTGAAATAGTACTACAGATTTGCATCTTTAAAATAACTTTGTCAGTAAATAATATAATAAAATGTTCAACATAATCTTATGGAATTAAGGATAGTTTTAAGCACTATATAACCAGTATTATTACCAAACATATTTCTTTCAAATTCACTTCTGAAGAAACAATTGTCATGTCATTTTAAATATATTGGGAATTTAAAACATAGTGTTGTTTTTATATATTTTTATGTATAACTATTTATCTATAACAATTTTTTAATGGAAATGAAGCATACGAGAAATGGAATTGGAGAGGTACAAGATCAATAGAAGCTTGGAAATTAATTAACACTCTTAGATCGGACAAAGTCGATAAAATAAATATACCTTGTATTAACGTGAAACAATTCCAAGACTATTACAAAAATGAACTAAAGGAAAACAGACCACAATATCAAATAATGTCGCCAACCGCTTATAGAACCCAGGGAACATATGTAACAGTGACTGTGGATATGGTAGAAAAGGCCCTAAGAACTATGAAGAATGGAACGGTTAGTGGACCCGAGGGAATACCAGTCGAACTTCTAAAATATGGACCAACAAAATTAAAAGAGATCTTGGTATACCTGTTCACCTTGTATATAAATGGAAAACCCCCACCCACTTCATGGAAAATGGCATGGATTGCCCCGATACATAAGAAAGGAAGGAAAGATGTATGTAGTAACTATAGAGCATAGCCGTCACAGATACTCTCAGCAGACTGTATGGAAAAGTCCTAAAGTCTCAAATTGAACAAGAATATGGCCTATATGAACTTGAAGAACAAGCCGGATTTAGAGCGGGTCGCTCATGCATCGATAACATATTTCCAATATCTCAAATCATCGAGAAAAAGACGGCGACATACAACAGTCGGATTTATCTTTTGTTTGTGGACCTTACGGGGGCCTATGACACAGTACCAATTAAAAAAATGTGGGAAGTGCTTGAGAAAAGTCCAATAGATATAACTTTGATAAAAGCCGTACAACAATTGTACAACGAATGTTCCTCAAAAATTAAAGTAGGCCAGACACTCTCCGAACAATTTGACGTATCAAAAGGCTTCAAACAAGGATGTAGCTTGTCTCCAACCCTTTTTAAAATATATCTAGCACATGTACTGAGAAACTGGCGAAGAAAGTGTTCAAAAATGGGAATGCCTATCAATGACAATCTTACACTATACACATTACACTTCGCAGACGACCAGATATTAATAGCTCAGGACAAGGAAGACCTAGAATACATGACCCGAAAGTTAATCGAAGAATATGGAAAATGGGGACTTGAGATAAACAAAACCAAAACGAAATACATGTGCGTGGGAGGAGAGTAATAGGAGCATTAAACTCTGTGCTTTGGTCTAAGGATATACTGGATAACAGGAAAAGGATACTATATAACACTACCCTTAAAAGCATAATGCTATACGGTTCAGAGGTGTGGCAACTGCGTGAAAGGCAAAAAAGAAACTCTTGTCAACAGAAATGGACTTCTGGCGAAGATCGGCCCGAATCTCTCGCTTAGACAAAATTAGAAACGAGAGAATAAGAGATAAGATGAAAGCAAATAAGACCATCGTTCAGGAAATTCAAGAAAAACAACTACGTTGGTATGGCCACGTACAACGTATGGCCGACGAGAGAATACTGAAGCAAGTAATGCATTGGACACCTGGGGACCGACGAAAACGAGGCCGACCTAAGTGTACTTGAAACCAAGGAATATAGAGGGTCATGTCTGAAAGACACCTACAGCCAGGAGACTGGAACGATAGACGGGAATGGCAACTGGGAACCGTAGGGCGTCGAAGAACGCTATGAAGCGGATTTTATATATATATATATATATATATATATATATATATATATATATATATATATATATATATATATATATATATATATATGAAATGAAACTTAGCGATCATTTTGTTTTTATGTTACTCGTTGAGAAACGTATTGTAATGCTGTAAAAATTACTCTCACATTTCTTTACATTTTATGGTCCCTTAAACGAAAAACATTATTTTCTATATTTCTTGGTCTCGCTGACCATTACGGCTCTTGACTTCCAAAAATGCTACTTATAGCAATAAAACTTTTAGTTTTTGAGCTATCTCGCTTTTGGAGGGTGGAATATACTCAAGTAATAAAATGTTTCAATCATACTTTTGATATGTAATAATATATATTACAATTAAAAATAGTAGTAAAAGAAAAATTTATTAGGATAATATATGACATAAAATTCGGCCAAGTGCAAGCTGGACTTGCGCAATTAGTGTTCCGTAGGTTGATTGCTTTGAAAATAAAATTTTTTGTTACAGAGATATAAAATGATCAATGACTTCATCAAACACACCCCAAATGAGTTTTTAACAAAGTTTTTTTCCCATCTTTACTGAAAACTGATGACCTTGAATTTTTTTTTTCTATATATAACAGATAAATTATTAAAGGTAATGCACTCGTGATAATTTTCGTTCAATCTACACCCTGTGGAGAATAATCCAGAATTTCTTTTTAAAATTTTTTGATCAGTACTTTTTGATATAAGGGTGGCGACAGCAATTTTGCGCAATTTTTTAAAAAAATCTTATAAAGAAAAATGTGTGCAAGTATTACATTATATATTTTTTTAAACTAGTATTTTTATAAGCTTTTATCTGATACCCTACTACTTGATGACTTGGTAAATTTTTTTTTTTTACTTCCGATTTTATCCTTTAAGACTAACCCTTTAAGTCAAAACTTAACTTCAAAAACTACGCAGCTCTGATGAGGCCATCAATTCCTATATTAGTGCTAAATTTCAACTTTTTATGTCAAATAGTTTCGGGGAAAATCAGGTGTGACAGATGGACAGCCAGACGCCGAAGTGATTTTATAAGTGTTCCGTACGGAATACTAAAAAACAACCACAAGAGAATGAAAAAAGGTTCTCGGTACTACAACACCAATGTGCTTTTGCTTGTTATTTTGAAATCTGTTTCGCGTCGATACAATTTTAGTTCTCTCGATGTCACCCCTCTTGGCATCGTCAGTAAACAATCATCCAACCGGGGGTCTCTACAATATACATTAAGGAGTACGTAAATCATACAAATGAAGTTAATGAATGAAAATAATATTGGTTTCAAGTGACTGGAACCATGAATAAACGGGGAAATAAATGAAGATAAAGATACAACCACGATATAAACAACAAATTTTTTGGTGCCAATCGGAATCGTCTGCTTTACCTACTAAGCTGCAGCACCAGTGAGGTGTAGCCTGCGAGCCGGAGTTAAAAACTAAACTTAAACATCTTTTAATACAAACTGCATACTATCTCGTCAGTGAAATCATAGCATAACTGAGAATATATATTGGGAAACCAAGTAAATTTTTTCACTTTTAATTTTGTTTATGCAGTATTTTGATTATCAGAATTTACAGTTTTAAAAGTTTCCTTTGTGTATTTATATTTTTCGTATTGTTCGATCGTCTTATGTTATGGGTGTCCGGTTATATTACTGTTTATGTTTATTTATAAGCTTTCACATGAATTGTTATTATATTCAAGCTTTAGTATAGCTAATTGTATTGAAATATTGCATAATTTTATGTAAATTAATGGCCAAATAAAAGTTTAAAGTTTTATCTTAAACAGATATTTTCTTTCTTTAACGTAATAATGTATTATTTATTTACTTTAACAAAATGTGAGAGTTTCTTCCAGTAAAAATGCTAAGTAATATAGAAGCTGTTCTCTATGTTAGAGCATTTTTAACAGGTTGCAGTTCTCAATAAATTAGATAATTTCAGCAAATTTCTTTTATGCAAAAATTAAATTACAAAGGAAGGGATAGGGCCCCATGTACTTAAATTTTCGATACCAGACCTGTAAAATTATAATGTGCTTATATGCAAATATTAAAGTATTTTTCCTTAACATATTATATATTGATACTAAATATATGGTAAAGCGATATTATTTTATTGAGCACTATAACCTGTTAAAATAAATTTCTGAAAATTTACTCTGCTTAAAATAACTTGTATGGTCAGACTGTTTGATATGGCAACGATCTATAATAAAATATTGTAGTCGAGATATATTTTTTTCTAGAGATAATTATTTAGGCCTCAAGAAATTAAACAAACTATTGCTTTGACGAGGAAGGAGAACATTCGTTATACAGTTCAAAAAGTAAACTTATGTTTCTGCGGTTGTAATAGTTGTGAAAATAGAGCCGGATATTGAATTTTCCACAAAACCCCGTTGCCAGCACGTAATGCTTCAGCGATTACACGTCTAGTCTTTTTCCTCGTCCAAGTCTGCTACCAGTTACATATTCTAAGATAATCAGTAGTTACAAGTGATTGTCTAATTAAGGCAATTTACAATCTAGCAGAAAAGACGGTAAATAAGTCATATTACGAAGTGCACTGCCTCTTTTAGCAAAATATCTATAATTTTTATATATTTGGGAATGAAGTAACACCTACATAATTTTAAGGTGATAACGTTCATACATTAGAGTTAGAAAACTCGGGAAATGTCAAAATATTATTTATACAATATAATAGCAAACAGTGTACTGTATTAGAAAGTCAAAGGACGTTTATAGAAAAAATATAACGAAATTATCGAAATAACCAAGCTTTATTGGTTGTTATTATATCATTTCGTACCTTTTTTTAAACAGAAACGTTAACTTTTTGGCTGATAAAAAAAAAATAAGTAAAGAGAAAAACTAATTTTAGATAAAGTAATATGAAATTATTTATCCAGATCTAAGAACGTACATAATTTCGCTCTTCTCCGTAAATCTGGTAACTGTAATACAATATTATGCAACATACGAGGTTTGTGGACACCCTGAACAGAATGTTAAAAGCAAACGTAAAATCCAGTCCAAAATTATTCAATTTGCGTTTAGCTTGTAACCCTAGGATTATTTTTACGACAATATAAGTACTGTATATATATATATATATATATATATATATATATATATATATATATATATATATATATATATATATATATATATATATATATATATATATATATATATATATATATATATATATATATATATATATATATATATATATATATATATATATATATATATATATATATATATATATATATATATATATATATATATATATATATATATATATATATATATATATATATATATATATATATATATATATATATATATATATATATATATATATATATATATATATATATATATATATATATATATATATATATATATATATATATATATATATATATATATATATATATATATATATATATATATATATATATATATATATATATATATATATATATATATATATATATATATATATATATATATATATATATATATATATATATATATATATATATATATATATATATATATATATATATATATATATATATATATATATATATATATATATATATATATATATATATATATATATATATATATATATATATATATATATATATATATATATATATATATATATATATATATATATATATATATATATATATATATATATATATATATATATATATATATATATATATATATATATATATAAATATATATATATATATATATATATATATATATATATATATATATATATATATATATATATACCATACCATAAATAACCAAGCTTTATTGGTTGTTATTATATCATTTCGTACCTTTTTTTAAACAGAAACGTTAACTTTTTGGCTGATAAAAAAAAATAAGTAAAGAGAAAAAACTAATTTTAGATAAAGTAATATGAAATTATTTATCCAGATCTAAGAACGTACATAATTTCGCTCTTCTCCGTAAATCTGGTAACTGTAATACAATATTATGCAACATACGAGGTTTGTGGACACCCTGAACAGAATGTTAAAAGCAAACGTAAAATCCAGTCCAAAATTATTCAATTTGCGTTTAGCTTGTAACCCTAGGATTATTTTTACGACAATATAAGTACTGTATATATATATATATATATATATATATATATATATATATATATATATATATATATATATATATATATATATATATATATATATATATATATATATATATATATATATATATATATATATATATATATATATATATATATATATATATATATATATATATATATATATATATATATATATATATATATATATATATATATATATATATATATATATATATATATATATATATATATATATATATATATATATATATATATATATATATATATATATATATATATATATATATATATATATATATATATATATATATATATATATATATATATATATATATATATATATATATATATATATATATATATATATATATATATATATATATATATATATATATATATATATATATATATATATATATATATATATATATATATTATATATATATATATATATATATATATATATATATATATATATATATATATATATATATATAAATATATATATATATATATATATATATATATATATATATATATATATATATATATATATATATATATATATATATATATATATATATATATATATATATATATATATATATATATATATATATATATATATATATATATATATATATATATATATATATATATATATATATATATATATTATACATACTATATATATATATATATATATATATATATATATATATATATATATATATATATATATATATATATATATATATATATATATATATATATATATATATATATATATATATATATATATATATATATATATATATATATATATATATATATATATATATATATATATATATATATATATATATATATATATATATATATATATATACATATATATATATATATATATATATATATATATATATATATATATATATATATATATATATATATATATATATATATATATATATATATATATACATATATATATATACATATACTATATATATATATACTATATATACATATACTATATATATATATATACTATATATATATATATATATATATATATATATACATATACTATATATATATATACTATATATATATACTATATATATATATATATATATATATATATATATATATATATATATATATATATATATATATATATATACGTATGTATAATGTATAAGAAAAATCGAAAGGGGCGTTTAAAAAATGTATCATACTGCTACCTGACCTCAGAATGTTCCAGATGTGATCAATTATATTCAAATAATTGAATAAATAAAATTATCATCGTTTTCAAACCGACTTTAACCTAAGTAATTTTTAAAAATGGCGAGAAACACCAGAAATAAACGGATTTTATGTAGAATTCCGTGCTTCGAATATAAAGAATTTTTGGAGGCGATAATGTCACTTTAGTTCTCTAATATAAACATTTCAACAAGCTGTTGAATAAAATAGTTTCAAATTTTATATTTCCACTGTTTTTTTAATGAATAATATTAACAGTAAAATATTTCTAAAACCCAAAAATGCATTTTAATTTTTTTCGAACGAAATATATCTTTTAAGACTTATTTCTCTGAATTTTACTTGCATATTAATTTATGAAATGAAAAAAAAAAAAATGATTTAAAATAACAAACTAAAAACAATCTAAGGCGCGACTTTTTGCAGCAACTAATTAACAGTAACTTTTCATGTAGCTATTACCTTTTCGTAACGAAAATACACAAAAAAATAATACGTGTACCTTCTCCCGCCCGACTTATCGCTTTTGAATTTTTGTTTTTAAGGGGAAAGGTTTTTTTTAGGTTACATGTGCAACTCTAACTGTTGCAATAAAATTTTATTAAAAATTGATTGAAACTACTTGCGGCAACTTATCAAGTCAAGTAACAATAATGTCTAAAGACTTTAACGGGACTTCAAACTACTTCAATTTGCATAACAATTCTTGATTTGATATGACCAAGTTTTTAAATAAATATAGCGATAATTTTCTTTCTTCCTCGAGGGAAGTATCGAATGAGACATTGATTTCAAATTTGGTATAATACCGTAGACTTAATCGTTATGATACTTAAAGTAACCAAGTAAACTATAGTTTTTGAGATATATGGCTGTTGAGAGAGATAAAAAAGGTAAGGAATGAGGCACCAACCACGAATGTTTTGCGGTATTATTAATGGAGACAATACGTTAATTTTTATAATCTTTTTTTATGTGAACATTTTAGTAACATTAATGGAATTTTAGGTATGATTTCTTGTTACTTAAGACTAAAATTAACATATAATTTTGTTTAAAAATATTAAAAAAGAGTTAAGTCACTTGACTTTCGCCTAGGTTGTACGGCAAGTGGTAAAAGGTTCCGCTATATTGTTCTGAAACAAGCTAGTTTTTTTTTTTTAATGTATTATTAACATCCATGCAGTGTGTGAAAACCTCAAAAAAAATGAGTTTTCAAAAAAAAAAAGTTTGAAATTTTCATAAAATTTTATGGGTTATTTTGCCATAAAAGTAGAGGGTAAATACTGTTATTTAGATGATCAAATATTTCCGAAACTTAAAACGCATTTTTCTCAGAACTATATTTTAGAAATTGGCATAAATAATAACTCAAAAAATATTTTATCGATTTCGCTGAAACAGTATTACTTTGTAATTGTATCTAAATACTTTTAAAAATTATTAAACAAAAAATATTTCTTAAATTTTGAATTGTTGTGGCTGTTACTTGATGGAAATTCTTAACGAATGTAATGAAAGACTGATTTTGTCAAATTTCCACTTTATTTAGTTTCGCTGAAACTGTATGACGCGTTTCGCTATACTATAGCTTCTTCTGATACAAAATGATATTTGAATATTAGTGTTGTTACATTTATACAAATACCCTAAGGTAGATACGTAATAAAATTAATACTATATGCTAATGATATTGCTGGGAAATCCATTCTGAATATTAATTGTATAAATTGAGTAAAGTGGAGTTACCATGGGCCAGACAGGTATCTTTTTAAATTTTGGATAGTTGTAGCTTCTACTTGATGGAAATTCATTATAAATATATAATAAAAGACTGTTTTTAGTCAATTCCCACTGGTTTATTTAAATTGCATTTTTACACTGTGTAAAATGTAGATCTGAAGAAGCTGCATCGACAGCGAAACGCGTCATCGCAATTTAAATAAATCAGTGGAAATTGACTAAAAACAGTCTTTTTATTATATATAGGTATCTTTTTGTTCGTTTAAGATGATGTCTGAATTTTTAATTCTATTTATTTCTAATTTTTCTAATAGGTTTAATTTTACGCTTTTGTTTTGTATGTGTAGAATTTTAAATTTATCGTCAAAAAGATGATTTGATTCTGTTAAATGATTACTGTACGCTGAGTCAGTTTTGTTTTTTAAATAGCTTTTTTTTATGTTCTAAAATCCGAGTTTCGAATGAGCGACCTGTCTGACCTATGTAACTTTTATGACAAGAACCACAATTCAACTGATACACTCCAGATTTTTTTGATCTATTTTGTTTCCCCTTTGCGTTTTTAATAAATTCCCGAGTTGTTTGTTCTAAAAGCTATGTTGATATTATATTTGTTTAAGTGGTTTTTAATTTTCTCTGACGTGTTACCAAAATAGGTTAAAACATTATATTTTTTCCCTGTGTTTTCTTTCTTGGGGTATACTAAAGAAATAGCTTTATTTTTTAATTTTTTGTTTAGAATTGAGTCTATGGTGTCAGGAGAATATCCGTTGTTAACAGCAATTTGTTTTATTAGATGATTTTAATAAAGTTATGTTACTTTCAGGCTTAAGTAACAATAAATCATACCTAAAATTCCATTAATGTTACATAAAATGTTCACATAAAAAATAACATAAAATTGACTTGCATTCACAGTACACATTGGGAAGTATTCTGACACACATTACCTGAATAAGTTTGATCTATTGAGATGCAGTTTAACAGAACAATTTTTTTACAGACGTCATAAATAAGTCGTTGGCATAATTTTATTTACTTATTTATCAATCTATTTTTAAATGGACTTTTTTTCTTTTAGCCTCACGAACTTAGCCAAGAGCACCTTCGCTACTACAAAGATGTTTATTATATTAATGCAATTGCTACATCATCGCAATGTGTGGAAATTGTTTAACACACTGATATTTCTACACAAGTTTTTTTTTTTAAAATTAATTCGTACATAGTAATAACTAAGGACACCCAAATATGCAAAGCACATATATTACATATTTTCCATATTATATGCATTTTTCTAAATATTTGCATAAATGCTTTAAAAATAGCATATATGTGCATATTTGAAGGAATTTATAATAATGTAGGTCTTTGGCAGGCGTTTTCATTCATTTTTCGGAATAAGGGTCAATGTTTAGGCCGCCGCCGCCGCGCCGGTGGTTTTCCCCAAATAAGTTTTATTATTTTATGGTCAGTAAAAACCAGTCAGTAAACCCCAGACGGCCATCAGAGCATACTTGTATTATTAATTTATTAGATTTCATTTTTGGTTGTGCTTTTAAAATGGTTACGTCGATTTGTGCTTTTTATCTTGTGAGTCGTATTTTACTACAGTGAAATGCCCAAAGTCAGTAGTGTGTCAGTGTGGATTAAACCATACAAAGAACTAAGAATAGATGATTGAGTTAGATCCTATGCTATTAAATAATTTTAAAACGCCCCTATTACATCAGTCGATGTGGAAAGGAGTTTCTCAATTTATAAATTTTTATACAACGATAGAAGACAAAATTTTTTAATGGAAAATTTTGAGAAACATTTAGTAGTTTATTGTTTTTATAACTAACGGCGACACTGTCTTCTGCAATATTTACATATTTCCGCTTACTTAGTTGCATCGCCCTGTATGTATCAAATTTAAAATGTATGTTTTATTATGCTGTTTTACTATGTATATAAATTTTTACAATATGTACCTACATTATTATTATTATTATTATATGTTCGTCTTTAAGTAAAGTAATATAATACATTCTTATTTATATTTATTTTTTACTTTGTATAATATTATATTTAGATTTAGTTCATTCGCCCTGTATGTTGAAAATTTAAAATGGGTTTTTGATTGCTACATTTATATAGTACTCGTATCATGTAATGTGAAACAATAAATTTACATTTTTCAAGTCTAACATATTTCGATTTTTTTTTTACTGCATATTTACAACATGTATGTGCATATTTTGAGAAAATTATTTGCATATTTATGCGCATATTTTAAAGTTTTTCACTTGCATATTTGGGTTTCTTTAGTAATAACCATATTATATAGCAACAAGGAGATTAAATTAGTAATTTTACTACTATTATTATTATTATTTATTATTAATTAGTAGTAATTTTACTACTGTTATTCTTATTGTTTTTTATTTTTTTCTTCAATCAGACATAAATTAAATGAAAACGTCAGAACTAAAAAACTAATTAGCAATGCCGAGATAGGTGCTACCATGTTTTTACTTAAGCCTGACAGTGTCTTTTTATTTATATCTGCAGTTGAAAAAAGAACACACCTTTGAACGGTATTATGTAACTAATTCTAATAAACTAATATTTTTTAAATAGTATTAGTACTTGTAGGAAGTTCAACGAAAAACCCTCGTAGTTTTAGCTTTAATCTAACAAGTTAGTATACATATAACAAAAATATATAAACAATATAAAACCTTCTGTATATTTTCTTAGGCCTAACGCGTATTGCAGCCTTTATTCGTATGCGTTTTTCTTCGAAAATTTGCGAATCATTTATTTACACTACCGTCAGAAACTATTTGCCTACCTAGAAATTTCAATGTAACTGCCAAAATTAAATACCTAATTAAACCCTTTTATTATATTAGGTAAATTTAATTGTTCTTAACAAGTGTCCATCATAAAATTGTTTAGGTGAAATCAAATTAAAAACCGATTAGAACAAATTTCCAAGTTTTGCATGATAATCGTTTTGAGGCGATTTTTGAGAAACGTTCAGGAAGGCCGCTGAAGACAGAGCTATAACAATGTCCAGCAGATGTAATCGCCGCCTAACCGCACCAGAAATTACGGCTCAAGTAAACCTGGAACGGCCCATCCCCATCAGCGTGACAACCGTAAAGAACAGGTTAGCAGAAGGTGGACTACACGGGAGAGTTCCAGTGAAGAAACCTCTTCTTAGGCAAGTGAATAAACGTTAACGATTAGAATGGGCCCGAGAACATGAAATTTGGACATCAGAACAATGGAATTCCGTCCTTTGCAGCGACGAATCTAAATTCGAAATTTTCGGTTCAAATTGACGAGTTTACGTGCGGTGGGCAGCGGGAGAGAGGATGTTGGATGCTTGTCATTTGCCTACAGTAAAACATGGTGGAGGTTCAGTAATGGTTTGGAGTTGTTTTGGCAACGGTAAAGTTGGAAAAATCTTTAGGATAGAAAGAATCATGCGAAAAGAATAGTATCAAGAAATTTTGCTAACTCAAATGTTTCTTTCTGGAAGAGATATTTTTCAGGAGAAATTTATTTTTCAGCATGACAACGACCCTAAACATTCTGCTAAACAAATTAGAGAACTTTTGGACCAATGGAAATCGGATGACGTCCTGGAAGTGATCCCTTGGCCTCCACAATCACCCGACTTGAACCCCATCGAATTGCTGTGGGACCATTTAGACAGGTGTGTTCCAACATCAGAAAATCACTTGTGGGAACTTTTACAAGTAAAATAGGTTAAAATAACCGAAGAAACTTTGAAGAAACTACTGGACAGAATGCCGCAACTTTGTAAAACAGCAATTTTAAAAAAAAGGAGGTCACATAAATGAGAAAAATCCTGGAAAATCATGAATATTTTTCTGGACTGTATATAATGTGAAAATAAATAATAATTCATTAGAATTTAAAAAAAAATATTATCTGGGTTTTTGGTTCTCTTGGGACTGAAATAAGTAGGAGGGCAAATACTTTCTGACAGTGGTGTATATGCAAGAGCGCTTACATGCGGTATATTTGCGTTTTTTTCCGCGCAGTAAATATCCAGAACTGCAGTATCTGCTAGGTCTTATTGGTTCAGTAAACCCAATATCGCTTTTCTTTAGGAAAATAAAGTAACAACTTAAAAAACTAGAATAACAAAAGAAAATAAATTAAATTGTGTAAATGTAGCGTATTATTGCAGTATGACCAGGTAAATTATCGAAAATTAAATCAGAAATAGTTATAAGCACCTAGTAAAACTAGAAAAATACGAAAATTCAAGTCATGGCTCTGTAATATTCATTATGGCGGTATTAAGTTTCTAAAATAACCAAAAAACATAATGAAACTTAATCATAGTATATAAAATAAATAAAGGAAAACAAATCTTAAAATAATTAAAATATCTCCAGGATAAAATTTAACAGTCTCCTTTTCTCCTTCACATGTAAAAATCCTTCTCGGATTTCTTCTTTTTGGTGATTGAATTCTAAGTTTAGTTCTGTTTGCTTTTAGATTTATCGGCTTAAGCCGTTTCAGTGTTCACAGATCGGAGATTGGTTACACGTTCTGGTACCAGAACCATGATAGAAGGACTATCGCTGCCATTAAGCGATACTTTTTTTAGGATTTTTGGCCAGCGCACCACTTTCGGGCCTTCATAAGTAAGATTCATCTAATTTACTTCTAGGTTTAGTTCTGCTCTTTTTAGAATTCTTAGATGATGTTTCTTTTTCTTGGATTCACCAACTCTCAAACTAATGAATCCAAAGAAAACGAAACGCCACAACAAACAGAAATAATTTTAGAGATAAATTATCAAAAAAAACGAAATCTCAGAAGGAATCTACATATGAAGGAGAAAAGGAATAGTTCATATCCTAAAAAGTGTAATAGAAGACTCATACGAGCCGAGCGGCCAAGGGTTCTAAAAGAAGTATCGCCCGAAAGCAATGATAGTCCTCTCATGGTGCCGGTGGTATTACGTGTACGTGTATTTCTAATCTATAACCACTGAATGACCCAAACTGATGAGTCCAAAGAAAACTAAACCTCATCTATAAATTCTAAAAAAAGCAGAACTCAATATAGAACGAAAAAGAAGAAATTTCAGGATGAATCTTAAGCGTGCAGGACAGAAGGAGGCTGATAGTTTATATCCCGAAAACTGTAATAAAATACTTATAACAGCTGCGCACTAAAAGGTTCTAAAAGAATCATGAAAGGTAATGAGAGTCCTTTAACCTTTAAAAATATTATTTTCTGTAACCGATATGCTTATTTCTTAAAATTATAATTTACCTTGTCCTCCTGATACTCCTAACCTATTAATTGCGATTCAACAAACAAATGAAAAATATGAAAGATACAAAGGCAAAACCAATGAAAGTTTATAAACATATATATATATATATATATATATATATATATATATATATATATATATATATATATATATATATATATATATATATACATATACGTGGGGGACCTAAAAGTAACGGGAATTGTGTTGTGGTTAGGTTGGTACTGGACCCCGAAGGCTACCTTATCCTTATGAGCGAGGTTGCTCACTTTCGGTACCGATTCCTCGGGTTCTAAATGGGTTACTGATGTATTTTTTTTTTACTGGATTAAGGGTATCCTCTTGTATTAGTGTTCGCAATTTCATTTAAATATACTCGTTACTTTTTTTTTTAATTTGAGTTTAAAAAATGTACTTTTTTTTCTCTCACTCATGATTTTTTTTTTTTTTTGCCTTCTACTACATCAACGAATGTGAAATTGCGGACAAATAATCCTCTAACATCATTAAATATTTCCACAAAGTTTAGTAAGGTTTGGGTGTTTACATTTTGAGAAACGTGTACCGAAAGGTCAAAAACCACAACTTTTCAGGACGAGCGATTTTCAATGAGCGCGGGTTCGTCTCTGATACAGCGCCACGACCGGACCTTTTTCTTGTTTTTCGGCGTTTCAATACCTACCGAAACTATCGATTATTAGCGTAGAAAACATCGATTTTTTTCTATTGCTAGAGGAAACCTTGGAAATCTGCCAGTTTGGTTGTAAACGTGTAAATCTGACATCTGTGAAGTGAAAAGTATTAACTTTTTTTTTTTTTTTCTTAAATTTTTTAAAAATACTTCTAGTTAAGATAAATTGATGAAAATTGTCTTAAATTGTGCAGAAAAGGTTGAACTTTGATTTAAAGCAATACAAAAAAAAATGATAATTTTAAAATTTTCGGCCTTCGGGGTCCCCTTAAGGTGGGGTCAGTCTGCTAAGCGGTATCGTTATAGAAGGTTGTTGTGAGAGGCTCTCGAGTTTTTTTTGTAAAAGTTGTTGCGTGTATTCGTCGTGAACTGAAGGAGCAGTTCAAAACTGACCCCGATTTTTTTTCCAAAAGGAAATTTAAATTTGTGACAAAAAGGTGTACTTTGATTAAAGCAATACTCAAAAATGAAACTCGTACATAATTTTATAGATTTCGGCTCTTAGGGTGTAGGTCCCTTATTGGTGGGGTCTCTGTCATGCTAAGCGGTATAGATGTTGAGTGGATTCGTCGTGAACTGACAGGAGCATGTTCTCAAACTGACCCGATTTTTTTTTCCAAAGGAGAATCATGGTGCTATAGTTACCATCCTGAGACAAAACAATAGTCCAGCCAATGGAAAACCGTGAATTCTCCTTGTTCAAAAAGAGCTCGTTAGGTGAAATTAAATGTGAAAACAATGCTCATTTGTTTTTTTGATATGAGAAGGATCGTTCACCCGGTATTTGTCCCATCAGGTCAGACATTCTACCTTGAAGTTTTAAAAAGGTTGCGCAACAGTGTGCAAAGGAAACGCTCTGATTTGTGATAGTCGGCTCTCACTATGCGTCAATTTTTGACAAAAAACGGCATGACCCCTTTGTCCCACCCACCCTACTCGTCGGTTTTGGTCCGATACGACTTTTTATATTCCAGGATGAAAAGGGACCAGAAAGGAGGACGTTTTGCTGCCACGGAAGAGGTGAAACAAAAACGATTCAGGCTCTGAGACACTGGATCAGACAAATTTAAAAAAAAAATGCTTTGGACAATGGAATAAAAGATTGGAGAGTATTTCGAAGAACACTAACAGTTGTTTGTTGAAAAAATTTAATAAAACTTTGTTTAAAATAAATTTACGTTACTTTTGGGTCCCCCCCATATATATATATATATATATATATATATATATATATATATATATATATATATATATATGTATATATATGTATATATATATATATATATATATATATATATATATATATATATATATATATATATATATATATATATATATATATATATATATATATATATATATATATGAGAAGTTTACATATGGTTAGTCGAAAATAACTGCACTAGGTTGCGAGTTATTTACGATCATCAAAAAGTGTGCAGGGGGAAAAACAGTGAAGCCCAATTTTAAAAAGAGAAAGTAGTCTTTCATTCATGTCTTAATTGAAAAGTATTTTTACTAAAGACAGAAAAATATCTTAATTTATTTTACTAATTTAGCATTTCCAGATTTACGTTCTCTCTTCCCCTGTAAAATCGTACTATGTTGGTTTTCCCCTGGACCCTTCATATTTCAATTTGATCTTATAACACCAGCATTAGATTATTAAGTTTCCTCTTTTTCTTTCTTTTTATCTTGGTCTTCGTCTTTGTCATCATCTGTTCCCCTCAATTTCCTAAACACAAGAGGACACATACCTAAAATACATCCTAAAGTTACTCCTAGTACTCGACCTGCGTTAGCAGCATTTCTCGAACAGTTCATATCCATTTGCATCGGTGATAATTTTGGAGGGGTGAATCCAATTCTATTTGCCATTCTTTCCACGTAGAACGCTGATCCAATTCCTATTATGTCAGAGATAGTATTTCCCAATGCCGCCGCTCCCATTGTAGAAAGGCAAAAAGTATGAGCCAAGATACAAGTCAATATAGTCACCCTAAGATAAAAAAAAGTATTTCTTATTTTATTCAAATACTAACCTTAAAAGTGATTTTTCTATTATATAAACTGTGATTCTGTAATTTCTTTTCACTATACAAAAAATTACTTCACACATGCGCCATTTTGTTAAAAAAAAAAAATGTAATAGTGAACGACCATAGACATAGAGCAGGGGTGCTCAAACTTGAACTGCTGGCGATCTACCTCAATATTGTTAGACTACGATCGATCGACTCTGAGAGGCTGCAAGTAAGTGTGATGCATCGTGGCATAGATATTAGTTTTCCGCACAATATGCATTTTTTTAGTCAAGGTAAGTGTAGGTCTGCTCTAAAATGTCAATGAAAAAACTCATAATTATTCAAAATTGCGAGTTTATTGGTTCTTACAAAACAAACGAGTTCTAGTGTCTAAACTTAACTAAAGAGTGACTTTGGATGTTGAAGCGTGGCACTGCATGTCCTCAGCATACTTTTCATAAGATGGTACGTAATTACCGAGTGCTAATAGCAAGCATGATGACATATGTTCGTCAGTTAGTCGATTGCGATATTTTGACTTAATTATCTTCATTTCAGAAAATGCAGACTCGCACAAGTAACCAAGCACTCAAACATTGCCGTCAGTTGAAGGGTGATTTGCCTTAGATTCGGATATTTATCTTCAGATATAAAACACCAGAATTTTGTATCAGATGCTGTGGCTTTGAGATGTATATCTGATATAATCTGCACTAACTCATTTTCAACAGAACATGAGTCCATGTTAAACTGACTTGCTATTTCAGTAGCTAATTCCTCAATGTTTTTACACGAAAAAGGATAACTCATAAATGATGCGATACTTGCAATTTACTGAAATCATAAAAACGTATTTCGAATTGGCCCAAAATATTTGATAATTCTGCCTCATAAATATCATAATTCAACTGAGGAATCCTTGCTTTCAAAGACGGAAAATTTTTCAGATCCTTTCTTTTCAGTTGATCTATCATAAGTTGCAATTTACTTTTGAATGCGTTTATTGCGCTAATCATCTCAATAATAGTTTTCCCTTTACCTTGAAGCTCCAAATTAATGGTGTTTAAATGCATTGTGATGTCTGTCAAAACTGCCAAATCAGTCGGCCGTTTTCCGTTTTTCAGCGTCTGAGTGTCATCACCAGAAAAGCTGTTATTTCGGGCAATAATTCTTGAAACCTTTCTAGGAATTTTTCGCGACTCAACCACCTGACGTCCGTGTGAAGAACTAAATCAGTGTGTTCAGCTGACTCACTATCTTCCAACTGCAATTTAAAGAGCCGTCATTGCAAGCTACGTGCATGGATAGAAATCACAATTTTTATTGCAATGCCCATAATCTCCTCCATGTTTAGAACTTTTGAACACAAAACTTGTTGATGTATAATGCAATGGAAGGAGAAAAATGAAAGGAAATCATCATTAGCTCGATACAATGCCACAAAACCGTTTTTGTTTCCAGTCATTGTTGGTGCTCCATCGGTTGTAATGCACACTAGTTTATATATTGGTAGCTTGTAGTTTGTTACAAAATTGAAGAAAACGTCATATATATCTTCGCCACGGGTCTTTCCTTTCAGAGGAATCATTGTCAAAAACTCTTCCTTAGCCGATATGTCATTGAATACCATTCGAATAAAAATACACAGCTAGGCAGTGTCTGTCATATCGGTGGATTCGTCGAACTGTAAAGAAAAGTATGTACATTCCATGATATCATGTTTTAGTTTATCTGCCATGTCCTGACTCATGACTTCAACACGCCTTCTGACAGTCGGAGGAGATAACTGAAGTTCTCTAATAGCAGACATAATCTCTGTTTTATTTTTAAAATCTCCAAATAAAGTCTCACCCGCTTCAATAAATACTTCCTTCACAACCAATCCATCATCAAATGGTTTCTTGTGTTTCGCCAATATATGAGATATTTTAAATGACGCGATCGTTGCAGCTTTTGATTGTTTGGCTGGTCTTGTGGACATGGTTTGTTCTTTTTTCAAACAAGTTATCAAATCACGTACTTTTTCGTTTTCTTAATTAACTATGTGACGGAAAATCCTTTTCATAGTTTTTATGAACCGTTTTATGATGCCTCTCTAAGTTCCCACGCTTAGGTATTGCAACTGACGCACGGCAAATGAGACAAATGCCCTTATCCTTTACCATACAAAAGAAAAATTCTTCCTCCCAATCGTAAATGATAAGTTTTACTTTTCTTCGCCGCACTCATTTTGGACTATTTATTAATAAACTTTGTATCGATGTATCGCTTTCAAGTTACAACTCAGACTGACTCCTATTCCTGCAGGCGTAACATTTATATCGGCGCGAACGAAGTCTCGAATGTTCCCGTCAAACACGCCGCCCGAAGTTTCTAGAAAAATCAGCGGGAATCAAAACTTTTCTTTGACAAGTACCGCGCGTTCCTTTGATAAAGCCGCCTTTTGCCGCTAGCAGGGGGTTATTACGATAAAAGAAAGTGATGAGGGGGTTATTCTGGCCTAATTGTGGATCGAATAAATTTTAGTAGTTTATTCATTACATTTTGTTTTAGTTACCTAAAACAAAATCTGTGAATAGTTCTATATCGGAATTTTTTTCTCGAGATCGACTCAAAAAGCACTCGCGATCGACTTGTCGATCGCGATCGACCGTTTGAGCACCCCTGTCCTACAAGATATGTCCTTAAATGTATAACGACATTTTCTACTGTAGGATGTTACTACCCCTTAAAACAGATTCAGCTCGTTAAGATTCTAGGCATTTAAATTGAAATATACATAAATAAAACATATAGAACTCACAACTCCTCTGTGGTATTGCCCTATTCTATTAAACATGTTAGACGTTAGAAATAAATACGATGAATTTCTAATCTAGTTTCCGCGAAGAATGAGTAACTTTGATGGTTCAAAGTGGAATTAGTGTTCCGTACGGTGATTGCTTTTAAAATAAGTTTAAATCTTTACCTAGGATAAGTTAATTAGGTCCCTGACATGTATATCTCTTAAGATCCAAAATGTATTTTCCCGTTTTTACTTAGTCAATAATGTATAATCGTTACAGCATCTTAGCTACCTAATAGCCAATAAATTAATGTAGCTCAATCTAGAATCTATTATATTATATATAAAAATACAACGTCTCTCTGTCTGTCCGTTAGTGCGCTTATCGCTGGAAAACCACTTAACCGTTTTACGTACTTTTTTTTTAAAACATACATATGTTCTCTGGCCAGGTTATAGGCTATATTTTATTACGATAGGTAGCATAGGGAATGAGCAGTGACGATAATAGTGAATGAAGTCGGAAAAAAGGTTGCCGCTAGCGCGTTCCCTTGCAGTACACAGCCTAAACCATTAAATTTGGAACAATATTATGTAGCAGAGAATATCTATAATCTATAATATATCTAAAATGCAATGTCTCTCTGTCTGTCTGTCCATTAGTGCGTTTATTAGGCGAGAACCACTTATCCGATTTACGTGTCTTTTTTTAAATTCATAATTATATTCTTTGGCAAGGTTATATAGTAATAATAATAATCTATATCTATAATATATGTAAAATGCAACGTCTCTCTGTCTGTCTGTCTGTCCGTTAGTGTGCTTATCCCTCGAGAACCACTTATCCGATTTACGTGATTTTTTAAATTCATACGTATGTTCTCTGACCAGGTTATATAATAATAATAATATATATAATATATATAAAACGTAACGTCTCTCAGTCTGTCTGTCCGTTGTGTCCTTATCATTCGAGAACCACTCATCCGATTTACGTGATTTTTTTTTTATAAAATACAAAGGGAATAAACAGAAACAAAATGTTAATAAGTAGGAAAAAGATGGACGTTTAGCAGTAAGCTTCACAGAAAGACTGAATAGATGGGGGGAATACTTTAAAGAAACAGTAAATGGAGATGAAAATGAGTTGAATGAGAAACAGGAAGCAAAATTAACTGAAGGGCAGGAGGGGACAAATAAACCCTGCAAAGAAGAAATAAGAGAAATACTCAGAACCCAAAAAAAATAAGGCCCCGGGTGGAAATTGTAGAACTGATAAAAGCTGGAGGAGTAGATCTGGAAAATGAAATATACCGGTTGGTGCAAGAAATATGGGAAACAGAAAAGATGTCAGTGAGCTGGAGAGAGTCAAATATACAAAAAAGGAGAAAAAACTATATGTGCTAATTATAGACCAATAGCCTTACTGGATGTCGTGTACAAGATAGTAGTGTTGACTATCAATAACAGACTAGCAGAGAAAGCAGAGTCTATTCTGGGAAAGTACCAGCGTGGATTCAGGAAAAATAGATCGGTTACAGACCAGATATTTTCGATTAAGCACATCCAAGATAATAGCTTAGAACAAAATCTGGCACTACACTTGGTCTTTGTGGATTTCAGAGAAGCATGTGACTCTGTAAATAGAGAAGGACTCTACAAGATAATGGAAGAACTAAAAATTCCAAGCAAATTGATTCGCATGGTGAGAATGACCCTGAATAACACAGAAAATAGAGTGTTGATTGCGGGCAAAGTATCAGACAAGTTTAAGGTGAAGAGAGGATTAAGACAGGGGGAACCAGTGTCGACATGTCTATTTAATTTGGTACTAGAGAAGAGAATCCGGGAGTCAGAAATAAAAACAAAGGGAACGATATACCAACAAACCTGCCAATGCTTGGCCTATGCGGATGATGTAGCAGTGATTGCAAGAGCAAAAGAGAACCTCAAAAAAGCCATAAGTAGGATAGAAGAAAGGGGAAGGATGAGAGGATTAAAGATAAATGAGGAGAAAACAAAATACATGGAAATTACAAAGAAGGAAAATAAAAACAACAAAAGTTTAGATATAATAAACAACTTAGGGAAAAGATATATGTTTGAAAAAGTAGACAAATTTAATTATCTGGGAGTAACAATAACAGAGAGTGGATAAGAAATGACGGAGATACAAGAAAGAATAGCGAAAGGACAGAGATGTTTGGGGGCAATGAATCCAATATTGAAATCAAAGAATGTATCAAGAAAAGCAAAGGAAAGAATATATACGACAGTTGTCAGACCTACGGTGACATATGGATGCGAAACGTGGAAACTGAATGCAAGAGAAAAGGAGACGTTGGAGGTGTGGGAAAGGAAAGCTTTGAGAAGAATCTACGGAGGAAGGAAAGAAGAGGGACTGTGGAGAAGAAGAACAAACTACGAATTAAAATGCCTATATACGAAACCCCTTATAAGCCAAATCATAATAAGCCAGCGATTAGGATGGTTGGGACACGTGGCAAGGATGAAGACAGGCAAAGCAAGCCCTAATAAGAGGAGTGGTTGGAAGAAGAGGCAAGGGTAGACCTCGATCTACATGGATTCAGGCAGCAAAGCAAGATCCGGAGTTGATGGGAATCCCGCAAGGGGAAAAGCTAACAGGAGACAAAAAGAAGTGGAGACAAGTATGCAACCAAGCCATGGGCCTCTAAGGCCCCTTGAGCTATATAATAATATAAATATACCGAATAAGCAGTGACGATAAAGGTAAATCAAGTTCACGCGAGCGGAGCCGCGGGCACGGCTACTCTAGTAATAAAAGTGTAAAATAAATATTCGTTACCTAAATATTCGTTTAATTATAAACAAATAAAATAAAATTATTTTGTCCCAGTGCATATTCGTATTTGTTTTTTCGTCAGTGTGTGCACTGAAGAGTATATTAAAAAGACCTCCCCCATATTGTTAAGATAATTTTTTTTAATACCACATAAATTATCAAACGTAATGCATTCATGATAATTTCCCCTCAATCTACACTGGAGAATATTTCAGAATTTTTCAAAATTTTTTGAACGGTACGAAACAATGCAAAAAGAAGTGTGCACAGGCATTACATCATATCTATTTTTGAACTCGTGTTTTTACAACCTTTCACTGACACCCCACTCGATGTCCTGGTAAGATTTTTTTTTACTTTCGATTTCGCCCCCTTAACTAAAAATTTAACTTTCAAAACTACGCGGCTCTGGTTGGGCCATAAGTTCCTATATTAGTGCTAAATTTCAACTTTTTATGTCAAATTCGGGTGTGACAGACAGATGGACAGACACCGAAGTGATCATTTTTAGTGTTCCGTACGGAACACTAAAAATTAAACGGTACAAATTATATACTGTTGAATACTTACAAAGATTAACATAAAGAAATTGTCCAAAAATCCAAAACCTACAAATGGTATCGAGTTCGCAATTGCAACTGAAAATAAAAATAAAAAATATATATTAGAATTAATACATTACTACTTTCTTGCTAGAGCTTCGTCTCTACTAAAGGTGAGTGCCAAAAAAATGTAATCTTTAAGGAATAGGTTTTACCAGCAGAATAGGCTGTTCGTAATTGGAACTCATTTATGTAATGAATGAAAAAAGGTATGCATTAAATTAAGTTGCGTGCTTTGCTTTTCATTTTACAATTTAGAAATCGGAAATTTTAGTAATGTATTTAAAAAGTGATTCTGCGATTGAATTCATCGTTCTACAACATCAATTTTTAGAGACTGATTATAATAACAAAGAGAAGATTGATGCTATCAACTATGCTATCTGTATGACAAGGTTTGTGATATATTGCAAATTCATGTTTTTCATGGTTTTACTGATTGCACAGCCCCACAAAAAAAAAGTGGGGTATACTTTTGATGCGATATATCAGATCCGTAGTATTTTTGCCCGCTGATCACGAATCTGACGTCAGAATATCGCCATCACATCTCAATTTTTTTCTAACCTCAAAAAATAGGTAAAAATTAGTAAAAATTAAGAAAAATATACTCCTAAAAAATTGATTCAAGCTTTTTCATGAATCCAAAGATGTATTAATATGTATTCGGACACGCTAAGCTAATATTCATCGGTTGGATTGAGCCATACAGTTCTGTTTTCTTTCTAACCTCAATAAATCAGACAGATATATGTAGTGCTTCTCGAATGCAAAAACGAATTCAAATTAAAATTCAACCGATCCTTACCAAATTTGGTACACGGGGATTTTTTGGGTCGCTGAATCTAAGGTTGGATTTGCAAAATTCAAGATGGCAGATGTTTTCGCGCCATTTTGAACGCCGAGACAATTCATCGGTCGATTTTTATTCTTCTACCTGCATCCAGGGCACCTCCACGTGGTGACGGTGGGCAACGGTGTTACTCCACTAGCCGGCAGAGTCCCTGGATAACGGCTTAGATGCCGTCATGGCAGGTAGAAGAAAGAGAATTACGATGCAGGGACTCGGAAACCCAGTATCGGCGGTTGGTCAGGGTGGCAAAGCGGGCCCGCAGCCGTCGTCATCCAGCGACCGTAGCTCTTCATGTGTGGGTGACTTGGCTCATGTAGAGTATAATGCTACAAGAAAACGGTCTCACGGTACAAGGACTTTTCATAAGTGCGATAAAAACAGTGATTCATTTTGTTATATTTGCTGTCAACATGTATTGAGTAAAATGGGGTCACCGATAACGGATAAGATTAAAACCTTATATAAGGATTGTTTTAACATTGAAATACAGCACCAGGATACAGATTGGGTTCCCCACATCATTTGCAGTTCTTTCAAAAAATAATGTTGTACATCAATAAGAAGGCGATTAAATATTCTAGACCAGCAATATGGAATAGACCATACAGTGAAAATGATTGCTACTTTTGTATGAATGTTGTATCTAGGCATAACCGAAAAAATAAAAGCACTATTACTTATAACGATGTTTTGACAGTAACAAGACCAACTAAACTAATTCCGCCTCCTGAACCACTTGATGTTGACGTTATGGAAACAAATGATTTCACCTTATCAGTTCATGCCGAAAACATTGAGACTCTCGAAAAAGATTCAAACACTGTTACTAATGAATGTTCTAGTGACAACCTATCATATACTAGTGACACAGATAAAGAATTTCTACCATACAACCGTAAACCAGAACCAATATTCGTATCACAGTCAGAACTTAGTGATCTAGTCAGAGATTTAGGGTTATCCAAAGATGGTTCAGAGCATCTTGCTTCCTTTTTAAAGAAAATACATTTACTTAAGCCAGAAGCTACGATTTCTTATTATAGAAACAGAGATGAAGAATTTCGAAAATATTTTACAATGGACGAGGAATTGTCACTTTCATATTGTACCGATGTAAAAGGTCTAATGGATGAATTTCAAAATAACTCATACGATCCTGAAGAATGGAGACTGTTCATTGATTCTTCTAAACGGAGCATTAAGGCAGTTTGGCTGCATAATACCAACGTTTACGCTCCCATTCCGATTGCTCATTCCACAGTTATGGAAGAGCAATATGAAAAAATGAAGCAGCTTTTGATAAAAATAAAATATGCTGATCATAACTGGAAAATTTGTGGAGATCTGAAAATTGTAACAATATTGCTTGGCCAACGGTCAGGGTTTACACTTTACCCCTGTTATAAATGTCTGTGGAATAGCAGAGACAGGGAACGTCATTATAAGAAAAAAATTTGGCCAACAAGAGAATCGTTCACTCCTGGTGAAAATAATGTATTGTTTCCACCATTGGTAGATCCAGGAAAAGTTCTTATTCCCCCGCTTCACATTAAGCTTGGACTTATGAAGCAATTCACGAGAGCATTAGATACAAACGGCCCATGTTTCAAATATTTGCATAAAAAATTTCCGAAATTTTCTGAAGCTAAAATTAAGGCAGGCTTATTTGACGGGCCACAAATAAGAAAATTGTTTCAAGATTCATTATTTGTTACTAAAATGAATAAAGTTGAAAAAGCTGCTTGGCTTAGTTTTAAAGAAGTCGCAACAAACTTTTTGGGAAATAATAAAAGTCCTAAGTACAAAGAAATAGTCGAGAAAATGGTAAAAAATTTTCAAACATTAGGTTGCTTAATGAATCTAAAATTACATTTCCTGGACTCCCACATCGATGATTTCCCAGATAATCTTGGTGACTACAGTGAGGAGCAAGGGGAACGTTTTCACCAAGATCTGAAAATCATAGAAAATCGGTATCAAGGACGATGGGATGACCATATGCTAGCGGACTATTGCTGGTCGCTAAAAAGAGAAACAAGTCCTCAAAAGCGTTTGGGCAGAAAGCCTTTGAATAGATCATTCGCGGAAAAAAGAACAAGATACAGCCAAAAAAAAAGGAAAGTTAGGCGCGGGTCTAACCTTCGCAATTCTAGGGCTTAAGGGTCTACTGTTTGAGAGTATATGGTTTAAAAGTCCTAGTTTTGAGTTTATTGGGTCTCATTTTTAAAGTTACAGGGTTATTGAGGTCTATTTTTTGAGGTTACAGGGTGTGGGAGTCTAAGGTTTCAGGGTTTAGGGTTTAAGAGTATCAGGTTTGAGGATTCCCCAACTGTATACCAAATTTGGTAGGAATCGGTTGGTTTTCAAAAATTTTGTCCGCCATCTTGGATCCGCCATCTTGAATTTTGCAAATCCGACCTCAGATTCATGATCAGCAACCCAAAAAACCCCCGTGTACCAAATTTGGTAAGAATCGGTTGAATTTTAATTTGAATTCGTTTTTGCATTCGAGAAGCACTATATCTGTCTGATTTATTGAGGTTAGAAAGAAAACAGAACTGTATGGCTTAATCCAACCGATGAATATTAGCTTAGCGTGTCCGAATACATATTAATACATCTTTGGATTCATGAAAAAGCTTGAATCAATTTTTTAGGAGTATATTTTTCTTAATTTTTACTAATTTTTACCTATTTTTTGAGGTTAGAAAAAAATTGAGATGTGATGGCGATATTCTGACGTCAGATTCGTGATCAGCGGGCAAAAATACTACGGATCTGATATATCGCATCAAAAGTATACTCCACTTTTTTTTTTTGTGGGGCTGTGTTGTTAAGTCTAGGAAGTTGTAATTGTAAAACTGATATTTCTATGTAAAGAATTAACGTACTGTAAAAAGTGAGTTAATTGTCTGTCCGTACCTGTAAACCATACAATTATATCATCTACATATCAATACCAGTATAGACAATTATTACTATTGTTATTATGGTTGCTAAATATCATTGTTTCAATACTGTCCATGAAAATTTCGGCAAGTAATGGACTTAATGGACTTCCCATAATTAACCCTTCCTTACTATTGAAGAATTTATTGTCAAATGAAAAATAATTTTGTCTTAGGCAAGTTCTTAATAAATTAATTATGTCCATTTTTATAACTTCATTAACTTTGTTTTTTGTTAATAGGTTCTCTATTAAAATTATTGTTTCGTCTGGGGGAACACTGGGAAATAAGTTTTTAACATCGAAAGAAACTAATTTAGAATTATCTGGTATTGTTATATTCTTAACTTTATCCACGAGTTCGTATGAGTTTTTGATGCTGTATTTAGGTTCAAATTTTGTATGATATTTGATTAAGTCAATTAAAAAGGATGACGTCTTATATGCTGGAGCAGACATATAGGAAACAACTGGTCTGATTGGGTGGTCAAGTTTGTGTAGATTTATGAATGAATAAAGTTGTGGGATGTGGGGATTCATATTTATCAATTTAAATTTATCTTTATCGTGAATGATACCTTTAGCCTGTTCAATTTGTTGTTTTATTTCTTTTTGAAAAATATTTGTTGGATCTTTATTTAAAATTTCGTACTTTCTTGTTTTGAAAAAATCTAACGTTTTATTAATATATTCGATTTTGTCTATTGCTATTACTGTGTTACCTTTATCTGCTTTGGTAAAAATTACATCATTTTGTTTTGCTTTACTCTGAATGGTTTTTATTGTACTTAAGTCTTGGTTGATGTTGTTATTATTAGATATGAATTCTTTTTTAATAATTTCGGCTGTTTGAAATTTTGATAATATGTTGTTAGGACTATCTTTCAAGGCTATTTCAGTATCAATAACTAATGTGTCCGATTCTTTGATATTGAAGTTAGTTCGAATTGAATTGAATTTTTAAAAAATAAAAAGAAAAAAAATTAAATCAAAAAAATATCAACATAGCTTACGAGTGCAAGACTAACAATACTATAGGGAAATATTTCAAAAACTACAAACCACAAATCAACAAAAATAATAAATCAGGGGTTTATCAATTAACATGTGGATCATGTCCTAAAACGTACACAGGACAAACTGGACGCACATTTTTACAAAGAATCACAGAACACGAAAAAAGTTTCATCCATAGAAAGTCTAATTCAACATATGATAATCATCTTTTAACAGAAAATCCCACGTTTAATAAGAATTTCAAAATTTGACATACCCAACAAAAAGGTTTAAAACTAAACCTTTTAGAGACAATGCAAATAAATCGATTAAGGACTACAGGTACTTTACTCAACGACTAGGTAGATTTATACAGTTCACCATTACTGAATTTATTCTCCTAATTTCATGTCTGTGTGGTTTTTCCAATACTATCAATGTAATTTAATTAGATGTAATATTATAATTAAGACATTATATAAAATTGTAAACATTAAACCTAACTTGATAGTGTAAAATGTAGATCTGAAGAAGCTGCATCCACAGCGAAACGCGTCATCGCAATTTAAATAAACTAGTGGAAATTGACTAAAAACAGTCTTTTATTATATATTTATAATGATTTTCCATCAAGTAGAAACATCTGAAATTTTTCCCTAAAGTTATTCTTAATCATTTTTATTTTAGATGTTGTATTTGAAACATTAAGGAGTATAGTAGGATTGACAAATTTCAATAAGAATCAAGCTATAAAAATTACAACTCGATTTATAATATCTACCTTCAATTTACT
This sequence comes from Pachyrhynchus sulphureomaculatus, assembly GCA_019049505.1. Taxonomy (NCBI): domain Eukaryota; kingdom Metazoa; phylum Arthropoda; class Insecta; order Coleoptera; family Curculionidae; genus Pachyrhynchus; species Pachyrhynchus sulphureomaculatus. Next base: position 17,777,603 of record CM032456.1, read on the forward strand.
TAATATTATAGTATAACCCTTAATACGACTCGAACAGAATATTTTCGTTTAAATTGCAGTAAAGGTTGCTTAGCACCAATTAACGACTGTTTTTAGATGGGGGGTGGTAAATTGTAATACACAAGGAACATTCCCTATTGAAAAAAATATACAAATTGGCTGCATTAAATGATGACTCCTATTGGCATTCAGATGAGAAGTTTTACCTTTATTTAGTTTAAACTAAACGTAAAATTTATTCATTTAGATCAGAGGTGTCAAACTCAATTTTGCAGAGGACCATATATTAAATTTAGAAGGCGGGCCAGATTCAAATAAAAAAAATGTACTGAATTATTATAACCTTTTATTTATTTAATTATATAGTATATAATATTCTTCTTTCTGTGTGACACATTGCGATCGCGGGCCTTATTGATACGTCCCGGGGGCCGGATGCGGCCCGCGGGCCGTATCTTTGACATCCCTGATTTAGATGTTATTTTTGTTGCGACTATTGGTACTTAGGTTAGGCCACCTATTTTACATTTACAATGTTGCTACAATTTAAAATGTCGACTGGCGCATTCGCCAAAACTAGCAGCTAATTGATTTCCTTACTGTTTTTAAAATATTTTAGACATAATAGGATTTATGAGGCAAATAATTTACTTACTGTCAATTAAATTCCTTGCTGTTGGTTTAGGAACTGATTCCGCTGCAAAATATAAATAAAATTACGTTTTATTATGATCAATAGGCAAATATATTTACATAGTTGAAGTCGGAAATATGCTTTGAAAATATGTGTATATCGGAAATTTTGATCCAATCAAAAATGAATTAACCGTTGTCCTATCTTTTTTCATTACAATATTTTTGTATCTTTCTTACTGTTTTATAAGATTACCTACGTGATCGGATAGAAACTTCTCTCTCGATGACCTATAATGCCACAATCTTTTTTAAGAACTGATTATATCCAGTTCTGTTGTCATTTTTCAAAAACCAAAAGGGTATTACCCCACAGACGACCATCCATTGTTATTTATTGCCACATTAGGGTTAATTCAGGTGAAAAATGGTGAATTCTCTATATTTTTATGAATAAATTAATAATTGTGTCATTGCTTTTAATATTATCAACAATTGCAGAAGACGAAAATATATACACGATTAATTAATTTTTTTGTAGAAAGCATGAAATTCTTTGGACCCCTCCCGATCTTTGAATTAAATCGTCCCTAAATCTACAGAATTTTATTAGTAAAGAGTCAAAATAAGTAAAACGGGTCACTTGAAAATTTTTTTTTCTCGGATTTCGAAGATAACTGTCTTTCGATAGAAGTACAAGTAGCTTTTTACCCTCTAAATTTTTTTGCAAAACTTCAATTATTTTGCGAATAATCGCTAGTTATATACAGTGAGTCCAAAAAGTCTCCATACACCACCTGCTTTCTATACTATTTTTCTGTTATGTTTAACTAATTAATTGGAACTATGAGGAAATTAATATTTGAAACTTAACCAACGAGGATTAGTATTAAAAACAACAATGGAACATTTTATTTAGAAGTTACATCATTGTTCTAAAAATTTAAACAAAATTAATGTCAAAAAAGTCTCCATACACTTAACAATTATCAATAATAGGTTGACGGAGTTTAACGGAAAATAACAACTTCGTTTAAACTAATATTTAGTGGGACCGCTGTTGGCCTTGATAATCTCCTGTAACCTTTTTGTCATGCTTGCAACCAGCTGTCTAGTAACTTCTGCTGGCATGTTCTCCCATTCGTTCAATATTCTGTTTTTTAATTCTTCTCTATTTGAAATATTATGTTTGCGAACGCGCCGTTTAAGTTCCTCCCATAAATGCTGGATGGGGTTAACATCGGGTAACTGGAGAGGTGTACGAAGCTGCTGTCGCATATTAAGGATCATCCAGTCTCGCACGAAGTTTGCGGTATGTTTCGGATCATCGTCTTGTTGGAAAAACGTATTTCGAGTGCTAATTTTTGGACACTCTCTCTTAAACTGTCTCTCAAAATGTTTAGACGAAGATGCTGATCCATGGTACGATTAATAAAATGTAAATTTCGAACCTCTCCAGCGGACATGCATCCCCCAAAGCAGAACACTGCCACCCCCTTGTCTCACCGTGGAACAAGTGTTTTTAATATCGAATGCGGTATATATTAGTTCTGCCATCAAACCTAAAGAAGTTAATTTTAGTTTCATCACCAAAGATTACCGATTCCCAAAATTCAGGAAGTTTAGTAACGTACTTCCTAGCAAAAGCTAACCGGTTTTTGCGATTAGCTTACGAAATTGACGGTTTCTTTTGGCTGCACATCCCTTATAAGCCTACCCTGTGTAAACAATTTCTCACTGTTTGTGAACAAATATTTTTCGAAAGTAGGTTAATTTTGGTGCACTTTTCTTGAGATCTATAATTATTTGTCTAACAATACTAGCCTCTTCACGTGGAGTCATTTTTTTGTGACGACCGGAGCGTGATCGAATTTTATAGGAACCCGTTGATTTATACTCGTTTACAATGTACTGAACAGTAGCATGAAACTTTTTAACAATTTTTCCTATATTTCTGTACGATTTTCCATCTTTGCACAAATTAATTATGATCTTTCGAACTTGAAATGGAATTTCACAACTTCTCCCGCTCATTTTTAATACTACTTTGAAAACCCACTGCAAAATTACTAGTTACACGTGACAAATTATAAAGTATGGCCGAAAATTATTCATTTTTTTTTCACTTTAGCGAGCAACAGATAGCTTGATAAAATGCGGCTGATTATAACGTACTTTTATCAATGCAGTTCTTGAGTGTATGGAGGCTTTTTTGACATTAATTTTGTTTACATTTTTATAACAATGATGTAACTTCTAAATAAAATGTTCCGTGGTTGTTTTTAATACTAATCCTCGTTGGTTAAGTTTTAAATATTAATTTAAACATGTTTTCTTATAGTTCCAATTAATTAGTCAAGCTAACAGCAAAATAGTATAGAAATATGTGTGTATGTGTGTATGGAGACTTTTTGGACTGATTGAATATTATTATTTATTTATGTATAGAATTTTTCATTTATTTATATTTTGGAAACGAACAGAGATAATTGAGTTAATTTTTTTTATAAATGAAGCTAAATGTTTATAAAGGGTCTTCCATTTGGGACTTGACAACTTTGAAATTTCTCTGTGAACGCACCCTTAAGCCAATCACCGAACTGTCAACGTCAAAACATTCAGTAAAGTCAACATTTTCATCATGGTGAAGTACGCGAACGAACAACGTTTACAAATAATTAAAATTTACTACCAAAATTTGGAATCGGTGACTGCAACTTTAAGAGCGTTAACGCCAATTTTTGGTCGTAATTCTCGTACCAGTAGACAAGCAATTCATAGTCTAGTGAACAAATTTGAGTTAACATATTCGCTGCTGGATGTTCCCGTGCCAGTGAGACAACGGGTTGGTCGAAGTGGCCAGAATATTGCTGCCGTTCAAGCGTCCATTTTCAAACGAACCAAAACAGTTGATTTCACGGCGTTTTCAAGAATTGGGCATCGCTCAGACCACCCTATGGCGAATATTGCGAAAGGATCTTGGCCTGCACCTTTATAAGTTAAAGTTAACTCAAGAACTAAAGCCACTCAATCATATGAAGCGACGTACGTTCTCGAATTGGGCTCTAGAAATGTTGGAAGAAGATGACCAATTTCATCGCAAAATCATCTTTAGTGATGAAGCGCATTTTTTGGATAAACGGCTTCGTCAACAAACAGAATATGCGTTATTGGTCAGGTGAAAACCCTCATGTGCTTGAAGAAACATCACTTCATCCACAAAAAATTACTGTTTGGTGCGGTTTTCATGCCGGTGGTATCATTGGGCCGTTCTTTTTCGTTGATGAAAATAACCGTCACGTTACAGTCAATGGAGATCGCTACAGAGGCATGTTGCAACGTTATTTCTTAGATCAATTGCATGGGCTAGATATTAATGATATGGGGTTTCAACAAGACGGCGCCACAAGCCAGCGGGTGTAACAATCGACTTACTGCAATCTAAATTCGGGTGAACGTGTTATATCGAGAAATGGTCCCGTCGAATGGCCGCCTAGATCGTGTGATTTAACACCTCTAGACTTCTTTTTATGGGGGTACGTTAAATCATTGGTCTATGCTAGCAAGCCTGCGTCGTTAGAGGAGTTCAGAGCCAATATTGAAAGAGAGATAGCGGCCGTTTCCGTCGAAATGTGTGGCCGAGTCATCGAAAATTGGGTTCAACGAATCGACCGCTGCAAACGTGCCCGTGGTGGACATATGAATGAAGTCGAATTCCATACATAAATGTTTTGATTGTACTTCAAGCCGAGAGTAAAATTTTCGAAATGTTTCAAATGGGTTGCGTTTTATTTCAAAAAAAAGTTGTCAAGTCCTTAATGGAAGACCCGATATTTTGTAATAAATATTTAAGTTGTTAAAGTTATAAACAATTTTTTAAAACAATTGCGAATTAAACTATGTTCCCGGTTTCACTCGAAAAGGAGATCGCGTAAAACGCCACTGATCAGAGAACGTGAAATATTCAGCGGCTTCAGTTGATTTGTATAATAAGAAATTGATTCAACATTTGAAGGCTACACTCGGCGACTCTGTCATTCGAAAAATTTATTATTTTTCTGATGGAGCTGGGTCTCAATATAAAAACCAGTTCAATTTTTCTTCTCTACTCTTGCCTGAATCTGATATTAGTGCAGAGTGGCATTTTTTCGCCACTTCCCATGGAAGAGGGGGTTGCGATGGGATTAGTGGATGCGTTAAAAGTACGGCGAGAACTGCAATTTTCAGACAAATAGTGAAAATCAAATAACATCTCCCAAACGCTTTTTTGATTGGGCTGTTAATTATTTTAAAAATGTAAGCTTCGATTTTTGTACAAATAAGGAATGTCAGGCTCACGAAAACGTTTATCAATCGAAACATCGAACTTGTAAAACTATATTTAAGTCTCGCCACTTCCATGCGTTTATACCGAAAGAAAATAACTAACTGATGTGCAAAAAATTTTTTAGTTCTGAAGAAGCAGTAACAGTTAATGTTTGAAATAATTTAATGTGTATTGTATAATTTTTACTTAACTGTTCATTAAATAATAAATGCAAAAGGTCTTGAAATTACTATTATGATTCCTTCGTTAAAAATTAATGAGTTTTTGAGAGCGTCAACGTTACCGGCTCGCGCGTTGTAGGCAGCGCGAAATCAGAAAAATATTAATAACTTCTATAATATATATAGAATGTAACGTCTCTCTGTCTGTCTGTCCGTTAGTGCGCTTATCACTTGAGAATCACTTATCCGATTTATGTGCATACATATGTTCTCTGGCCAGGTTATAGGATATATTTTATTATGTTGGGTAACATAAGGAATAAGCAGTGACGATAATAGTGAATCAAGTCCGAAAAAAGTTTGCCGCCAGCGCGTCCTCTTGCAATACACTGCCTAAACCATTAAATATGGAACGATATCACGTAGCAAAATAATATATATATATATATATATATATATATATATATATATATATATATATATATATATATATATATATAATGCAACATCTCTCTGTCTGTCTGTCCGTTAGTGCGCTTATCACTAGAGAACCACTTATTCAAATTACGTGCTTTTTTTTAAAACATATGTTCTCTGGCCAGATTAACTAATAATATCTATAAAATGCAACGTCTCTTTGTCTGTCTGTCCGTTAGTGCTCTTATCACTCGAGAACCATTTATCCGATTTACGTGCTTTTTTTTTTTAAATATAACATGGGCTGAAAAGTCCCGGGCCTAACACATAGATGGCGCTAGTTTTATTGCAGTCACCTTTTTTTCAGTTAATACTAACCTTCAAAAGACAGCTGTTAAAATTTCATGATATTCTATTCATTAGTTTGTGAGTTATTGTGCTAAGAGTGACGCTACTTTTATTATTTTCAAAACAATGGATCAAAAACAATTTCGTGTTTGTTTTAATTTTACACTGCTTCTTGATGGGAAAAAAATACCGTTCGAGCGAAGCAATGGCTTGAAAAGTGTTATGGGGACTCCGCTCCATCAGAAACAACAATAAAACGTTGGTTTGCTGACTTCAAACTTGGTCGTAGAGACACCGATGATGCAGAACGCAGTGGACGTCCAAATGAGGCGGTAACACCAGAAAACATCAAAAAAATCCATAAAATCGTTTTGAATGATGGAAAAGTGAAGTTGCGTGAGTTAGCTGACATCGTAAAGATATCAAAAGAACGTGTTGGCTTTATATTGCATGAGCATTTGACTATGAGAAAGCTCTGTTCAAAGTGGGTGCCGCGTTTGCTCACTGTTGATCAAAAACAAGAACGTGTTGATGATTCTGAGCAGTGTTTGGCCATGTTTAAACGTAACAAACCGGAATTTTTGCGTCGATATGTGACAATGGATGAAACATGGATCCATCACTTCACTCCGGAATCAAAACGATCGTCATCTGAGTGGACAGCAACTGGTGAACCTCGTCCAAAGCGCCCGAAAGCACAACAATCGGCTGGAAAGGTTATGGCCTCGGTATTTTGGGATGTGCGTGGTGTAATATTCATCGACTATCTTGAGAAAGGAAATACCATCAACAGTGAATATTATATAGCGTTATTGGAGCGTTTGAAGGCCGAAATTGCAAAGAAACGACCGCATATGGCAAAGAAAAAAAAATTTTGTTTCATCAAGACAACGCACCGTGTCACAAGTCAATCAAAACAATGGCAAAACTACATGAATTGAACTTTGAATTGCTCCCACATCTACCGTATTCGCCAGATTTGGCTCCCAGCGACTACTGGCTGTTCGCAGACCTGAAAAAAATGCTCGTCGGTAAGAAATTTCGCACGAATGAAGAGGTTATCGCTGAAACTGAAGCCTATTTTGAGGCAAAAGATAAATCGTTCTACAAAAGTGGTATTGAAATGTTAGAATGATTGCGTTGCTCTTGATGGAGATTACGTTGATGAATAAAGCTAATTTTGAACCAAAAAAACCGTGTTTTCTTTGTTAGGCCCGGGACTTTTCAGCCCATGTGTTACATATGTTCTCTGGCCGGGTTATAGGATATATTTTGTTACATTAGGTAACATAAGGAATAAGCAATGACGATAATAGCGAATCAAGTCGGGAAAAAAGTTTGCCGCTGGCGTGTTCTTTTGCAATACACTGCCTAAAGTATTAAATATGGAACAATATCATGTAGCAAAGAATATAATATATATAAAATGCAATGTCTCTCTGTCCGTTAGTTCGCTTATCACTGGAGAACCACTTATCCGATTTACGTGCTTTTTTTAAAAAACATACATATGTTCTCTAATCAAGTTATAGGATATATTTTATTACGTTAGATAACATAAGGAATAAGCAGTGAGGATAACAGTGAACCGAGTCCACACGAGCCGAGCCGCGGGCACTGCTAGTCTTTAATATAAGACGTTACTAACTTGTTTAAAATTTATTCAGTGGCGTTTTACGCATTAAAAGAGTGCGACCTCATTTTCAAGTGAAACCGAGAACATGGTTTATTTCGCAATTGTTTAAAAAAAATGGTTTATAACTTTAACAAATTAAATTTTTACAACAGCACGAATTCAACTGAAAAGTAAAAAACATTTAGCTTCGTTTTTTAAAAAAAACAAATTCACTCAATTGTCTCTATTCGTTTTCGGACTATGAATAAATGAAAATGATATTCAACCCGCAATTATTCGCAAAATAATTGAAGTATTGCAAAAAACATTTAGGGGGTAAAAAGGTACTTGTACCTCTATCGAGAAACCTAGTTATCTTTAAAGTCCGAGAAAAAAAATTTTCAGGTGACCCGTTTTACTTATATTAACCCGAAATCAAAAATAAATGAAATCTTGAAAAAAGACTGACGCAACATTAAAACTCAGTGTACGTAGACTTATTTAAATGTTTGTTTATTTTTTTGCAGCAATTAAAAAGCTACATTAAGATGGGGTATAGAGTTCAATATCTCTATGAGTACGTACACGTAATTAAGAATTATTATTACACTGATAGTCAAAATTATTAGGTCACCCTAAAAAAAGCAATTATAAGTAGTCGAAAGGCAGAAGATTAAGTTTGTTTTAGTAAGAGGAAAGGTACCCATGCATGTACGCTTTTAGATATGTATTTTAATTTTAATATATGAGCACTTAAATTTTAATAAAGAAAGTTGGTACTAAAAAACAATTTGTTAACAGCCAATTATTTTGCTAAAATTACACTTTTCGTGCAGAAGCCAACAAACTATGAAACAGGTGCAGAACAATGACAAATCAAAAACATGCATTGTCTGTGTATCAAAGTGTACTATTGCTTTATTTTTTCTTTTAAGATTGGAATAAATTTTTTTGGAATTTCATTAATTTTAAATCTGTGTCGATAAAACTGTATTTTGGGGGTAACATGTTTAAGAAGATTAAGGCGTTAAACGTAAAATATGAAAACTATTTTGTATAGATTTATTTCGATAGATTAATTAGTTTAGAAATTTTCTATGAAAAATTTAAGGTCGGTCCTTAGGAAACTTATTCAAATAAAAATCGAAATTCACAATACGTATAGTCTTATGGAGAATACGTCAATTTGATTGATTGACACATTTCTTGTTATAACAAATGAAAAAAAATGCCATCAATAGGAAACATAACTATGTTAGACATTAACGCAAAGAAATTATCGACGAAACACAATCAACGAATTAGAAACAAACTTCTCGCTTGTCCCAACAAGTCCAGGTCCTTTTGGTCGGTCGCTAAGGCAGTTAGTCAAAATTTCACCAAACCCACCATACCACCACTCACACGCCCAGATAATTCTATTGTAGCGACACCTGTTGAGAAAGCGAACTTGTTGACTGAACTCTTTGCTTCACATTCTACTGTCGATTTCCAAGAAAAAAAACACCACGTACTATTCCCATAGTGCAGTCAACGACACCCCATATTGTCTTCAGACAGCGTATCATAAAGCGTATTTTAATGAAGCTAGACACCAAAAAAGCTTCTAGCGCTGACAGAATACCTATCATAGCTCTCGAAAACTGTTCGAGGGAACTAACACCAGTTTTCTGTAGACTTTTCAACCTATCCTATAGAAAGGAAATATTTCCTTCCTGCTGGAAATGTACCACAGTTCAGCCGATACCTAAAAAAGGCAAAAAGACCTTACCAAATAACTACCGACTAGTCGCACTGCTTTCAGTAATATCGAAACTCATGGAAAAGGCTATCAATCAGCATCTTCTAAAATATCTTGAAGGATTCAATATTATTAGCGATCACCAATATGGCTTTCGTAAACATAGATCAACAGGAGATCTTCTGACTTATGTAACACATATTTGGAACAACGCGACTGAACACTCTGGAGAATCTTGACCGGTTGCGCTTGACATATACAAGGCATTCGACCGTGTTTGGCACGATGGACTGTTGGCTAAGCTACGCTCTAATGGTATGCCTGAAAAGTTTTGTTCGTGGCTCTCATGTTTCCTCAGGGAGTGTTCTTTACAAGTGGCAGTCGACGGATTTCTTTCTAACGCCTTCACTATCAACGCCAGTGTGCTCCAAGGATCCATGTTGTCTCCTACTCTCTTTCTCATTTACATTAACGATCTGCTGGAAAAGACCGGGAATCCAACCTACAGCTTTGCAGATGACAGTATGCTCATCTCTTCACTCACTTTGAACGCTCGGACATTGGCTACTCAGACGAATATCCACAGACAGCAGGAAGTCATTCAACTTAACAATATGATAGAGGAGTAATGCTTCATCCTTCATAATAATTTTTGGGGAGAAGTGTTTTGAGTATTTTCTTTTGGGAACGTCACTGGCGAAATGATTTTTGGTCATTCAAAACATCTTATAGTGGTGACTTATCTTGAACATTGTTAAGCATGAATGATGTGAACTGTGTTCGTTGAAATGTCGATCTCACGAGCTTTTAACACTGACTTTATTACGATGATCTTGCAAAACCATGGTCTTCACTTCTTGGCACATTCTTTTGAAGACGACTGCTGTGAATGTGAGTTATCTCTAATCGATTATCTGTCCCAAAAAAATTTAGTTGATAGTATGAAGATAAATCCTCACCACTAGCTTTCGAACAATGACGTAACGTATTTTCCTACATAAAGCATAAAGAAATATTAATTTTATGTAGGAAAATCCTTACCATATTAATGCGCTGCAAAAGACTTAATTCGGCAAAAAAACCTCAAATTATGCTTAGTATAATTGGTATGGTCCAAAATATTATTATGAGCAAAATAAAATATTCAAATTATAATTAGTACACGTACAATTAGAGAACATATCCGTGTATATATACCTCGGACAGAAAATACAGCTACGAAAAGAGAACCAAACAGCAGACATTTCCCGAAGAGTGAATCTTTATCGGGCAGCTCGGGTGCAAAGGGCGGCTCATCTAGAGTGGAGATAGGCTGGCCACCTAGCCAGACCGAATAATGACAGATGGGCCTACAAACTTACATGGCGCCCAAGGAAGATAAGAGGAGTGTAGAAAGACCTTAAAGAAGATGGCGAGACGACATCTAGAACATCGCAGGGAAAAATTGGAACAGAACAGCCCTGGATAGGGGAAGATCGAAAGACTTGGAAGAGGCCTACATCCAGGAGTGGATGAAAGCAGTTTGAAAAAAAAGATAATTGGCATAATTGATGGAGATAACGAAGTATTTTTAGCCAAAAATTTTCACTGTTGTTTGGAAGGTATTACTGGGGTATCATGACCGGAAAACCCCCAATGGGGTTCGATATTTGAATTTTGCCTTATAAAGCGGTAAAATGTTTTAATATGACTGCGGTAAAAGACCCATACATCATTTGAAGAATACATTATTATCGTTATTAAACCAATGCTTGAGTATGTAACTATTTATTGTTTGCTGCCATTTTTATTTCTCCCGCTAAAGGAAATACTAGTCATACAAAATCGTAACCAGGGATTTGAGGGTTGTTTTATTACATAGAGAATAAAAAAACAAAAATATAACAATATACAGCCTCTGAGTAACTTGCTTGCGGTGCAGAAGGTCTCGGATTCAATCCTGGCAGGTCGGTATACAGTCGTACATTAATTTATTTAAATATATTTGGCCTGGCCACGTACATAGGTAGTATTTGTTTGCAGAAATGCAATAACGTCCGTGGCAGCACTATCGCGTTATCTAAAAAGGTGCTGTTAAATACAAAAATATATGTTTCGGCACTTGGATAACGTTGATGGGTATTACGACATCCCCGCCGATATCCTCAGGATATGAAAAACAGTAAAATCCCTACTCAGGCGGGGAGGTGAACAATAACAATAAAAAAATTGAATGCCCATTAATCTTCCTATTTCCGTGGAATAAAGACAAATCATTTTCAAGATGGAATGGTGAAAAATACCAGGTGTACAAGTATGAAATGCTAAAAAAAACATGTTAAATTCGGAAGAATGATAAAAAGTGCTTTATTCAAAGTATGCTCCATGGCTTGTTATACCTTTTTCCCATCTTTAGGGCAATCTGTGAATAGCACGCCAGTAAAAATCTTCCCCTTTTGCTGCGAACTATTCATCGAGCCATTTTTTCACATCTTCGTATGAACCAAAGCGCTGCTCAGCAAGTGCGTGACCCATCGATGCAAACAAGTGGTAATCGGAAGGAGCCAAGTCTGGTGAGTAAGCCGCATGGGGTAGCACTTCCCAGCTGAGTGCTTCCAACGTGTCGCGAACTGGTCTTTTTTCAAGCAGCGAACGGTTCAAATCGGTCAATTGTTGTTGGTAACGTTTAGTATTAACCGTTTCCCCAGGTTTTAACAGCTCATAATAGACCACGCCCCTCTGGTCCCACCAAACACAGAGCATCGTCTTTCTGCCAAAGCGATTCGGTCTTGCGGTCGATGTGGATGGTGCGCCTGGGTCTACCCTTGATTTTTTGCTCTTGGGATTCTCAAAATAAATCCACTTTTTCATCCCCTGTAACTATACGATGCAAAAACGACTTCCTTTTGTACCCAGCGAGCAAAATGTCACACGTGTTTTTGCGCTTTTCAATTTGCCTGTCGTTCAACTCATGTGGTACTCATCTACCGGTCTTCTGAATCTTTCCCATCTCTCGTAGCTGATTGAAAACAGCTTGTTGACTAACGCCCAATTGCTCGGCGAGTTGTTTTTGTGTTTGCGAATCATCTTCGTCCAACAATGCTTTGGGGTTTTCCACGTTCCTTGTCTGCAACATCGAAGTCACCACTTTTGAAACGCCGAAACCATCGTTCACACGTATCTTGCGATGGAGCATGTTCACCATAAGCTTCTCGAAGTAATCGGTATGATTCAACAGCAGTTTTCTTCAAATGAAAACAAAAAATTAATGCTGTCCGCGAATGCTCTTTGTTCGGTATAAATTTCGACATATTGAACACAACACAATACTATGCACACACTTTTCCAATTTATCACTCGTGCGCGTCTGACACTTGTTGATGACGCAACAAAATGGCGCAGTGTCAAATCTTTATAGCACAAACTGCATTGGTGCACCATCTGTTGTCTGAAATCCGCATTGTATACTTGTACACCTGGTATTTGCAGGTAATATATGAGAATTAAAGAAGTTATTATTTTATTCCATTTCACTGGCATATGCTGGTTAAACTACGAGTACGAGCGGGTTAAATTGTGGGCAGTTAACTATAAAAAGCTAACATATTTATTTATTATTTACCAAATTAAATATAGTTTAAATTTTTCCGTGCCGTTTTCCATAAAATGTACTGTAAACAAGAACAAACGTAAAGTAAGTTATAATTAGCTTTTATAGCCCTTTAAATCCAAATAGTTCTATAAATTAACATTATGTATTCGGCACAAGGTTAAGATTGTGATACGACCTACAATAAATCTCTTATTGCATCATTTTCAACTTAAATGTAGATTTTTAAGTTTAACTTCTATTATCCTCAACTTTTTCGGTTTTTCCATTTATATTTAATTTCACTGATTTTCTTTTGTAACTTTAGCCAGGTTTTTTCCTTTTTTTTTCCTTTTTGATAGGAGTTATAAAAAATTCTACAAAAACTCTTTATCGTTAGGACAAGTCTTAGCATATTTACATTAAAATGGGCTCACACATCTAACTTGTCCTGAAAATTGGTTAACTGCACCGACTGGTGACGAATTTGTCAAATATAAAGTGTTGCCAAATTTGCATAATTTAACAAAATCTTGGTTTATAATAATAATTAATAAATAAAGTGCATAGTTTTACCAAATAAAGAAAATATTCATGGGCGCAGGTAATTTCCACACCACTAATCCATTTATGACCTAGACATATTAAAGGGATTGTAATTGCAGAAGTAAAGTCCACACCGAGTACTTTCAGGTAGAGGATGAGGGTTGATAATTATTAATTTGTGATTATTACTTGGTTGTGCGCATATTTTTTAAAGTGTTGCTAATATGGAAGCAAAGTTAATAAAAAGTAATCGAGGAAAGGACATGTTATGTGTGAATTACTACATTTA
>CM032456.1:17791347-17817334 GCA_019049505.1 Pachyrhynchus sulphureomaculatus
ATTATCGAAAATTAAATCAGAAATAGTTATAAGCACCTAGTAAAAACTAGAAAATACGAAATTCAAGTCATGGTTTTGTAATATTAATTATGGCGGTATTAAGTTTCTAAAATAACCAAAAAACATAATCAAACTTAATCATAGTATATAAAATTTCTTTAGCCAAATTATTCTTTAAAAAAATAAAAATAAAGAAAAACAAATCTTAAAATTATTAAAATATCTTCAGGATAAAATCTAACAATCTCGTTTTCTCGTTCATATGTAGGAATCCTCGGATTTCTTCTTTTTGGTGATTGAATTCTAAGTTTTAGTTTGTTTGCTGTTGTCTGTCTGTTGCTGTTATCAGCTTAAGCCGTTTCAGTGTTCATAGATCGGAGATTGGTTACACGTTCTGGTACCAGAATCTTGATAGGAGTTAGAGAATTATCACTGTCATTAAGCGATACTTTTTTTAGGATTTTTCGAAGCGCACCACATGTAATTTACTTCTAGATTTAGTTCTGCTCTTTTTAGAATTCTTAGATGATGTTTCTTTTTCTTGGATTCATTAATTCTCGAAACTAACGAATCCAAAGAAAACGCAACGCCACAAAAACAGAAATAATTTTAGAGATAATTATCAAAAAAAAAGGAAATCTCAGAAGGAATCTACATATGAAGGAGAAACTGAATTTTCATATCCTAAAAAGTGTAATAGAAGACTCATATGAGCCGAGGCGGGCCAAGGGTTCTAAAAGAAGCATCGCCTGAAAAGCAATGATAGTCCTATCATGGTACCGGTATGACGTGTAAGTGTATTTTCTAATCTATAACCACTGAATGACTCAAAACTGATGAGTCCAAAGAAAACTAAACCTCATCTATAAATTCTAAAAAAAAAGCAGAACTCAACATAGAACCAAAAAGAAGAAAAAATTTCATGAATCTTAAGTGTGCAGGACAGAAGGAGGCTGATAGTTTTTATCCCGAAAACTGTAATAAAATATTTATAACAGCTGCGCACTAAAAGGTTCTAAAAGAATCATGAAAGGTAATGATAGTCCTTTAACCTTTAAAGTATTATTTTCTGTAACCGATATGCTTAGTTCTTAAAATTATAATTTACCTTGTCCTCCTGATACTCCTATCCTATTAATTGCTATTCAACAAACGAATGAAAAATATGAAAGATACAAAGGCAAAACCAATATATATATATATATATATATATATATATATATATATATATATATATATATATATATATATATATGTATATATGTGGGGGGACCCATAAGTAACGGGAATGTTGTGGTTAGGTTGGTACTTTAGTACACGGTTCACCCGTTAAGGTGGGGGGGTGGGGTCAGTCTGCCAAGCGTTACAGAAGGTTGTTGTGAGAAGCTCTCGAATTTTTTTTTGTAAAAATTGTTTTGTGTACTCGTCGTGAACTGAAGGAGCAGTTCAAAACTGACCCCGATTTTTTTTCCAAAAGGAGATGAATCATGGTGCTATAGTTACCATCCTGAGACAAAACAATAGTCCAGCCAATGGAAAACCGTGAATTCTCTTTGTTTAAAAAAGAGATCGTCAGGTGAAATCAAATGTGAAAACAATGCTCACTTGTTTTTTTGATATGAGAAGGATCGTTCACTCGGAATTTGTCCCATCAGGTCAGACAGTGAACCAAGCATTCTACCTTAAGTTTTAAAAAGGTTGCGCAACAGTGTGCAAAGGAAACGCTCTGATTTGTGATAGTCGGCTCTCACTATGCGTCAATTTTTGACAAAAAAAAACGGCATGACCCCTTTGCCCCACCCACCCTACTCGTCGGTTTTTGGTCCGATACGACTTTTTATATTCCAGGATGAAAAGGGACCAGAAAGGAGGACGTTTTGCTGCCACGGAAGAGGTGAAACAAAAACGATTCAGGCTCTGAAAGACACTGGATCAGACGGATTTTAAAAACAAATGCTTTGGACAATGGAATAAAACATTGGAGAGTATTTCGAAGAACACTAACAGTTGTTTGTTGAAAAATTTAATAAAACTTTGTTTAAAATAAATTTACGTTACTTTTGGGTCCCCCCATATATATATATATATATATATATATATATATATATATATATATATATATATATATATATATATATATATATATATATATATATATATATGTATATGTATGTATGTATATATATATATATATATATATATATATATATATATATATATATATATATATATACATATATATATATGAGAAGTTTACATATGGTTAGTCGAAAATAACTGCTCTAGGTTGCGAGTTATTTACGATCATCAAAAAGTGTGCAGGGGAAAAACAGTGAAGCCCAATTTTAAAAAGAGAAAGTAGTCTTTCATTCATGTCTTAATTGAAAAGTATTTTTACTAAAGACAGAAAATATCTTAATTTATTTTACTAATTTAGCATTTCCAGATTTACGTTCTCTCTTCCCCTGTAAAATCGTACTATGTTGGTTTTCCCCTGGACCCTTCATATTTCAATTTGATCTTATAACACCAGCATTAGATTATTAAGTTTCCTCTTTTTCTTTCTTTTTATCTTGGTCTTCGTCTTTGTCATCATCTGTTCCCCTCAATTTCCTAAACACAAGAGGACACATACCTAAAATACATCCTAGAGTTACTCCTAGTACTCGACCTGCGTTAGCAGCATTTCTCGAACAGTTCATATCCATTTGCATCGGTGATAATTTTGGAGGGGTGAATCCAATTTCTATTTGCCATTCTTTCCACGTAGAACGCTGATCCAATTCCTATTATGTCAGAGATAGTATTTCCCAATGCCGCCGCTCCCATTGTAGAAAGGCAAAAGTATGAGCCAAGATACAAGTCAATATAAGTCACCCTAAGATAAAAAAAAGTATTTCTTATTTTATTCAAATACTAACCTTAAAAGTGATTTTTCTATTATATAAACTGTGATTCTGTAATTTCTTTTCGCTATACAAAAAAATTACTTTACACATGCGCCATTTTGTTAAAAAAAAAAAATAATGTAATAGTGAAACGATCATAGACATAGAGCAGGGGTGCTCAAACTTGAACTGCTGGCGATCTACCTCAATATTGTTAGACTACGATCGATCGACTCTGAGAGGCTGCAAGTAAGTGTGATGCAGGATTGTCGTCTAGTAGGGTGTATCGTGGCATAGATATTAGTTTTCCGCACAATATGCATTTTTTTAGTCAAGGTAAGTGTAGGTCTGCTCTAAAATGTCAATGAAAAAAACTCATAATTATTCAAAATTGCGGGTTTATTGGTTCTTACAAAACAAACGAGTTCTAGTGTCTAAACTTAACTAAAGAGTGACTTTGGATGTTGAAGCGTGGCACTGCATGTCTTTAGCATACTTTTCATAAGATGGTACGTAATTACCGAGTGCTAATCGCAAGCATGATGACATATGTTCGTCAGTTAATCGATTGCGATATTTTGACTTAATTATCTTCATTTCAGAAAATGCAGACTCGCACAAGTAAGTTGACCCAAACATTGCCGTCAGTTGAAGGGCGATTTGCCTTAGATTCGGATATTTATCTTCAGATATAAAACACCAGAATTTTGTATCAGATGCTGTGGCTTTGAGATGTATATCTGATATAATCTGCACTAACTCATTTTCAACAGAACATGAGTCCATGTTAAACTGACTTGCTATTTCAGTAGCTAATTCCTCAATGTTTTTACACGAAAAAGGATAACTCATAAATGATGCGATATTTGCCAATTTACTGAAATCATAAAAAACGTATTTCGAATTGGCCCAAAATATTTGATAATTCTGCCTCATAACTATCATAATTCAACTGAGGAATCCTTGCTTTCAAAGACGAAAAATTTTTCAGATCCTTTCTTTTCAGTTGATCTATCGTAAGTTGCAATTTACTTTTGAATGCGTTTATTGCGCTAATCATCTCAATATCTCAGTTGTTCCTTTACCTTGAAGCTCCAAATTAATGGTGTTTAAATGCATTGTGATGTCTGTCAAAAAAGCCAAATCAGTCAGCCATTTTCCGTTCTTCAGCATCTTTCGTCCAGAAAAGCTGTTATTTCGGGCAATAATTCTTGAAACCTTTCTAGGAATTTTCCGCGACTCAACCATCTGACGTCCGTGTGAAGAACTAAATCAGTGTGTTCAGCTGACTCACTATTTTCCAACTGCAATTTAAAGAGCCGTCGTTGCAAGCTACGTGCACGGATAGAATTCACAATTTTTATTGCAATGCCCATAATCTCCTCCATGTTTAGAACTTTTGAACACAAAACTTGTTGATGTATAATGCAATGCAATGCAATAACATATAATTTCTAATCTAGTTTCCGCGAAGAATGAGTAACTTTGATGGTTCAAAGTGGAACTTTTTAAATATAAAAAAAAACCAGCCAAGTGCAATTAGTGTTCGGTACGGTCATTGCTTTTAAAATAAGTTTAAATCTTTACCTAGGATAAGTTAATTAGGTCCCTGACATGTATATATCTTAAGATCCAAAATGTATTTTCACGATTTTACTTGGTCAATAATGTATAATCGTTACAGCATCTTAGCTACCTAATAGCCAATAAATTAATGTAGCTCAATCTAGAATCTATAATATATATAAAATACGTCTCTCTGTCTGTCCGTTAGTGCGCTTATCGCTGGAAAACCACTTATCCGTTTTACGTACTTTTTTTTTTAAAACATACATATGTTCTCTGGCCGGGTTATAGGCTATATTTTATTACGATAGGTAGCATAGGGAATGAACAGTGACGATAATAGTGAATGAAGTCGGAAAAAAGGTTGCCGCTAGCGCGTTCCCTTGCAGTACACAGCCTAAACCATTAAATTTGGAACAATATTATGTAGCACAGAATATCTATAATCTATAATATATCTAAAATGCAATGTCTCTCTGTCTGTCCGTTAGTGCGTTAATTAGGCGAGAACCACTTATCCGATTTACGTGTCTTTTTTAAAATTCATATATATATTCTTTGGCAAGGTAATATAGTAATAATAATAATCTATATCTATAACAACTGGTCAACAAAAAAAAAGAAAAAACTTGCTTGTTTCCTGTAAATTTTTTTGTTTCTATCTCAAATTGACGCGTATTTTTTTAAATATGGCAACAATTTTTCTCTAACAGCTTTTGTTTTTGAGTTATAGCTAACTACCCTCATTTGCTATTTTTACTTAGATTTTCGTTTTTTATTGGACACTAAAAATATTTTGTTGTTGGTTTAGATATGGCTTCGTCAAGAAGATGTTGTGTGCTTAATCCCGATTGTTTTTGCTATATTTGTGGTGAATATATATTTGCAAAATATCGAAAACCTATATCGGACTTTGTGAAAACTGCGTATCATCAATACTTTAAAATAAAATTGTGTAATCAGGACAAGCCATGGGTTCCTCATATTGTATGCCAGAATGTGTGGTATGTCTACGGTTATGGTCCAGTGGAAAAAGAGATGCAATAATGTTCGTAACACCCATGATTTGGCGAGAACCTCGAAACCATCATGACGACTGTTACTTCTGCGTTGTGAAAATAAACGGAATTAACCCTGGAAATCGAAGTAAGTGGTCATATCCTAACTTATCTTCTGCTCAACGACCTCAATTAAAATCACAAGAGGTACAACCCAGCACATCTAAATCTTCTGATGATCCAAATCTCTGTGAACCCGAACGAAATACATCAAGTGAAGACTCTGATTCAGACTACAAATGTAGCCTTTCAGAACCTCAACCATTTAATCAGACAGAACTAAATGACTTAGTAAGAGATCTGAACTTACCAAAAGAAGCTTCTGAAATTTTAGCATCTCGTTTAAAAGAAAAAATTTGCTTACTCCGGAAACCAACATTACATTTTATCGTACCCCGAGAAAAAATCTGTTACCGTATTTTTCTCAAAAGAAGGATTTAGTTTTTTGTAACGATGTTGGTGGTATTTTGCAGCAGATGGGATTAAAACAGTACCAACTTAGTGATTGGCGTCTTTTCATAGACAGCAGCAAAAGAAGTTTAAAGTGTGTTTTGCTTCATAACGGTAACAAGTACGGATCTATACCTACTGCACATTCGTAAATGTTTCTAAGATTATGGAAAAAATTAAGTATCAAAACCACAAATGGGTCATTTGTGTTGATCTGAAAATGGTTAACTTTCTTTTAGGTCAACAAGGGGGGTACACAAAGTTCCCTTGTTTCATGTGTCTCTGAGATAGTCGTGACAAACAACACCATTGGTCATAAAAAGTTTGGCCAGTGCGGGAAGAGCTAAAAAAAGTTGGCACAAAAAAAAAATGTTATAAACGTGCCTTTAGTTAGCCGAGACCGCATCATACTTCCACCACTTCATATTAAACTCGGCATAATGAAACAGTTTGTGAAGGGCGCTTGACAAAAGTGGCGAATGTTTTTAATTTTCTTTCACGCAAGTTTCCAGGATTAAGTTCAGAAAAATTGAAAGCTGGTATTTTTGATGGGCCACAGATTAGGCAACTCATAAAAGATCCTAATTTTGTCAAATCAATGACTGAATCGAATCCAAAGCTTGGAATTCATTTGTTTTGGTTATGAGTAGCTTCCTAGGCAAAAAGAAATCTGACGACCATGTCGAGCTTGTTGAGTGCATGCTATCGAACTTGCAAGAGCTAGGGTGCAACATGAGCATAAAAATCCACTTCCTGCACTCGCATTTAGACCGATTTCCACAAAATCTGGGTGATTTTAGTGAGGAGCAGGGTGAAAGATTTCATCAGGATCTTCGGACAATGGAAGAGCGTTATCAGGGGCGGTGGGACTCACATATGATAGCAGACTACTGCTGGAGTTTGCAACGAGATCTACCTAAAGTCGTTCATTCAAGGAAATCTTTATAAAAGATCATTTGCTAGTGTTCAGTAGAAATTTTGTTAACATAATGTATTATTTTTTTTTGTATTTTTTTGGCAAAATAATAAAACTGTATATTTTAAAAGGTAATGCTGTTAGCAATCGCCCAGTATTTTTTTTTTCATAGTCAGGGCCATAGAAATACCCACTAACAGAAAAAAAAATAAAGGAAACAAGACTTGTGTTGACCAGTGTAATATATGTAAAATGCAACGTCTCTCTGTCTGTCCGTTAGTGCCCTTATGCCTCGAGAATCACTTATCCGACTTACGTGATTTTTTTAAATTCATACAGATGTTCTCTGACCAGGTTATATAATAATAATCGTCGTAACGTCTCTCAGTCTGTCTGTCCATTAGTGTCCTTATCAATCGAGAACCACTCCTCCGATTTAAGTGATTTTTTTTTTTTTTATAAAATACAAAGGGAATAAACAGAAACAAAATGTTAATATGTAGGAAAAAAGATGGAAGTTTAGCAGTAAGCTTCGCAGAAACACTGAATAGATGGGGGGAATACTTTAAAGAAACACTAAATGGAGATGAAAATGAGTTAAATGAGAAACAGGAAGCAAAATTAACTGGAGGGCAGGAGGGGACAAATAAACCCTGCAAAGAAGAAATAAGAGAAATCCTCAGAACCCAAAAAAAATAAGGCCCCGGGTGGAAATTGTAGAACTGATAAAAGCTGGAGGAGTAGATCTGGAAAATGAAATATACCGGTTGGTGCAAGAAATATGGGAAACAGAAAAGATGTCAGTGAGCTGGAGAGAGTCCAATATACAAAAAAGAAGAAAAAAAAAACTATATGTGCTAATTATAGACCAATGGCCTTACTGGATGCCGTGTACAAGATAGTAGTGTTGACTATCAAAAACAGACTAGCAGAGAAAGCCGAGTCTATTCTGGGAAAGTACCAGCGTGGATTCAGGAAAAATAGAACGGTTACAAACCAGATATTTTCGATTAAGCACATCCAAGATAATAGCTTAGAACAAAATTTGGCACTACACTTGGTCTTTGTGGATTTCAGAGAAGCATGTGACTCTGTAAATAGAGAAGGACTCTACAAGATAATGGAAGAACTAAAAATTCCAAGTAAATTGATTCGCATGATGAGGATGACCCTGAATAACACAGAAAATAGAGTGTTTGATTGCGGGCAAAGTATCAGAGAAGTTTAAGGTGAAGAGAGGATTAAGACAGGGGGAACCAGTGTCGACATGTCTATTTAATTTGGTACTAGAGAAGATAATCCGGGAGTCGGAAATAAAAACAAATGGAACGATATACCAACAAACCTGCCAGTGCTTGGCCTATGCGGATGATGTAGCAGTGATTGCAAGAGCAAAAGAGAACCTCAAAAAAAGCCATAAGTAGGATAGAAGAAAGGGGAAGGATGAGAGGATTAAAGATAAATGAGGAAAAAAAAACAAAATACATGGAAATTACAAAGAAGGAAAATAAAAACAACAAAAGTTTAGATATAATAAACAACTTAGGGAAAAGATATATGTTTGAAAAAGTAGACAAATTTAATTATCTGGGAGTAGCAATAACAGAGAGTAGACAAGAAAGGACGGAGATACAAGAAAGAATAGCGAAAGGACAGAGATGTTTGGGGGCAATGAATCCAATATTGAAATCAAAGAATGTATCAAGAAAAGCAAAAGAAAGAATATATACGAGAGTTGTCAGACCTACGGTGACATATGAATGCGAAACGTGGAAATTGAATGCAAGAGAAAAGGAGACGTTGGAGGTGTGGGAAAGGAAAGCTTTGAGAAGAATCTACGGAGGAAGGAAAGAAGAGGGACTGTGGAGAAGAAGAACAAACTACGACTTAAAATGCCTATATACGAAACCCCTTATAAGCCAAATCATAATAAGCCAGCGATTAGGATGGTTGGGACACGTGGCAAGGATGAAGGAAGAAAGACAGGCAAAGCAAGCCCTAATAAGAGGAGTGGTTGGAAGAAGAGGCAAGGGTAGACCTCGATCTACATGGATTCAGGCAGTAAAGCAAGATCCGGAGTTGATGGGAATCCCGCAATGGGAAAAGCTAACAGGAGACAAAAAAGTGGAGACAAGTATGCAACCAAGCCATGGGCCTCTAAGGCCCCTTGAGCTATATAATAATATAAACATAACGAATAAGCAGTGACGATAAGGGTAAATCAAGTCCATGCGAGCGGAGCCGCGGGCACAGCTACTCTAGTAATAAAAGTGTAAAATAAATATTCGCTACCTAAATATTCGTTTAATTATAAACAAATAAAATAAAATTATTTTGTCCCAGTGCATATTCGTATTTGTTTGTCGTCAGTGTGTGCACTGAAGAGTATATTAAAAAGACCTCCACCATATTGTTAAGACAATTTTTTTTTAATACCACATAAATTAACAAACGTAATGCATTCATGATAATTTCCCCTCAATCTACACTGGAGAATATTTCAGAATTTTTCAAAATTTTTTGAACGGTACGAAACAATGCAAAAAGAAGTGTGCACAGGCATTACATCATATCTATTTTTGAACTCGTGTTTTTACAACCTTTCATTTGACACCCCACTCGATGTCCTGGTAAGATTTTTTTTTACTTTCGATTTCGCCACCTTAACTAAAAATTTAACTTTCAAAACTACGCGGCTCTGGTTGGGCCATAAGTTTCTATATTAGTGCTAAATTTTAACTTTTTATGTCAAATTCGGGTGTGACAGACAGATGGACAGACACCGAAGTGATCATTTTTAGTGTTACGTACGGAACACTAAAAATTAAGCGGTACAAATTATATACTGTTGAATACTTACAAAAATTAACATAAAGAAATTGTCCAAAAATCCAAAACCTACAAATGGTATCGAGTTCGCAATTGCAACTGAAAATAAAAATAAAAAATATATATTAGAATTAATACATTACTACTTTCTTGCTAGAGCTTCGTCTCTACTAAAGGTGAGTGCCAAAAAAATGTAATCTTTAAGGAATAGGTTTTACCAGCAGAATAGGCTGTTTGTAATTGGAACTCATTTATGTAATGAATGAAAATCGGTATGCATTAAATTAAGTTGCGTGCTTTTCTTTTCATTTTAGAAATCGGAAATTTTAGTAATGTAATTAAAAAGTGATTTTGCGATTGAATCCATCGTTCTACAACATCAATTTTTAGAGACTAATTATAATAACAAAGAGAAGATTGATGCTATCAACTATGCTATCTGTATGACAAGGTTTGTGATATATTGCAAATTCATGTTTTTCATGGTTTTACTGATTGCACAGCCCCACAAAAAAAAAAGTGGGGTATACTTTTGATGCGATATATCAGATCCGTAGTATTTTTGCCCGCTGATCACGAATCTGACGTCAGAATATCGCCATCACATCTCAATTTTTTTCTAACCTCAAAAAATAGGTAAAAATTAGTAAAAATTAAGAAAAATATACTCCTAAAAAATTGATTCAAGCTTTTTCATGAATTCAAAGATGTATTAATATGTATTCGGACACGCTAAGCTAATATTCATCGGTTAGATTGAGCCATACAGTTCTGTTTTCTTTCTAACCTCAATAAATCAGATAGATATATGTAGTGCTTCTCGAATGCAAAAACGAATTCAAATTAAAATTCAACCGATCCTTACCAAATTTGGTACAAGGGGATTTTTTGGGTCGCTGAATCTGAGGTTGCCGGCAGAGTCCCTGGATAACGGCTTAGATGCCGTCATGACAGGTAGAAGAAAGAGAATTACGATGCAGGGACTCGGAAACCCAGTATCGGCGGTTGGTCAGGGTGGCAAAGCGGGCCCGCAGCCGTCGTCATCCAGCGACCGTAGCTCTTCATGTGTGGGTGACTTGGCTCATGTAGAGTATAATGCTACAAGAAAACGGTCTCACGGTACAAGGACTTTTCATAAGTGCGATAAAAACAGTGATTCATTTTGTTATATTTGCTGTCGACATGTATTGAGTAAAATGGGGTCACCGATAACGGATAAGATTAAAACCTTATATAAGGATTGTTTTAACATTGAAATACAGCACCAGGATACAGATTGGGTTCCCCACATCATTTGCAGTTCTTGCAAAATAATGTTGTACATCAATAAGAAGGCGATTAAATATTCCAGACCAGCAATATGGAATAGACTATACAGTGAAAATGATTGCTACTTTTGTATGAATGTTGTATCTAGGCATAACCGAAAAAATAAAAGCACTATTACTTATAACGATGTTTTGACAGTAACAAGACCAACTAAACTAATTCCGCCTCCTGAACCACTTGATGCTGATGTTATGGAAACAAATGATTTCACCTTATCAGTTCATGCCGAAAACATTGAGACTGTCGAAAAAGATTCAAACACTGTTACTAATGAATGTTCTAGTGACAACCTATCATATACTAGTGACACAGATAAAGAATTTCTACCATACAACCGTAAACCAGAACCAATACTCGTATCACAGTCAGAACTTAGTGATCTAGTCAGAGATTTAGGCTTATTCAAAGATGGTTCAGAGCATCTTGCTTCCTTTTTAAAGAAAAGACATTTACTTAAGCCAGAAGCTACGATTTCTTATTATAGAAACAGAGATGAAGAATTTCGAAAATATTTTACAATGGACGAGGAATTGTCACTTTCATATTGTACGGATGTAAAAGGTCTAATGGATGAATTTCAAAATAACTCATACGATCCTGAAGAATGGAGACTGTTCATTGATTCTTCTAAACGGAGCATTAAGGCAGTTTGCCTGCATAATACCAACGTTTACGCTCCCATTCCGATTGCTCATTCCACAGTTATGGAAGAGCAATATGAAAAAATGAAGCAGCTTTTGATAAAAATAAAATATGCTGATCATAACTGGAAAAATTTGTGGAGATCTGAAAATTGTAACAATATTGCTTGGCCAACAGTCAGGGTTTACACTTTATCCCTGTTATAAATGTCTGTGGAATAGCAGAGACAGGGAACGTCATTATAAGAAAAAAATTTGGCCAACAAGAGAATCGTTCACTCCTGGTGAAAATAATGTATTGTTTCCACCATTGGTAGATCCAGGAAAAGTTCTTATTCCCCGCTTCACATTAAGCTTGGACTTATGAAGCAATTCACGAGAGCATTAGATACAAACGGCCCATGTTTCAAATATTTGCATAAAAAATTTCCGAAATTTTCTGAAGCTAAAATTAAGGCAGGCGTATTTGACGGGCCACAAATAAGAAAATTGTTTCAAGATTCAATATTTGTTACTAAAATGAATAAAGTTGAAAAAAGCTGCTTGGCTTAGTTTTAAAGTCGCAACAAACTTTTTGGGAAATAATAAAAAGTCCTAAGTACAAAGAAATAGTCGAGAAAATGGTAAAAAATTTTTCAAACATTAGGTTGCTTAATGAATCTAAAATTACATTTCCTGGACTCCCACATCGATGATTTCCCAGATAATGGTGACTACAGTGAGGAGCAAGGGGAACGTTTTCACCAAGATCTGAAAATCATAGAAAATCGGTATCAAGGACGATGGGATGACCATATGCTAGCGGATTATTTATTGCTGGTCGCTAAAAAGAGAAACAAGTCCTCAAAAGCGTTTGGGCAGAAAGCCTTTGAATAGATCATTCGCGGAAAAAAGAACAAGATACAGCCAAAAAAAGGAAAGTTAGGCGCGGGTCTAACCTTCGCAATTCTAGGGCTTAAGGGTCTACTATTTGAGAGTATATGCTTTAAAAGTCCTAGTTTTGAGTTTATTGGGTCTCATTTTTAAAGTTACAGGTTATTGAGGTCTATTTTTTGAGGTTACAGGGTGTGGGAGTCTAAGGTTTCAGGGTTTAGGGTTTAAGAGTATCAGGTTTGAGGATTCCCCAACTGTATAAAAAATTTGGTGGGAATCGGTTGGTTTTCAAAAATTTTGTCCGCCATCTTGGATCCGCCATTTTGAATTTTGCAAATCCGACCTCAGATTCATGATCAGCAACCCAAAAAACCCTCGTGTACCAAATTTGGTAAGAATCGGTTGAATTTTAATTTGAATTCGTTTTTGCATTCGAGAAGCACTATATCTGTCTGATTTATTGAGGTTAGAAAGAAAACAGAACTGTATGGCTTAATCCAACCGATGAATATTAGCTTAGCGTGTCCGAATACATATTAATACATCTTTGGATTCATGAAAAAGCTTGAATCAATTTTTTAGGAGTATATTTTTCTTAATTTTTTTACCTATTTTTTGAGGTTAGAAAAAAATTGAGATGTGATGGCGATATTCTGATGTCAGATTCGTGATCAGCGGGCAAAAATACTACGGATCTGATATATCGCATCAAAGTATACCCCACTTTTTTTTTTGTGGGGCTGTGTTGTTAAGTCTAGGAAGTTGTAAATGTAAAGAATTAACGTACTGTAAAAAGTGAGTTAATTGTCTGTCCGTACCTGTAAAGCATACAATTATATCATCTACATATCGATACCAGTATAGACAATTATTACTATTGTTATTATGGTTGCTAAATATCATTGTTTCAATACTGTCCATGAAAATTTCGGCAAGTAATGGACTTAATGGAGTCCCCATAATTAACCCTTCCTTACTATTGAAGAATTTATTGTCAAATGAAAAATAATTTTGTCTTAGGCAAGTTCTTAATAAATTAATTATGTCCATTTTTATAACTTCATTTACGTTGTTTTTTGTTAATAGGTTCTCTATTAAAAATATTGTTTCGTCTGGGGGAATACTGGGAAATAAGTTTTTGACATCGAAAGAAACTAATTTAGAATTATCTGGTATTGTTATATTCTTAACTTTATCCACGAGTTCGTATGAGTTTTTGATACTGTATTTAGGTTCAAATTTGGTATGATATTTGATTAAGTCAATTAAAAAGGATGACGTCTTATATGCTGGAGCAGACATATAGGAAACAACTGGTCTGATTGGGTGGTCAAGTTTGTGTAGATTTATGAATGAATAAAGTTGTGGGATGTGGAGATTCGTATTTATCAATTTAAATTTATCTTTATCGTGAATGACACCTTTTAGCCTGTTCAATTTGTTGTTTTATTTCTTTTTAAAAATTATTTGTTGGATCTTTATTTAAAATTTCGTACTTTCTTGTTTTGAAAAAATCTAACGTTTTATTAATATATTCGATTTTGTCTATTGCTATTACTGTCTTACCTTTATCTGCTTTGGTAAAAATTACATCATTTTGTTTTGCTTTACTCTGAATGGTTTTTATTGTCCTTAAGTCTTGGTTGATGTTGTTATTATTAGATATGAATTCTTTTTTAATAATTTCGGCTGTTTGAAATTTTGATAATATGTTGTTAGGACTATCTTTCAAGGCTATTTCAGTATCAATAACTAATGTGTCCGATTCTTTGATATTGAAGTTAGTTCGAATTGAATTGAATTTTTAAAAAATAAAAAGAAAAAAAATTAAATCAAAAAAATATCAACATAGCTTACGAGTGCAAGACTAACAATACTATAGGGAAATATTTCAAAAACTACAAACCACAAATCAACAAAAATAATAAATCAGGGGTTTATCAATTAACATGTGGATCATGTCCTAAAACGTACACAGGACAAACTGGACGTACATTTTTACAAAGAATCACAGAACACGAAAAAAGTTTCATCCATAGAAAGTCTAATTCAACATATGATAATCATCTTTTAACAGAAAATCACACGTTTAATAAGAATTTCAAAATTTGACATACCCAACAAAAAGGTTTAAAACTAAACCTTTTAGAGACAATGCAAATAAATCGATTAACGACTACAGATACTTTACTCAACGACTAGGTAGATTTATACAGTTCACCATTACTGAATTTATTCTCCTAATTTCATGTCTGTGTGGTTTTTCCAATACTATCAATATAATTTAATTAGATGTAATATTATAATTAAGAAATTATATAAAATTGTAAACATTAAACCTAACTTGATAGTGTAAAATGTAGATCTGAAGAAGCTGCATCGACAGCGAAACGCGTCATCGCAATTTAAATAAACTAGTGGAAATTGACTAAAAACAGTCTTTTATTATATATTTATAATGATTTTCCATCAAGTAGAAGCATCCGAAATTTTTCCCTAAAGTTATTCTTAATCATTTTTATTTTAGATGTTGTATTTGAAACATTAAGGAGTATAACATAGTAGGATTGGCAAATTTCAATAAGAATCAAGCTATAAAAATTACAACTCGATTTATAATATCTACCTTCAATTTACTTAATATTATAGTATAACCACAGTAAACATACTACAGTAGCGAAACTCAACTCCAATTTGGTGACGAGTTTTGACGGCGCGTGCGTCAATGGGTCCTTTTTCAAAATGGCCGCTCAGTGTTTACATCCGATCTCGAAATGTGTCTTTGGAAATGTATTTTCCATCATTTCTTGATGTGACTGCAGTTTATATGAATATAAAGACAGAAAGAAGGAAGAGAGAGTTTGTAGAAAGAGAGAATTAAAAACGTTTGTAGGTGAAGAGGATCGAAAAGGTTGAGAAACAATTTATATAATCATGGGGAAAGGAGGTTATTGTTGTGCCGTTGAGAATTGCAAAAATAATTCAAAGTGTACGCGGGGCGTTAGTTTCTTCTTCCTCAAAGATGTGTTGGTTTTTAGAAAGATTTATTTTTGTGTAAACTAGTATTCAGTTATTTAAAACCATTTATATTTGGGTAAATTATAAATAAAACATATTTTTTTTCTAAAAGGTGTATTCTTAAGAGGCTTCTAGTTTTCAATAACTTCTTCTGTATTTATTGTTTGACACACCTTTTCTTATAATAAACCTGATAAATTTAACACTGTTTAATTGCAAGTACAATTAATACTCTGAAAGTGACTTTTTTTTCTATTTTTCTCTATAAATTACATTTATCCTTTTTCATGCCAATCTTTCAAAACTTTCTGTGAATATATTGTAAGGAATACAGAACCTACAACATTATATTCGAATTGTAGACAGTATATTTTATTTTCGTATAAGCTGGGTTTGAAAGTTTAAATATTAAGTGTCGTGTTGAGATCACAAAACTACTGGGGAATGGGATTATTGAAATAACTGATATAAATCGATTATTGAATCAAATATGCTATTAAAATAAGAAAAATTTTAATGTGATCCCAAAGAAATTTTTGTAATATGATTTTGTCAGACGATGTGTGCCAGAGGGTAAAATATTCTCAAAATAAGTTCGTTAAATGGACAGTACAACTAATCGAAGTGCATTTTGATGGTAATTATAGTTATTATTAAAATTTTGAAGATTTAGTTACCTATAAAGAACTTATTTCTATTGTCGTATACCTATAGTATAAATTAAATATAGTTATTTTCCTTTTAAACTGTAATTGACAATACTCAGTATATATGAGTCAATCATTTTTCCTATTGAAGCTAATATGGTTAGTGAAACGCGCGTCGAGTGCAAAAATAAAGTGTTCGGTGTAGTGGTGATATATACTGAGTAGTGTCATTGTGCCAAAAATTTCACATTCCCAACATAGTTGTAATTGACAAGTCAGCTTGGTCATAACTAAATATTGTATGTAAATATAATTAGGAAATTATTGAATTGACCCTGATCTAAATATTAATTCATTGTAAATAAAAAACAAGCGTTAATTACGTTATCAAAAAGCAATACAGATAACAGAACACAAAAAGGTATAGAACCTCTAAGGATCATTCACATAGAAAATAAAGGTCTATACATATACGTTCATAATTCATTAATAATATTATATTATTAACCTTTCTCGAAGTTACAGAATACAGTTTTGTAGTTTAAGAAAAAATAAGTACCAAAAAAGTAGATGTAGTGTTTTTTAATTAACAAGAGATCTATCACACTAAATAACACAACACTGCTTAGAAAAAAATGCTCTTATTTTAGATGTTGACATCTTAGTAATGACAATATGTCTTTATTTCACGGTACAAGAAAAATAGCATTAGGTATTACGTATGTTAAAATTAAATTAATTTAGTCCTTAAAAAACATCTTTAATCACAAATTTACTTGAAAAATTATGTAAATAAAACTTTAACCTCAAACAGTGACGTTTAACTTTGATAGACTTTTGAATTTTTGGATAAGGTTATTAAAAAACTGAAGTTGAATATGAAGAATTCCATCAAATACCTTCCTATCAAGTTTTTCACCTGTATTTATTTCTTTTCTAACAAAGTGCTCCATTCTTTTTGTTTTTTTTTTTTATATTACTCATGCTGCATTAACTTTTATATATTACTTATGCTGTATTAAATAACAAATCAAAAATTTTCAAACATATCTATGATTTTGAACGATAAAACTTTGTACAACTATATTTGTATTTCAAATCTCGCGCTGGTCCACTTTTAACATGGCGGATTGCCACGTGATCTTCCGAAAACGAACCTGATTTTCCCATGCGGTTATCCTTGAGTTTCGCTACTGTATAGTGTGTTTACTGTGGTATAACCCTTAATACGACTCGAACAGAATCTTTTCGTTTAAATTGCAGTAAAGGTTGCTTAGCACCAATTAAACGACTGTTTTTAGATGGGGGGGGGGGGGGGGGTGGTAAATTGTAATACACAAGGAACATTCCCTATTGAAAAAAATATACAAATTGGCTGCATTAAATGATGACTGCTATTAGCATTCGGATGAGAAGTTTTACCTTTATTTAGTTTAAACTAAACGTAAAATTTATTCATTTAGATGTTATTTTTGTTGCGACTATTGGTACTTAGGTTAGGCCACCTATTTTACACTTACAATGTTGCTACAATTTAAAATGTCGACTGGCACATTCGCCAAAACTAGCAGCTAATTGATTTCCTTACTGTTTTTAAAATATTTTAGACATAATAGGATTTATGAGGCAAATAATTTACTTACTGTCAATTAAATTCCTTGCTGTTGGTTTAGGAACTGATTCCGCTGCAAAATATAAATAAAATTACGTTTTATTAGTTTTATTATGATCAATAGGCAAATATATTTACATAGTTGAAGTCGGAAATATGCCTTGAAAATATGTGTATATCGGAAATTTTGATCCAATCAAAAATGAATTGTCCTATCTTTTTTCATTACAATATTTTTGTATCTTTCTTACTGTTTTATAAGATTACCTACGTGATCGGATAGAAACTTCTCTCTCGATGACCTATAATGCCACAATCTTTTTTAAGAACTGATTATATCCAGTTCTGTTGTCATTTTTCACAAATCAAAAGGGTATTACCCCACAGACGACCATCCGTTGTTATTTACTGCCACATTAGGGTTAATTCAGGTGAAAAATGGTGAATTCTCTATATTTTTATGAATAAATTAATAATTGTGTCATTGCTTTTAATATTATCAACAATTGCAGAAGACGAAAATATATACACGATTAATTAATTTTTTTGTAGAAAGCATGAAATTCTTTGGACTCCTCCCGATCTTTGTTATCGTTAAATCGTCCCTAAATCTACAGAATTTTATTAGTAAAGAGTCAAAATAAGTAAAACGGGTCACTTGAAATTTTTTTTTCTCGGATTTCGAAGATAACTGTCTTTCGATAGAGGTACAAGTAGCTTTTTACCCTCTAAATTTTTTTGCAATACTTCAATTATTTTGCGAATAATCGCTAGTTATATACAGTGAGTCCAAAAAGTCCCCATACACCACCTGCTTTCTATACTATTTTTCTGTTATGTTTAACTAATTAATTGGAACTATGAGGAAATTAATATTTGAAACTTAACCAACGAGGATTAGTATTAAAAACAACAATGGAACATTTTATTTAGAAGTTACATCATTGTTCTAAAAATTTAAACAAAATTAATGTCAAAAAAGTCTCCATACACTTAACAATTATCAATAATAGGTTGACGGAGTTTAACGGAAAATAACAACTTCGTTTAAACTAATATTTAGTGGGACCGCTGTTGGCCTTGATAATCTCCTGTAACCTTTTTGTCATGCTTGCAACCAGCTGTCTAGTAACTTCTGCTGGCATGTTCTCCCATTTTTTTGTGACGACCGGAGCGTGATCGAATTTTATAGGAACCCGTTGATTTATACTCGTTTACAATGTACTGAACAGTAGCATGAAACTTTTTAACAATTTTTCCTATATTTCTGTACGATTTTCCATCTTTGCACAAATTAATTATGATCTTTCGAACTTGAAATGGAATTTCACAACTTCTCCCGCTCATTTTTAATACTACTTTGAAAACCCACTGCAAAATTACTAGTTACACGTGACAAATTATAAAGTATGGCCGAAAATTATTCATTTTTTTTTCACTTTAGCGAGCAACAGATAGCTTGATAAAATGCGGCTGATTATAACGTACTTTTTTCAATGCAATTCTTGAGTGTATGGAGGCTTTTTTGACATTAATTTTGTTTACATTTTTATAACAATGAAGTAACTTCTAAATAAAATGTTCCGTGGTTGTTTTTAATACTAATCCTCGTTGGTTAAGTTTTAAATATTAATTTAAACATGTTTTCTTATAGTTCCAATTAATTAGTCAAACTAACAGCAAAATAGTATAGAAAGCAGGTGGTGTATGGAGACTTTTTGGACTGATTGAATATTATTATTTATTTATGTATAGAATTTTTCATTTATTTATATTTTGGAAACGAACAGAGATAATTGAGTTAATTTTTTTTATAAATGTTTATAAAGGGTCTTCCATTTGGGACTTGACAACTTTGAAATTTCTCTGTGAATGCACCCTTAAGACAATCACCGAACTGTCAACGTCAAAACATTCAGTAAAGTCAACATTTTCATCATGGTGAAGTACGCGAACGAACAACGTTTACAAATAATTAAAATTTACTACCAAAATTTGGAGTTGGTGACTGCAACTTTAAGAGCGTTAACGCCAATTTTTGGTCGTAATTCTCGTCCCAGTAGAGAAGCAATTTATAGTCTAGTGAAAAAATTTGAGTTAACATATTCGCTGCTGGATGTTCCCGTGCCAGTGAGACAACGGGTTGGTCGAAGTGGCCAGAATATTGCTGCCGTTCAAGCGTCCATTTCAAACGAACCAAAACAGTTGATTTCACGGCGTTTTCAAGAATTGGGCATCGCTCAGACCACACTATGGCGAATATTGCGAAAGGATCTTGGCCTGCACCCTTATAAGTTAAAGTTAACTCAAGAACTAAAGCCACTCAATCATATGAAGCGACGTACGTTCTCGAATTGGGCTCTAGAAATGTTGGAAGAAGATGACCAATTTCATCGCAAAATCATCTTTAGTGATGAAGCGCATTTTTGGATAAACGGCTTCGTCAACAAACAGAATATGCGTTATTGGTCAGGTGAAAACCCTCATGTGCTTGAAGAAACATCACTTCATCCACAAAAAATTACTGTTTGGTGCGGTTTTCATGCCGGTGGTGTCATTGGGCCGTTCTTTTTCGTTGATGAAAATAACCGTCACGTTACAGTCAATGGAGATCGCTACAGAGGCATGTTGCAACGTTATTTCTTAGATCAATTGCATGGGCTAGATATTAATGATATGTGGTTTCAACAAGACGGCGCCACAAGCCACACAGCGGGTGTAACAATCGACTTACTGCAATCTAAATTCGGTGAACGTGTTATATCGAGAAATGGTCCCGTCGAATGGCCGCCTAGATCGTGTGATTTAACACCTCTAGACTTCTTTTTATGGGGGTACGTTAAATCATTGGGCTATGCTAGCAAGCCTGCGTCGTTAGAGGAGCTCAGAGCCAATATTGAAAGAGAGATAGCGGCCGTTTCCGTCGAAGTGTGTGGCCGAGTCATCGAAAATTGGGTTCAACGAATCGACCGCTGCAAACGTGCCCGTGGTGGACATATGAATGAAGTCGAATTCCATACATAAATGTTTTGATTGTACTTCAAGCCGATAGTAAATGTCTCAAATGGGTTGCGTTTTATTTAAAAAAAAAGTTGTCAAGTCCTTAATGGAAGACCCGATATTTTGTAATAAATATTTAAGTTGTTAAAGTTATAAACAATTTTTTAAAACAATTGTGAATTAAACTATGTTCTCGGTCTCACTCGAAAAGGAGATCGCGTAAAACGCCATTGATTAGAGAACGTGAAATATTCAGCGGCTTCAGTTGATTTGTATAATAAGAAATTGATTCAACATTTGAAGGCTACACTCGGCGACTCTGCCATTCGAAAAATTTATTATTTTTCTGATGGAGCTGGGTCTCAATATAAAAACCAGTTCAATTTTTCTTCTCTACTCTTGCCTGAATCTGATATTAGTGCAGAGTGGCATTTTTTTCGCCACTTCCCATGGAAAAGGGGGTTGCGATGGGATTGGTGGATGCGTTAAAAGTACGGCGAGAACTGAAATTTTCAGAGAAATAGTGAAAATCAAATAACATCTCCCAAACGCTTTTTTGATTGGGCTGTTAATTATTTTAAAAATGTAACCTTCGATTTTTGTACAAATAATGAATGTCAGGCTCACGAAAACGTTTATCAATCGAAACATCGAACTTGTAAAACTATATTTAAGTCTCGCCACTTCCATGCGTTTATACCGAAAGAAAATAACTAACTGATGTGCAAAAAATTTTTTAGTTCTGAAGAAGCAGTAACAGTTAATGTTTGAAATAATTTAATGTGTATTGTATAATTTTTACTTAACTGTTCATTAAATAATAAATGCAAAAGGTCTTGAAATTACTATTATGATTCCTTCGTTAAAAATTAATGAGTTTTTTGAGAGCGTCAACGTTACCGGCTCGCGCGTTGTAGGCAGCGCGAAATCAGAAAAATATTAATAACTTCTATAATATATATATATATAGAATGTAACGTCTCGCTGTCTGTCTGACCGTTAGTGCGCCTATTACTTGAGAATCACTTATCCGATTTATGTGCTTTTTTTTTTTAAAACATACATATGTTCTCTGGCCAGGTTATAGGATATATTTTATTATGTTGGGTAACATAAGGAATAAGCAGTGACGATAATAGTGAATCAAGTCGGAAAAAAGCCAGCGCGTCCTCTTGCAATACACTGCCTAAACCATTATGGAACGATATCACGTAGCAAAATAATAAATATATATATATATATATATATATATATATATATATATATATATATATATATGTGTATATATATATATATATATATATATATATATATATGTGTATATATATATATATATATATATATATATATATATATATATATATATATGTATATGTATATATATATATATATATATATATATATATATATATATATATATATATATATATATATATATATATATATATATATATATATATATATATATATGTATATATATATATATATATATATATATATATATATATATATATATATATATATATATATATATATATATGTATATACAGTCCCTGGCCAAATTATTAGACGCACTGTATTTTTTTTAGTAATTTTATGTTTCTTAAGAGTTTTTATGCAATAATGGTATATTTAAACTACAATATTATTGATTTTTATTTAAAAGAATTGTTGTAGACTACATATTTGTATTATTCACTGAGGTAGCCGTTACTTGATGGAAATTCATTGTAAATTAATACCGAAGTAAAACGATAGATGTTTTTAAAATTCCACTATATTTATAAACCGTAACAATTGTTTCGACATACAATGTCTTCATCAGACGGATGATAACTTTAAACTAATTTTAAATTAGAACATATTAGCCCATATATACCTTTAGGAGTAGTAAATTACAAGATTAAATTATAAAAATAATAAACACTTAATATTATTGTACAAAAGAAGTGGGTAATACCTGTCATTTGTGGGTTTTCACACAATTAAAATAAAGATAACAATAAATAAGTTGTGCCATACTTAAATGATGGATTAATAATGGGTTATTCCGGATAAAGGTTTAATAATGGGGAATTGTTTGTTTCTATTTGTTGATTTAAGAGGAGATTTGAATTTTTGTATTTGTTTATTTCTAAGCTTTCTAAGTAATTTAATTTCTTGGATTTTTTGTCATAGTGAAGTATTTTGAAATTATCGTCAAAGACGTGATTTGTTGAAATTAAATGTTCTGCATAATGGGATATGATATTTTGTTTGGTATAGCTTCTTTTGTGTTCGTTGATTCTTTTTTGAAAAGATCTGCCTGTTTGGCCTATGTAAAATTTTGGACAAGAACCACAATTGAGTTTATAAATTCCCGATTTTGCTTTTTTGTTACTTTTATTTTTATTATTTTTTATTATGTTAGAGAGTTTATTATTAGTTCTGAAAGCAATATTTAGACCTATTTTAGTTAATTCTTTAGAAATAAACTGTGTAATTTGTCCGGTGTAAGTAATAGTTTTATAACTTTCTTTATTCTTTTTTGGTTTAGGATATAACTTGTTGATTGCTAGTTGATATGTTTTTTTATTAATCATTCTGTCTAAGATATCTGGTTGGTATCCATTGTTAACCGCTATTTGTTTTATTATATTCATTTCTATAGCATAATTCTCTTCTGACATAGGTACATGTACCTATGTCAGAAGAGAATTATGCTATAGAAATGAATATAATAAAACAAATAGCGGTTAACAATGGATACCAACCAGATATCTTAGACAGAATGATTAATAAAAAAAACATATCAACTAGCAATCAACAAGTTATATCCTAAACCAAAAAAGAATAAAGAAAGTTATAAAACTATTACTTACACCGGACAAATTACACAGTTTATTTCTAAATAATTAACTAAAATAGGTCTAAATATTGCTTTCAGAACTAATAATAAACTCTCTAACATAATAAAAAATAATAAAAATAAAAGTAACAAAAAAGCAAAATCGGGAA
Organism: Pachyrhynchus sulphureomaculatus; assembly: GCA_019049505.1. Lineage (NCBI taxonomy): Eukaryota > Metazoa > Arthropoda > Insecta > Coleoptera > Curculionidae > Pachyrhynchus > Pachyrhynchus sulphureomaculatus. Next base: position 17,815,172 of record CM032456.1, read on the forward strand.
TTTATAAACTCAATTGTGGTTCTTGTCCAAAATTTTACATAGGCCAAACAGGCAGATCTTTTCAAAAAAGAATCAACGAACACAAAAGAAGCTATACCAAACAAAATATCATATCCCATTATGCAGAACATTTAATTTCAACAAATCACGTCTTTGACGATAATTTCAAAATACTTCACTATGACAAAAAATCCAAGAAATTAAATTACTTAGAAAGCTTAGAAATAAACAAATACAAAAATTCAAATCTCCTCTTAAATCAACAAATAGAAACAAACAATTCCCCATTATTAAACCTTTATCCGGAATAACCCATTATTAATCCATCATTTAAGTATGGCACAACTTATTTATTGTTATCTTTATTTTAATTGTGTGAAAACCCACAAATGACAGGTATTACCCACTTCTTTTGTACAATAATATTAAGTGTTTATTATTTTTATAATTTAATCTTGTAATTTACTACTCCTAAAGGTATATATGGGCTAATATGTTCTAATTTAAAATTAGTTTAAAGTTATCATCCGTCTGATGAAGACATTGTATGTCGAAACAATTGTTACGGTTTATAAATATAGTGGAATTTTAAAAACATCTATCGTTTTACTTCGGTATTAATTTACATATTTGTATTTATTTTTAACATATGGCAACACTGTGTTGACAAAGTGATACATGAACGTAAATAAGTACAAACCTGTATCAGTCGCGATCGGAATCGAGTCAGGTACGGACGTGTTTCTGTGGCTTTATGGACTGTGATTGTTTGTTTAACAGTTTTATACTACTCAGTTATTAGTTTATTTTGTATGCAGTGTTTTAAAAAAGTAATTGGACTATTTTCATTATGGGTAGAAAAGGCGATCTTTCACCACGTAAAAAAGCTGAAGTGAAGGCCCTTGTGATTCCGAAAACATTTACAAACCGAGAAATATCACGAAGATTGGAGGTTTCTGAAGCTAGTGTACGACGCATAAAAAAGAAAATTGAGTCAGGGAAGGATTTAAGCCCGAAAAGAAAGAAAAGATGCGGTAGAAAACCAATTTTCACTCCACGGTCAGAGAGATGTTTGATGAAAATTTGTGTAGAAAACAGATTTGCTACCACAAAGGTAATAAAATCGCAACTCCAGGATGCTAGCGTAAATGCTTCTGAGCGCACTGTTCGAAGAAAATTAAAAGAATTAGATTTTAAGGCCTGTCGCCCCGCCAGGAAGCCCAAGTTAACAGCTGCAATGAAAGCAAAGCGCCTGAAGTGGGCCAACAATGGCAAGACAAAGATGTGGACTTCTGGAGATCGGTAAGATACAGCAATTTAATCAATAATTGATACATTATTATCATTTTCAGTTAAATAAAGCAAATAAACATGGAAGTTTATATAATTTTCCTATTTTTGACAGGTCTGCTTCAGTGACGAAAGCACATTCGAAATTTTGCAGAATAAAGCTCAGTATGTGCGTCGTCGTCATGGAGAAAAGTTTCATCCTGATTGTGTCGTCCCGACGGTTAAACATCCCACCAAAGTGATGATTTGGTCAGTCATCAGCGGCAAGGGCACTGGACGTCGTCAAAGGAATAATGAGGCAAGATCAGTACAAAGAAGTATTACAAAATCGGTTGATTCCGCAGCTCAGAGAATGGTTTCCAAATGGGGAACCATTCACTTTCATGCAAGATGGAGCTCCCTGCCACACTGCTCGGTCTGTTAAAGCTTTTTTGGCAGAAAAAATATCCCTCTGTTGGATTGGCCGGGTAATAGCCCTGATATGAACCCAATTGAAAATGTGTGGGAGCTGATGAAAAGAGAAGTGGCTAAAGATGTGATTACCAACAAAACCCAGCTCCTAGAAAAGATTATTCATGTGTGGAATCATCATCCTCAAATGCAGGAGACAGTACAATCTTGCACTGATAGCATGCCGCGCAGAATTAAAGCTTTGATAGCGGCTAAAGGTGGCTCAACTAAATATTGACTTTTACTAACATTAATTTCACTTTTCTTTAAAACTTAATAAACTTATGCTTTTCTAAATTAATGCTGTTTTATTTATGTCAAATAAATAGGTAATTGATTGGATAATATAAAAATAAAAAACAAATCAATTTAAAATAATAAAACGGTACAATATCACTCGGTAATTAATATTTTACATGAAAT
>CM032456.1:17817434-17887843 GCA_019049505.1 Pachyrhynchus sulphureomaculatus
GTACACTTTTTTTATATAACCAAACGGAACTTACTTTGTGGATATGCCTCGTATATATATATATATATATATATATATATATATATATATATATATATATATATATATATATATATATATATATATATATGTAGTAATGGTTTTTCGTGTATCCCGTGTTAGCTTGAAGTCCCTTGATGGATGGTTTCGCTGACGTTTCGATGGAATCTTATCCATCTTTTTCAAAGCGTTGATCACTGGTCAGTGTCTTGGCGTTGAATGTCGAGACTGGCCCTGAGTGTGCCGGTTTTATGTACTCGGGGGTGTTTCTATTGGTCGGACGGCTCGGCTTTGGCTGCTCGTTGTCGGTCCTGTGGTTCTTTGTAATGTTTGTGTTGTTGAAGTAACATGTGGTTGAATTGTTGTTTCTCTTGGTTGGACTTGGTACTGGGATAGAATATGTTTCCAAGAGTTCGGTAAACGTTGGCTATCATCCCGATTATTTAAGTTGTTGGGCCGGGATGATAGCCAACGTTTACCGAACTCTTGGAAACATATTCTATTCCAGAACCAAGTCCAACCAAGAGAAACAATAATTCAACCATATGTTACTTCACCAACACAAACATTACAAAGAACCACAGGACCGACAACGCGCAGCCAAAGCCGAGCCTCTATTGGCCAGATCCGTCCGACCAATAGAAACACCCCCGAGTACATAAAATCGGCACACTCAGGGCCAGTCTCGACATTCAACGCCAAGACACCGACCAGTGATCAACGCTTTGAAAAAGATGGATGAGATTCCATCGAAACGTCAGCGAAACCTTCCATCAAGGGACTTCAAGCTAACACGGGATACCCGAAAAACCAACTACATTTCACACCCGTGAGAACATTCGTCAAAACATATATATATATATATATATATATATATATATATATATATATATATATATATATATATATATATATATATATATATATATTTAATCACTTTTAGCTTGCTTTGCTCAATTTAATCACTCTTAAATTCCCGAGAAATCGTGATTTATTACGGAGCACGTATGTTCACAGTATATATATATATATATATATATATATATATATATATATATATATATAGTTCCTGCGTTCCTTCACACTTCATCCAGGGTTAGGACAGGTCCAAAAGAATAGTCTTTGAAATTTGAAGCATGCTTAAAGGCAAACAGGCTAACAACAATAATAAGATATATATATATATATATATATATATATATATATATATATATATATATATGTATATATATATATATATATATATATATATACATATATATAAAGCTAACAACAATAATAAGATATATATAAGAAGGAACGCATTTGCGAATTTGACAATGGAATTAAAAGATGGAAACAAACATCCCACTAGCTCAGAAACTGTTGCTTGGAGCAACATTTACCAAGAGAGCTTTTTTAGACAGGGGAGGCGGAAAATACGAATATTTAATAAAAAAATATCGGGCAAAGTATTATAAAAAAGTTATGACAACTTAAAAGTATACACAGTACAATAAATGGCATCCCCTACAACAAAACTGTGAGTTGATTTCAATTTCTCATCTTAAAAAACCGCTTAGCACCAAATCTCCAAATAGTACAATTATTAAGAAAGCTACTTAACAGGTTGACTGCCGACCACTCCGATCGGAGTGCGTCAGGTCTCTTCGCCAACCCCGTCTACTCCGATCGGAGGGAAACGTTTTAGTATTCCATCGGCGTTGTATATGAAACGTGTTTCTAGTGGTGGCGTTGCTTAAAAACGCAAGTTCTAACAGGTGCTTAAGTGGTTCCGCGGATTTGCTTTTGGTTTGGTTGTAATCTGCCGTACAATATGGAAAATCAACCTGGGCCTTCTGGTATTAAAAAAAGACATTGTAGTGATGAAAAAAAGATATATGATAAGAAAAAGAAGCTAACTGACACTGAATTATTGCAGCTATTGGAAGAAAGCGGAGGTAGTAGTGACGAACATTACGTACCAGACACAGACGATAGTGATGTAAATTCAAGCTCCGAGTCCGAAGAAGAGAATTTTATAGACCCTATTCGGCCACATCAAACACTTCCTAGCCTTGATGAGATAAAATGGAACGACAGAAGTGCGTTAAAACAAATTTTGTTCCAGAAAACCCAGGAATTATTGGTGCAAATTCCAGGACAGGGTGCACCTATCGATTTTTTCGAAATGATCATTGATGATTTTTTACAAACTATTGTAGAACGAACGAACTCTTACGCAGTCGAGGTTTTGCTGCGCCCAGAAACAAGTACAAAATCACGTATTACTAATTTTAAAGATCTTACTCTTGACGAACTAAAAATTTTTTGGCCCTGTTACTTCACACTGGCACAATATCCTTGAGCCGTCTTAACGATTATTGGAAAACTGATCCGCTATTTAATCTACCTGTTTTTAGAAAATATATGTCAAGGAATAGATTTTTGCTTATCTTGAGGTGTTTGCATTTTACATCTCCAGATATGGATCCGGCAGATCGGCTAGGAAATATTAGATTTGTGGCAGATTTTTTTAACAACAAGATGGGAGAAATTTACTATCCTGGAAGAGAGTTGTCTTTGGATGAAGCTATGGTACTTTATCGGGGTCGTCTCCAGTTTAAACAGTATATCAAGAATAAGCGTCATAAGTATGGTATGAAGTTATACATGCTGACAGAGCCTAATGGACTTATTTTGAAATTTCGTGTCTACGAAGGTGCGACAGATGTTTATGGTGGAAGCGGACATACTGAAAAGATTGTTTTACATTTATTGGAGGAAAAATTGGGTGTGGGACATGCTGTTTATCTAGACAATTTTTACAATAGTGGTAATTTAGCTAGGAAATTACTTCAACAAAATACATACTGCACTGGTACGCCGAGAGCTGAGAGGAAAGATAATCCGAAAGAGGTAATGAGTGCAAACTTAAAACGTGGTGAGAATAAATCTATGTTTTGCAATGGAGTGCATGTCGGAAAATGGCGCGATAAACGCAATGTTCAATACATTTCAACAGAATTTCGAAGCGAAATGGGCATTTTTAAAAACAAAAGAAATCAAGAATCTGAAAAACCTTCCGCAATCATTGGATATAATGCTTTTATGTCCGGTATAGATAGACAGGATCAAATGATGGCATATTATCCTTGCAGCCGTAAAACCATTCGGTGGTACAAAAAGTTATTCATGCATGTGCTGCAAATGAGCATGATAAACGCCTATTTTTTGTACAATAAATATTCGCGGTCTGACCAGTTACGATTATATGACTTCCGATTGGATGTCATAAGAAATTTACTAGCCAGACGACCAATTACTAATTTGCCGCAAATTCCTCCAGGCCAAATAAATGTCCACAGCATTAGCAAAGTAGAAAAAATTGTTAGTGAAAAAAAAGGAACTAAAGAAACAAAACGGGTAAGCAGAAAGGAATGCAAAGAATGCAGGAAAAATAAAATAAGAAAGCAAACAGTGTATGAATGCAAAATGTGCCCTGGACAACCAGGTTTTTGCCTTAATTGCTTTGAGGATTACCATAAAAATGTACAAAAATGATTTAGAAATAAATGTTTTGAGTTCATGAGTTCGATTTATTATTTCTTTACTTATTTAATTGGATACTCCGATCGGAGTGTTCGGCATCTAGTAAAAATTTTCACTTGCAATGCCGATTACTCCGATCGGAGTAATCGGCATCCAAGACTCATTTTAATTCATATTTACCACAATAAAATAAAAATATTTGGAAAAATCTTACCGGCGTCAACCACAAACTCAAAAATATAGATCGGCAGTCAACCTGTTAAGAAAAACTAAAATAAAAGTATAATTTTGACACCTTGTATCTCAAAAATTACGAATTTTTGGACTAAGGTAAGTTGGGTAAAGTGGTCATATTTTGATCCCAGAAATCCACAGTAACTCTATGTACACGGAATACTGGTACACCACTCTGTGTATATAAAGTTACTTATAAATTTAAGTGTTAAAATTATATGTAGAAGTAAAGATTACTCAATAAAAATAATGTTAACCAAATAATTAAACAAGAAATATTAGATATCTTAACATTGTGCTTAGACCAGAATTGTTTCGAATTTAACGATAACATTTATATAAGTACTAGCCGTGCCCGCGGCTCCGCTCGCGTGGACTTGATTCATTACTATCGTCACTGCTTATTCCTTATGTTACCTAACGTAATAAAATATCTGCCATTATTTCCCCTTATCTCCCATTATTTCTCCTTATCTCCCATTATCTGTACATAATTTCCACTATCTAAGCTTATCTCTGTTCATCTCCCATTATTTCTCCTTATCTCCCATTATCTCATCTTATCTCCCATTATCTAGGCTCATCTCGACTTATCTCGCAACATTTCTCCTTATCTCCAATTATTTTTCCTTATCTGCCATTATCTCACCATAACTCCCATTACCTAGACTTATCTCTGCTTATCTCCCATTATTTATAATTATCTCCCATTATCTCACCTTATCTCCCATTATCTAGGCTTATCTCGACTTATCTCGCAATATTTTTCCTTATCTCCCATTATTTCTCTCCACCATAACTCGCATTACTTAGACTTATTTCTGCTTATCTCCCATTATTTTTCCTTATCTCCCATTATTTATACTTATCTAACATTATCTCACCTTATCTCCCATTATCTAGGCTTATATGGAATTATATAGACATATGTATAAATTTATAAAAACACGTAAATCGGATAAGTGGTTCTCAAGTGATAAGCGCACTAACGGACAGACAGACAGACAGAGAGCCGTTGCATTTTATATATATTACATTCTTTGCAACATGAAATTGTTCCATATTTAATGGTTTAGGCAGTATATTGCAAGAGAACGCGCTAACGGTAGCCTTTTTTCCGACTTGATTCACTATTATTGTCACTGCTTATTCTTTATGTTACCTAACGCAATAAAATATATCCTATAACCTGGCCAGAGAACATACGTATGTTTAAAAAAAAAGTACGTAACGCACTAACGGACAGACAGACAGACAGAGAGACATTGCATTTTATATATATTATAGATAGATAACCTGGCCAGAGAACATATGTATGTATATAATAAAAGACTGTTTTTAGTCAATTTCCACTGGTTTATTTAAATTGCGATGACGCGTTTCGCTGTCGATGCAGCTTCTTCAGATCTACATTTTACACGAAACGCGTCATCGCAATTTAAATAAACCAGTGTAAAATGTAGATCTGAAGAAGCTGCATCGACAGCGAAACGCGTCATCGCTATTTAAATAAACCAGTGGAAATTGACTAAAAACAGTCTTTTATTATATATTTATAATGAATTTCCATCAAGTAGAAGCTACAACAATCCAAAACATATGTATGTTTTAAAAAAAAGCACGTAAATCGGATAAGTGGTTCTCCAATGATAAGCGCACTAACGGACAGACAGACGGACAGACAGAGAGACGCTGCATTTTATATATATTATAGATATAGATTATTATTATTATATAACCTGGCCAAAGAATATATGTATGAATTTAAAAAAATACACGTAAATTGGATAAGTGGTTCTCGCGTGATAAACGCACTAATGAACAGACAGACAGACAGAGAGACATTGCATTTTACATATATTATAGATTATAGATTACAGATATTCTTTGCTACTTAATATTGTTCCATATTTAATGGTTTAGGCTGTGTATTGCAAGGGAACGCGCTACCGGCAAACTTTTTTCCGACTTTATTCACTATTATCGTCACTGCTCATTCCTTATGCTACCTATCGTAATAAAATATAGCCTATAACCTGGCCAGAGAACATAAGTATGTTTAAAAAAAAAAGTACGTAAATCGGATAAGTGGTTCTCCAGTGATAAGCGCACTAACGGACAGACAGACAGACAGACAGACAGACAGAGAGACGTTGCATTTTATATATATTATAGAAGAAAGGTTTAATAATGGGAAACCCTCTTAGTCCAATTTTATCTGAAATTTTCATGGGCCATTTAGAAGAAAAAATCAGTAATTTTCATCTTTTTAAAAATTTCTTTTATTGGTACCGGTATGTAGATGATATATTGACTTGCTTTACAGGCACAGATCGACAATTAAAACTTTTTCTAGATTATATTAACCAACTTCATAATAATATTACTTTTACAACAGAAATAGCAACAAATAAATAGATTAATTTCCTAGATTTAAAAATATCAAACAAAATGAATAAACACGATTTTGAAATCTTCCATAAACCAACATACTCGGATATAACAATACACGTTAATTCTAACCACCCGTTCACGCATAAAATCTTGGCTTATAATAGTATCATCCATAGACCAATAAATACACCATTAACGGAAGAAAATTTTCAGAAAGAATTAAATATTATAAAACAAATTAGTATAAACAATGGATACAGGAGTGATTTCGTGGATAATATTTTAATGAAAAAATAATTTAAAAAAGCAATAGCACTGGTGTACCCGTACAAACAACTAAACAAAGAAAAATTTCATACACTCACTTATACTGGAAAATTAACTAATAAAATTCAAAATTGTTTCCTTAGAAATCATGTAAATATCGCCTTCCGTACAAATAACACCTTATCTCAACATATTAAAAATAATAAAAGTAAAACAAAAAAAAGAAAATAAATCGGGGGTTTACGAATTATGCTGTGGCACTTGCAATAAAACGTATATAGGACAAAGAGGCAGACATTTTTATAAAAGAATAAACGAACATAAACAAGCTTTAGAATGAAAAATAACAAATCTCATTACGCTAAACATTTAACAGAGGAAAATTATGCATTCAATGAAGATTTCAAAATTTTGCATAACGGAAAGAAAGGAAAATTACTGAATTGTTTAGATCAGGTAGAAATTAATCAGAAAAAATCCTCAGGTCTATTACTCAACGATCAATTAGAAGGGGAAGGGTCTGCTTTATTGAACTTGTTCTAGATATTAAGGTAAATAATGTTAATGAATTTAGTACTTGTAATTAGGTAAACTATATATTCTGAAACATACTTTGTTAGTTAATTTGCATCCTGCTCTAGAAGAAGACACAGTGTGTCGAAACAATTGTCAGCAATAATAAACATAAGTGGTGATCTTAAACATTTGTTTAAATTTTTATTCCCAGTTCTTATGGATCTTCATCAAGTAACGGCTAAGTCAGTGCAGTATATGTAGAAGTCCCAAATATACTTATTACTCGTATATTATGTAAGCAACATCCTAGTATAAGAAAGAGGATTTATATACTCACCACTTTAAGGTTTGTTTAAACACTTTTTTAGGATTTCAAAAAACTAGAATGGAATGTAATTTTTATATTTAAAATAAATATCATAAAAAAAAGAAGCATTTACAATTTACAAAATGTTAATAATTATACTGATCTAGAATAGGTGGACACGTACAGACCAAATGTTTATCGCCATAAATATCATCAATTCTGGCTACAGTCGGCCAAACTTTGATTTCAGGTTTTACAAACGGCGCTGGAAAAGCAGCTTGCTCTCTTGTATAGGGTCTTTCCCACGTACTACTAATTACCTGTTCTTGTGTATGTGGAGCCATTTTCAAAGGATTCATTCGTATATCTAATTTACCCTCCTCAATGTCTCGAATTTCTTGCCTGATTGATATCAAAGCTTCACAAAATCGATCTAATTCTTGTTTGTCTTCGGATTCAGTTGGTTCAATCATTAAAGTTCCAGGAACAGGCCATGACATAGTTGGTGCATGGAAACTGTAATCCATTAGTCGCTTAGCAATATCTGCGGCTTCTATGTTGGCAGTTTTTTTTAAATTCTCTAATATCAATAATAAATTCGTGTGCTACTAAGCCAGAGCTAGCACTTTTAAATAGGGTTGGATAATGCGATTCTAATACTTTTGACATATAATTTGCATTTAAAATTGCAACTTGGGTAGCCTTTCTTAAACCTCTGGAACCATCATTTTAATGTAAGCCCATGAAATTGGTAATATTGCACTAGAACCAAATGGCGCAGCACTTACAACCCCATAGGACGGTGAATTAACTCCAAGCGGATTTACAACAGGATGTCCAGGTAAAAATGGTGCTAGATGAGACTTTACTCCAATAGGTCCCATTCCAGGACCGCCACCACCATGTGGAATACAGAAGGTCTTATGGAGATTCAAATGAGATACGTCACTGCCATAATCGCCTGGTCTACAAAGGCCTACTTGCGCATTCATATTTGCTCCATCCAAATACACTTGCCCTCCATTTTTGTGAGTTATGTCACAAACTTCAGCCACTGTGTCTTCAAAAACACCATTAGTTGATGGATAAGTTATCATAAGACATGATAATCTATTTCGGAATTTTTCCGCTTTGGCTTTTAAGTCATCAACATCAATAGTTCCGTCATGTTTTACTTTGACAGGTTCAACCCTCATTCCTGCCATTTGTGCACTAGCTGGATTAGTTCCATGAGCACTAACAGGAATTAAACATACATCCCGATGTTTATCACCTCTAGCTTCGTGGTAACATTGAATAGCTCTTAAACCAGCATATTCTCCTTGCGCTCCACTATTAGGTTGAAAACTAATTTTGTCATAACCAGTTATGGCACACAAGTCCTTTTCCAATTCAGCAAACAATTGATGATACCCTAGCGATTGATCTAATGGAGCAAATGGGTGTATGTCAGTAAAATGTTTAAAAGAACACGGCATCATCTCTGTGGTTGAGTTCAGTTTCATGGTACACGACCCCAATGGAATCATAGAGTGAACAAGAGATATATCCTTATTTTCCAATATTTTCATATATCTAACTATTCTAGTCTCTGAATGATGTGAGTTGAATACCGGATGGGTTAAAAATGGAGAGGTTCTCTTAAACTCGCTTCTGTAAATAGCTTTGTTTCGCACATGTGGATCATCAATCACGTCTTCAAATTTTTGAGAACTTCCCATTACATAGAATAAATCATTTATATCGTTAGAAGTAACAGTTTCATCTAAAGCAATTCCTACTTCGCCATCATCGTAATATCTTAGATTAATTTCTTTTTCTGCTGCTCGGCTTTTAATTTCATCTATATCAGTCTTTGGTTGAACTCGTAACGTATCAAAAAATATTTCATTTGTTAAAACATTGCCATCTTTTTCAAGGCCACGGTGTAAAATCTAAAATAAAATATTTTACTTTTTTACATTTTTAAAAATAAGATTTTTATTTAAATAACATTCCACCAGACCATATTTAAAAATAAAGGCTTTTAAAGTCATAATACTTGTTATAAATAACCTGTGTGATGTAAAAATTTAAACCCCTTATTTTTCTTATAGTCTAAGCAAGAGAGGACTCCGCACATTGTTTATGGGAAGTGGCCCTCGGTGAAATTGTCTGAAATCAATATATGTTATTCCTCTCGAGCTCCTGATCAAAAGTTCCCATGGACACAAGGTCGGAAAATTGACAGTTTTTCAGATATCGAGGATAGAAAGACGCTTTTCGGAGATCTTGTGGACAACAGCCTAGAGCCATGAGGTTCTTTATGCGCCGTTCTCCGAGGTATACGGCCGCTGATTCCAAATCTGGTGTCAAAAATAACATCTGACAGTTGTCAGCTATCAAAAAATTGTCAACTCGCCTCATTTCTAATAAATCCCCATCCCCATCAGAATATACATCGAGACGTTTTTACGGTCGCTGATTCCAATTCCAGTGTCAAAAATGACATTTGAAACTTGGCAGCTACCAACAAAATGTCAGCTCACCTCACTTGTAACAAAATATTCGTCAGAATATACATCAGATGGTTTTTAGTGTTCCGTACGGAACACTTATAAGATCACTCCGGTGTGTGTCTGTCTGTCCGTCTGTCTGTCTGTCTATCAGTCCGTCTGTCACACCCGATTTTCTCCGAAACTATTTGACGTGGAGAGAGTGAAATTTAGTACTAATATAGAAATTAATGGTCTCATCAGAGCCGTGTAGTTAAAGTTAAATTTTGACTTAAGAGGTTAGTTTTGGGGGTGAAATCGGAAGTGAAAAAAAAATTTTTTACTAGGTCATCGAGTGGGGTGTCAAAAAGCTTGTAAAAACACGAGCTTAAAAATATATATGATGTCTTACATGCGCACATTTTTCTTTTTATTATTTTGAAAAAATCGTGAAAAATCGCTGTCCCCCCTCTATCTCGAAAAGTACTGATCCACAAATTTTGAAAAAATTCTGAAATATTCTTTACGGGGGGAGGATTGAACGAAATTTATCACGAGTGCATTACCTTTAATAACACAGCCCCACAAAAAAAAAAGTGGGGTATACTTTTGATGCGATATTTCAGATCCGTAGTATTTTTGCCCGCTGATCACGAATCTGACGTCAGAATATCGCCATCACATCTCAATTTTTTTCTAACCTCAAAAAATAGGTAAAAATTAGTAAAAAATTAAGAAAAATATGCTCCTAAAAAATTGATTCAAGCTTTTTCATGAATCCAAAGATGTATTAATATGTATTCGGACACGCTAAGCTAATATTCATCGGTTGGATTAAGCCATACAGTTCTGTTTTCTTTCTAACCCCAATAAATCAGACAGATATAGTGCTTCTCGAATGCAAAAAAAAAATTCGAATTCAAATTAAAATTCAACCGATCCTTACCAAATTTGGTACACGGGGATTTTTTGGGTCGCTGATCACGAATCTGAGGTTGGATTTGCAAAATTCAAGATGGCAGATGTTTCGCGCCATTTTGAACGCCGAGAATCGGCGATTTTTATTCTTCTACCCGCATCCAGGGCACCCCCACGTGGTGACGGTGGGCAACGGTGTTACTCCACTAGCCGGCAGAGTCCCTGGATAACGGCTTAGATGCCGTCATGGCAGGTAGAAGAAAGAGAATTACGATGCAGGGACTCGGAAACCCAGTATCGGCGGTTGGTCAGGGTGGAAAAGCGGGCCCGCAGCCGTCGTCATCCAGCGACCGTAGCTCTTCATGTGTGGGTGACTTGGCTCATGTAGAGTATAATGCTACAAGAAAACGGTCTCACGGTACAAGGACTTTTTCATAAGTGCGATAAAAACAGTGATTCATTTTGTTATATTTGCTGTCAACACGTATTGAGTAAAATGGGGTCACCGATAACGGATAAGATTAAAACCTTATATAAGGATTGTTTTAACATTGAAATACAGCACCAGGATACAGATTGGGTTCTCCACATCATTTGCAGTTCTTGCAAAATAATGTTGTACATCAATAAGAAGGCGATTAAATATTCCAGACCAGCAATATGGAATAGACCATACAGTGAAAATGATTGCTACTTTTGTATGAATGTTGTATCTAGGCATAACCGAAAAAAATAAAAGCACTATTACTTATAACGATGTTTCGACAGTAGCAAGACCAACTAAACTAATTCCGCCTCCTGAACCACTTGATGCTGATGTTATGGAAACAAATGATTTCACCTTATCAGTTCATGCCGAAAACATTGAGACTGTCGAAAAAGATTCAAACACTGTTACTAATGAATGTTCTAGTGACAACCTATCATATACTAGTGACACAGATAAAGAATTTCTACCATACAACCGTAAACCAGAACCAATACTCGTATCACAGTCAGAACTTAGTGATCTAGTCAGAGATTTAGGCTTATCCAAAGATGGTTCAGAGCATCTTGCTTCCTTTTTAAAGAAAAGACATTTACTTAAAACAGAAGCTACGATTTCTTATTATAGAAACAGAGATGAAGAATTTCGAAAATATTTCACAATGGACGAGGAATTGTCACTTTCATATTGTACCGATGTAAAAGGTCTAATGGATGAATTTCAAAATAACTCATACGATCCTGAAGAATGGAGACTGTTCATTGATTCTTCTAAACGGAGCATTAAGGCAGTTTTGCTGCATAATACCAACGTTTACGCTCCCATTCCGATTGCTCATTCCACAGTTATGGAAGAGCAATATGAAAAAATGAAGCAGCTTTTGATAAAAATAAAATATGCTGATCATAACTGGAAAATTTGTGGAGATCTGAAAATTGTAACAATATTGCTTGGCCAACAGTCAGGGTTTACACTTTATCCCTGTTATAAATGTCTGTGGAATAGCAGAGACAGGGAACGTCATTATAAGAAAAAAATTTGGCCAACAAGAGAATCGTTCACTCCTGGTGAAAATAATGTATTGTTTCCACCATTGGTAGATCCAGGAAAAGTTCTTATTCCCCGCTTCACATTAAGCTTGGACTTATGAAGCAATTCACGAGAGCATTAGATACAAACGGCCCATGTTTCAAATATTTGCATAAAACATTTCTGAAATTTTCTGAAGTTAAAATTAAGGCAGGCGTATTTGACGGGCCACAAATAAGAAAATTGTTTCAAGATTCATTATTTGTTACTAAAATGAATAAAGTTGAAAAAGCTGCTTGGTTTAGTTTTAAAGAAGTCGCAACAAACTTTTTGGGAAATAATAAAAGTCCTAAGTACAAAGAAATAGTCGAGAAAATGGTAAAAATTTTCAAACATTAGGTTGCTTAATGAATCTAAAATTACATTTCCTGGACTCCCACATCGATGATTTCCCAGATAATCTTGGTGACTACAGTGAGGAGCAAGGGGAACGTTTTCACCAAGATCTGAAAATCATAGAAAATCGGTATCAAGGACGATGGGATGACCATATGCTAGCGGACTATTGCTGGTCGCTAAAAAGATAAACAAGTCCTCAAAAACGTCTGGGCAGAAAGCCTTTGAATAGGTCATTCGCGGAAAAAAGAACAAGATACAGCCAAAAAAAGGAAAGTTAGGCGCGGGTCTAACCTTCGCAATTCTAGGGCTTAAGGGTCTACTATTTGAGAGTATATGGTTTAAAAGTCCTGGTTTTGAGTTTATTGGGTCTCGTTTTTAAAGTTACAGGGTTATTGAGGTATATTTTTTGAGGTTACAGGGTGTGGGAGTCTAAGGTTTCAGGGTTTAGGGTTTAAGAGTATCAGGTTTGAGGATTCCCCAACTGAATACCAAATTTGGTAGGAATCGGTTGGTTTTCAAAAATTTTGTCCGCCATCTTGGATCCGCCATTTTGAATTTTGCAAATCCGACCTCAGATTCATGATTAGCAACCCAAAAAACCCCCGTGTACCAAATTTGGTAAGGATCGGTTGAATTTTAATTTGAATTCGTTTTTGCATTCGAGAAGCACTATATCTGTCTGATTTATTGAGGTTAGAAAGAAAACAGAACTGTATGGCTTAATCCAACCGATGAATATTTGGATTCATGAAAAAGCTTGAATCAATTTTTTAGGAGTATATTTTTCTTAATTTTTACTAATTTTTACCTATTTTTTGAGGTTAGAAAAAAATTGAGATGTGATGGCGATATTCTGACGTCAGATTCGTGATCAGCGGGCAAAAATACTACGGATCTGATATATCGCATCAAAAGTATACCCCACTTTTTTTTTGTGGGGCTGTGTAATCTATCTGATATATAAAAAAAACAAAAATTTCAAGTTTTCAGTAAAGATCGGAAACAAACTTTGTTGAAAACTCATTTGAGGTGTGTTTTATGAGGTCCCTGATCATTTTATACCTTCGTAACAAAAATTTTTATTTCAGTAGCAATCAACGTACGGAACACTAATTGCGCAAGTTCAACTTGCACTTGACCGGTTTTGATTATTATCTACTTTTAGCATTACCCGGGAACAACGACGTGAACATAGAAGATTTCTGTTCCCTTTGAGGTGCTTATTTACTGTTCATTCCCGTACCTCTCACGATTGGAGTGCTTGATTAGTGTGAGCCCCCGTGCCTCTCACGTTTGGGGTGCTTGATTAGGGTGAGACCAATTTTATTAGAAATAAGGCGAGTTGACAGCTTTTTGACAGTTGCCAACTGTCAAATGTCATTTTTGACACCAGATTTGGAATCAGTGACCGAAAAAAACCCCCGTATACCCCGAAGAACGGCGCATAAATAACCTCACGGCTCTGCGCTGTTGTCGACAAGATCTCCGAAAATCGTCTTTCTACCCCGGATATCTGAAAAAACTGTCCATTTTCCGATTTTGTGCCCATGGGAACTTTATTTATCGATTTGAGAAAATTTCACCGAGGGCCACGTCCCATAAGAAATGTAGGGGTCCTTTTATTTATATAATACCTGGAGATATCTACTTACCAAAGCAAAATGATGTATTTTTGTACCAATATCTTTTAATCCTTGAGGTCCATGATAAACAGCGAACATTGCTGACATGTTAGCTAATAAAGCTTGCGCTGTACAAATATTACTAGTTGCTTTGTCTCTTCGAATGTGTTGTTCTCTTGTCTGAAGAGCCAGGCGGTAACCATCTCTACCTGCAGCATCTCGAGTTACGCCAATCATTCTGCCTGGCATAAGTCTAACTAAAGATTGATTACAGGCAAAAAAACCAGCATGTGGACCACCATAACCAAGAGGTACGCCTAGCCTTTGTGATGTCCCTAGAGCTATGTCTGCACCAAATTCACTTGGAGGGCGAAGGAGAGTAAGGCTTAAGAGATCTGTAGCACAGCAGACCAGTGTACCTGTAAATTATATATATATATATATATATATATATATATATATATATATATATATATATATATATATATATATATATATATATATATATACGAGTATACGTAGCCTGAAGAGTTTTTGGTCTAGCTACTTAAAACACATTTTTTTTTTGCAAAATTCGACATAGACTCCTTCGAGAGCGATACAATCAGTCCAACACGTTTCTAACATTTCTATACCTTTCTTGTCGAAGGATTTTTCTTTGCCTTCAAAATAGACCTCAGGTTCTGCGATAACTTCTTCATAGGAGCCAAATCTCTTCCCTGTGAGCATTTTCTTGAGGTCTGCGAATAGATAATAGTTGCTGGGGGCCAAATCTGGAGAATACGGTGGACGAAGAAGCAATTCGAATTTCAATTCATACAATTTTGTCATCGTAACCATTGATTTGTGACACATTGCATTGTATTGATAAAAGAGCACTTTTTTCTTGTTCATTTGGGGTCGTTTCTTTACGATTTCTACCTTCGAACGCACCAATAACTTTATATAATATTCGCTATTCAGGGTTTTTCCCTTCTCAGCATAGTCGATGAAAATTATTTCATACGCATCCCAAAATACAGAGGCCAAAACCTTCCCAGCGGACTGTTGTGTCTTTGATAGGTTCAGGCGGTTTTCACCGGCTGCTGTCCACTCAGCTGACTGCCGATTTGATTTCGGTATGTAGTGGTGGATCCATGTTTCATCCATTGTCACTTATCGCATGACAAAATCCTTTTTATTGCGCTTAAACAAGTCCAAACAGCTATCAGAATCATCAATACGTTGTTGTTTTTGGTCCCCTGTGAGCAAACGCAGTAATCATTTCGAACAGAGCTTTCTCATGCCCAAATGTCCATACAAAATGTGACCAACACGTTCTTTCAATATCCTTAGAGTTTCAGCTATCTCGCGTAATTTCACTTTACGATCATCCAAAATAATTTTGCGGATTTTTTTTATGTTCTCCAGTGTAACCACCTCATTCGGGTGTCCAGAGCGTTCAGCATCATTTGTGTCTGTGCGACCCGCGTTTAAATTCAGCATACCAGTAAATGATAAGTGATTTTCCAGGGGCAAAGTCCCCTAACACTTATCAAGTCATTGCTTCGCTTGAACTGTATTTCTTCCCATCAAAAAACAGTGTTTAGTGAACACACGAAATTCGATTTTTTCCATTGTTTTGAGAATATCGAAAATAACGTCACTAAAACGACTGTAACTTGTAAACTAATCATCGAAATGTCATGAAATTTTGACACGTATCGTTTGAAGGATGGTACTTTCTAAAAATCATATGGATTTTTTCTAAAGGGAGACATCTATATGTCAAACCAAAAACTTTTCAGCCTACGTGTACATATATATATATATATATATATATATATATATATATATATATATATATATATATATATATATATATATATATATATATTATTCTCAATTTAGTGGGGCTGCAGTCTATATTTAAATATTTATGGCCTTGGGTAGTGAAACAACCTTTTTTGTTAATCGAGCTTTCGAAATTATATTTATCGTTATTCAAAAGCTCGACTAACAAAAAAAGGGTGTTTCACTACTCAAGGCCATAAATATTTATATAGACTGCAGCCCCACTAAATTGAGAATATATTTTTCTTAACTAGTCAGTCGCGACTACTCCTGTCTTTATATATATATATATATATATATATATATATATATATATATATATATATATATATATATATATATATATATCTATATATATATATATATATATATATATATATATATATATATATATATATATATATCTATATATATATATATATATATATATATATATATATATATATATATATATATATATTATATATATACATATATATAAATATATATATATATATATATATATATATATATATATATATATATATATATATATATGTGTGTGTGTGTGGTTATGTGAGTATGTGTATTTATATTAATTATCTTGGACACAAATATTTACCATGAGAATGGGCAATTTTTCAGCTAACGAACTAAAATCTTTTACATTCCCTTCCGTATCTGGATACTGAAAAAGTACGCCAGCAATATCACGATTTGAAAAGTCTGACTTAAATACATCCACAACTTCCACTTCGAGTCCTAGTGAATTTAATCTAAAAAGAGTTAAACTGTTAATACGAGGATGGATTGAAAAGTTCGCTGCCGCACCAAAAAATAGTTATAATATTTTTATTATAGTACCCTCAATAAGTTTCTTTGGTTGTCACAGTGTCAAATTTTATTGCTGTAGAATTTGTGGTTTTTTAGGCTAGAACGAAGTTAGTGAGACCAAGTGCAGCGTTTTTGGAAAAATAGAAAAAATTGAACAAAGTGCGGTCATCAAGTACCTGTTAACACCAAAGGAGATCCACGATGATATGAAAACAACACTAGGGCAATCTTCTTCGTCTTCCTACGTTAAGACCATGTCCTGTGTTCACTTCAAAGGTTTCCTAGAAACAATTGCGATGATGAAGACCAGCTCTCATACCATCTTATTGGTGGTCTTCCAAGCGGTCGAGGTGTGTTTGGTCGCTTCTCTTTTGTAACCTTAGTCAACCGGTCATTTGGCATTCTGTCCACATGGTCTCTCCATTCTCTTATCCTATTCCTTGCCCATCTCACCACATCCTGTATTTCACATATTTCCCTTATTTCTTCTGTTATCGATCTAAGTGTTCGCATTTCTGTTGTTCTTAGGAGTCGTTTTGTTATTGTGTTCTCCGCTCTGGTTTCTATCGCGTACGTCATGATCGGTCTTACGCATGTTTTGTATATTCTTACTTTACTCCTGGTGCTCATATATTTGTTTCTCTCAAATTATATCTCTTAAGTATCCTGATATTAATGATGCCATTGTTGTTTGAGTTTTTACTTCCTCCTTAGGGTTCCTGGGACTTGTTATGTTTGCCCCTAGATATCTGAAAGACATCACTTGTTCTACACTCTGATCTTAAATCGCGAGTTTGCATCTTTTCGGTTCTTTAGATATTGTAAGGGATTTTGTTTTCTTTACAGATATTTGCATATTAAACACTTTTACTGTTTGTTGGTACTTATGTAGGAGTCTCTGTAAGTTATCTTCGTCTTCTGATATGATTACTGCATCATCGGCGTAGCATATAATTTTTATTTCTTTGTCTCCCAATCGATATCCTCTCCCAGTTTTCTTTACTTCGATTATTATTACATCCATTATGATGTTAAATAAGATTGGGCTTAGGCTATCTCCTTGTCTGATTCTGGTTGTCATAGGTATTTTATTGCTTAATTTATTTGCCACTCTTACATTTTATTAAACTCAATGGCTTTTTCGGTAATTTGGCGGATTATAAATATGGCGTCTATAGTAGACCTGTTCTTTCTAAACCCTTGCTGTTCTTCACAGATTCCGGTTAACATTATTTCTTCTGCTAAAATTTTAGTGAACAATTTTAGTACCGCACTCATTAAGCTGATACCTCGATAGTTTTTTGGATCTGTCTTTTCTCCTTTTTTGAAAATTGGTATCAAAATGCTTTCTTTCCATTCGGATGGTATAATCTTGGCTGTGAGTATTTTATTAAAGAAAATCTGTAATTCTTCTAGTAATTTATCACCTCCATATTTGATCATTTCGTTCTTAATTTCGTCCATACCCGGGGCTTTTCTGTTTTTTACTTTCGCTGCCATGTGCTGTATTTGATTCAAGGAAATGGTCCTATTTGGTTGGGCAACATTTTCATCTTCATGCTGTATTTTCTGTGTTAATGAATTGGTTTCTGATGTACTATAGAGTTTTTCGAAATATCTTTCCCATTCTTCCACCGTAATTTTTGTATTTTGTATATACTCATTTATTGGTTTTTTTTTTCTATTTCTCAGTAGATTCCTTTTTTTTTTCTCCTCCGTACAGATCATGTTCCATATCGTACGAAAATTTCTCCCAATGCTCTCTTTTGATTCTCTGGATATTCTTGTTGACCCTGTTTCTTACATTTTATAATCATTGTATGTTATAGCATTGGATCTGTATTGTAGGTACGATTTTCTTTTTTCTTCAGCTAATGTCTTAACTTCTTGTTTGAACCAAGGCCTTGTGTTTGGTTTTCCCCCTTTCTTTATAGTCCTTCTTCCAAATGCTTCTTCTGCTAGTTCTAGGATATTAGTTTTTAGTTTTGTCCATGCCGTTTCTACGTCATCGGACTCTCGAATATCATTTGCGGCTATTTTTTCTGTTAACCTTTGTTGATATAGATATTTGGTTGAGTCGTCGGATAGAGATTCTATATTGATTTTGCTTATTTGTTCGACGGGTTCGCTACGAAGTCGTTGCATGGTTGTTCGTTTTTTTGCTATTACAAGATGGTGATTCGTTCCAGCATTGACGGAAGCTAAAGTTCTCACGTCCTGTATTCTTGTTGGATGAATATTTCTATTTGTGATTACGTAACCAATTGTTGATCTTTGTCCACGTGTATTTTCGAAGGTATATTTGTGTCGTGGTTTATTTGGATAAAAGGTGTTGTTAATTCTAAGTTCATTTTGTATGCATAACTGTATCATTTGTTCACCACTATCGTTTATAGTTTCTTCGTTGAATCGATTTTTGATGCCAGGTATAACTTCATCACCAATTCTTACATTAAAATCCCCTAGAACTATTATTTCATCATCTAGGGCAATCTGCTCCGTCATATACCACTGTGAAAAAATGGGTTGCACAATTTAAACGTGGAAGAGAGAGCATCAAAGATGAGCATCGTTCCGGCCGGCCCACGACGTCTACGACTGAAGAAAACATCAGCAGAGTGTGTGATCTCATATTGAAAGACCGTAGATTAACTATCAGAAAGATTGCAGACACTATAGGCATCTCATATGAACGAACACAAAACATCATTGTCCACGAACTCGGATTTTCTTAGGTTTCCGCTAGGTGGGTCCCCAGATTGCTTTCAGTTGAACAAAACGAATTCGGCTCACGATTTCTCACGACTACTTGGAGATGTTTGAGGCTGATCCACAAAATTTTCTTAACAGGTTTATGAAAATGGACGAAACCTGGGTTCACTACAGAGTCAAAACAACAATCCAAGCAGTGGAAAAAATCTGGTGAACCGACCTCAAAGAAAGCGAAGGCAATTCTGTCGGCTAGAAAAGTGATGGCGTCAGTTTTTTGGGATGCTAAAGGTGTTATTATGGTGGACTACATTCCGAAATGCAAAACAATAAACTCGACTTGGTATTGCACCCTTTTGCGTCGTTTACGTCAAGAAATCAAAGACGCTCGCGTTCACACGTTTGTTGAGTCTATGGCTCAAATTCGTGATTGTGGTTTCGAATTGCTGCCACACCTGGCTTATTCTCCTGATCTTGCACCTTCGGACTCTCATCTGTTTTCAAACCTAAAAAAACACCTGGGTGACCAGAAATTTTCATCAAATGAAGAAATCGACTGTTAACCAGTATTTTGGGGACATTGAGCAATCTTTTTTTCAAACAGGTGTGGAAGCTTTGGAAAGCAGGTGGAAGACGTGCATAGAGCTAAGTGAAGATTACGTAGAATAATAAAAATATTTTTGTACGTATTTTATTTTATTTTCTTGACTAGGCCGCGAACTTTTCAATCTATCCTCGTATAAATCAAACAAAAAATTTTATTATTATGTATTAAGGGTGAAATTTTTCAAGAATAAGAAATCACTTTCGTGCCTGAAAGAGATTTAATCAATCTTGACAGTAAATATTAATTTTCCCAAAAGTCACACAGAAGAAGGTCATTGAATTGGGCACCAATGAATTTTCTTCCAATGTTAATGATATCTTGGTAAACATAGCTTATTTTCGATACTTCAAACTAACAAAAAAATGAATTAATGAGGCAATAAAATTAAAATATTACAATTTCAAGTTTGTGAAAATCGCATTTGTAGAATTTTATTACGTACATTTATCATTTTCAAGATATTTAGATGCTAATTTTATTTTAAAACACTTTTTAATGTTCCGTACGGAACACTTATAAGATGACTTCGGTGTCTGTCCCTCTGTATGTCCATTTGTCTGTCCGTCTGTCTGTCCATCTATCTGTCCGTCTGTCTGTCCGTCTGTCTGTCCGTCTGTCCGATTTTCCCTAAAACTATTTGTCATAGAAAGTTGAAATTTGGAAATAATATAAGAATTGATGGCCTCATGTAGTTTTGAAAGTTAAATCTTGACTTAAGGGGTTAGTTTTGGGGGGTGAAATCGGAAGTAAAAAAAAAATTTTTTTACTAGGTCATCGAGTGTTGTGTCAAATGAAAGCTTGTGAAAACACGAGTATAATATATATATATATATATATATATATATATATATATATATATATATATATATATATATATATATATATATACATATATATATATATATATATATATATATATATATATATATATATATATA
This sequence comes from Pachyrhynchus sulphureomaculatus, assembly GCA_019049505.1. Taxonomy (NCBI): domain Eukaryota; kingdom Metazoa; phylum Arthropoda; class Insecta; order Coleoptera; family Curculionidae; genus Pachyrhynchus; species Pachyrhynchus sulphureomaculatus. Next base: position 17,838,552 of record CM032456.1, read on the forward strand.
TATATATAGAGGGTTACAGGGAAAGTCGACCTAGATAATTAAGGACGTTATAGTTTAGGTCGTTTCTAATGATGTCCTAAACTTAACCGTTTTCGAGATATTGAAGTTTAAATATTTTCTAAAAAAAACTTGTTTTTTTTTTGCTTTTATATCGATTTTTTTTTTATTAGAGGTTCTCGAGTGCGATTTTTTGGTTATTTTTAGCTAGTCTGTATGTCAAGTATCAAAAATCATCAAAAAAATTTGAACTAGTTACTAACAGTTTCAAATGGCGGCTTGTTAATGTTTCTAAATTACGAATTTTTAACCAAGTGTTTCCCACTTTAAATCAATAAAGAGAAAAAAAAAATGTATGGAAGTTATTCTGCAAATTATTTTAAAAACTTTTACGTCTTTTTAGCTATCTATAATATCTACTGGATCTATTGAAAATTCTAAGAAAATGAGATTTCAATAGGCCCAAATGTAGAGTAACATAATAATAGAATTTAGATACTACCAATTACCGCTTTACTACCTGTACCTTCAAACAATAAAAAGGGTTGGGTAAGCATTTTTTTCGGTCGGGGTACTCTCTGTACGAGTGACATTTTCTGTTCACTAAACATTATTGAATGATTTTTAGTCTGCTCATGCGATTCGTCCGTGGTAGATGTACTATACCGTGCTTTTCAAAAATATCTGTGTTTCATCTTCTGACTGTGTGAATTGGCTCGTAACTGGATTTTGATCTCTGCTTGTGAATATGGCAACGTATACCAAAGAGGAATATGCTGACATCCTAATGTGTTACGGATTTTGCGAAGGAGTGTCGTCGCGTGCACGTGATGAATACATACTGCGATATCCTACTCGTCGTGTACCTGATGTTAGCGTATTTGATGGAACTTATCGAAGACTACGAGAAACTGGTTCCGTACAAAGACGGCGGACTGACATGGGACGACCACATATCTTTGACGAAGACGAAGAAAACGAAATACGACGTCTCTTTGAGGTGGACCCAACCACATCTACAAATGTTATCGCACAACAGCTTGGTATTTCGCAGTGGAAGGTATGGTTTGTAATGCATACTGTTGGGCAACACCCTTACCACTATACGCCCGTGCAAGTCATTGAAGAGGGGGATCCGTTGCGACGATTAGAATTCTGCAGATTTATGCTCAATACCGATGATGAAGATGCATCTTTTTTTAAGAAAATACTATGGACTGACGAGTCGAAATTCGACAAAGACGGTCTTACAAAACTACCACAATGCCCACTATTGGGCTTCTAAAGAGGAAGGCAACCCAAACAAAAAAGAACGAAAGGATCACAAACAAGATTCAGCTTAATGTGTGGATGGGTACAATTTCAAATTATTTGGTTGGGCCATTCTTCCTGCCAGATAATTTGAATGGCGAGGAATACGACAATTTTTTGCGGAACGATTTACCTAATTTGATGGAAGACCTACCTATTGGTTTGAGACAAAACATGTACTTTCAACACGATGACTGCCCAGCTCACTACAGAGGAAGTGTTCGTGCATGGCTCAATGACAATTATCCCAACAAATGGATTGGAAGAGGCGGACCCATACCTTGGCCGTCGAGAAGCCCAGACCTAACACCGATGGATTTTTATGTGTGGGGTCACATGAAAAGTCTCGTATACGACCAGATGACTATCGAAAACGTGGATGTCCTAAGACAAAAAAATAATTGATGCGGCTGACGAAATGAGGCGGCACCTCACAACCAGCGTTGTGAAAAGTAATTTAAGAAAAAGAATGAGAATTTGTGTTAGAAATAGGGGCGATCATATAGAACATGAATTATAATTAATAAAAAATATTAAATTGCAGGGTTTTTTTTTGTTTTATTTGTGTACTTTTCGTATTTTCACCTAGAACTAAAAATTTACCTTTTGCTACCCGAGCCTGCTTTAGGTGTCATTCAGTGTACAGTTTTACTATTAAACTCCTAGTATTATACCTTTTTTGATAGCTAAAAAGACGTAAAAGTTTTTAAAATAATTTGCAGCATAACTTCCATACATTTTTTTTCTCTTTATTGATTTAAAGTAGGAAACACTTGGTAAAAATTCGTAATTTAGAAACATTAACAAGCCGCCATTTGAAACTGTTAGTAACTAGTTCAAATTTTTTTGATGATTTTTGATACTTGACATACAGACTAACTAAAAATAACCAAAAAATCGCACTCGAAAACCTCTAATAAAAAAAAAAAATCGATATAAAAGCAAAAAAAAAAATGTTTTTTAGAAAATCTTTAAACTTCAATATCTCGAAAAGGGTTAAGTTTAGGACATCATGTCATAGAATTAAATCGGTCAGAAAACGACCTAAACTATAACGTCCTTAATTATCTAGGACGACTTTCCCTGTAACCCTGTATATATATATATATATATATATATATATATATATATATATATATATATATATATATATATAATGTAATACTTGCGCGCACTTTTCTTTGTCTTATTTCTCAAAAATCGCGAAAAATCGCTGTCCACCCGCCTTATCTCGAAAAGTACTCATAAAAATTTTTTTTAAAAATTCTGGAATATTCCCCACGGGTGAAGATTGAACGAAAATTATCATCTTTAATAATTTATCTGGTATATAAAAAAAAAAAAAATTCAAGGTCATCAGTTTTCAGTAAAATTGGAAACAAATTTTGTTGAAAACTCATTTGGGGTGTGTTTTGTGAAGTCACTTCGTAACAAAATTTTTTATTTTAAAAGTAATCAACATGCTTGCACTTGACCGGTTATTTCATGACGGAATCTTTAATGCAGGAAAAATAAATCATATTTACTTATTAGAAGTAAAAAGACTGTTCTTATAATACTACCTTGTCTGAACTACAGAAATAGTTTGCGGATGTAATTTATCAGATACCAGAAGCCTTCTTCGCTTATTGTGCCTAAAACATAACGATAAAGCTTCAGCTGCGGCCGTGCCCTCATCGAGCAGTGAAGCATTCGCTACGTCTAGTCCAGTAAGTTCTGAAACCATTGTTTGATAGTTCAGAAGGCCTTCTAACCGCCCTTGAGCAACCTGAAAAAAGAGTTTTTTTGTGTCAAAATTGCTACTTTCTGGGCGAGACGCTAATATTTCGAATGAGTGCATAGAAAAAAAGATGACTAAATTATTGCAACGTGTCACGCAACCCACTTTCTCTGAAATGTTTATAGGATCAGGGTTAATTATTTTTAACTTTACCCCATGACCTGAATTAAGTGTATAAATAAAAAAAAAATATAACAAAGTCATCCCAAATTAAATAGACTATATAACCATCAATACATACTTACTTAATCCTTATGCCTTTCTACCCCCTTAGGGGTGTAAAGCCCAACCATCAATACAAGAGCACGAAATATAATCAAATCTGCCAAAACCTATCCTGGAGCAGATATATCTACAGACCATAATTTGCTGCTTACAACTATCAAAATTAGACTAAAAAAGTTAAAACATGAATAAACAACAACAGATATTAACATCGACAAACTCAAAGAAGAAGTCATAAAGAAGAGGATTCATGAGAAGACTGATAGAAGGCTGGATACAAACAAACTGGGAACTCATCAAACATCGGAAGTAAAATGGCACCACATCAGAAGCATTAGAAAAGAAATACGACATTTAATTTACATAAGAAAATCACAGAAGCTGGTGGACTAAGGTTACAAAGACAACCACAAGTAATAGAGGAGGAGGTAAACTACTGCTGAACATAAAAGAAAGAATAGATAGATGGGAAGAATTTTAAGGGAAATGTATAGTGACACAACTAAACAACATAATACAAATAAGCTTAATACAACGGGCCCCCTCCTCATAATTAAAGACGAAATATTAGCAGCAGCAAATTAGCTTAAAAATAAAAAGGCATTAGGAGAAGATAGTATACCTACAGAAATCATTAAAATATTTCTTGAAAAACATATGGACATTATACAGGACCTCTTCAACAGCGTATACAACACAGATGATGTACCTCATGACTGGTTGATATCAATTTTTATACCATTGTCAGAAAAGAATAACCCTAGAAAGTGCAAGGAATATCGGAATATGAGTCTAATGAACCACATCTTGAAACTCTTTCTTAAAATAATCCACCAACGTACTGCACAAATACAATTCGACTTTAGGATCAGACTAGGAACGAGGGACGCACTATTCTCCATCCATATTCTGATTGAAAGACGTAAGGATGTCAACTCTGATATTTATTTATGCTTTATAGATTTCCAAAAAAACCTTTGATATGGTAAATCATGAGAAAATGATGGAAATACTACAATCGTGTAACACTGATGACACACTTTGGCTATATTTGAGAAGCCAAAAGTATGAGCTTCTGCAACTTATAATTGAAGGAAAAATAATCAGTAGACGAGGACCAGAAAGGCGCTGCAACTCCTAGTTGAAAAACTTACGACAGTGTACAAACATGACATCTACTGCACTGTTTAGAGTGGCAATAGATCAAATCAGATGGGCAAATGTGATCGCCAACGTCCTTAGAAGATAAGGCACGCTAAGAAGAAGAAGATAAATAAAATACGACCGTTTTTTTTTTAATTTTGAAAAAAAAAAAAAAAGTTACTACGTTCGCATGTAGTACACAGAATATGACGTCTAAAATAAATAGTCACACATTGTCATGAGCTTTCCCTTCTTGCGTCGCTTCGACGCGTGAGGCATCGATTCTCTGTCGGTCGGTAGACTTTCAGACGGTTATCGAACCTCGCGCGCCCCTCTTTGGATTCACGTAGTAAAGGGCGCATCGAAGCCTCGAGTAACCTGTTACAGTGGAGAAACGGTAACCTAATACGCAGCTGATGGTGGCCCATCTTGAATACGTCCTTAAGCAGAAAGGAAGAAGGAAAAGAAATAAAACAAGCGGTTTAACCAACAACTAAATGAAAACGAGGGGTATGGATTGAGGAGTTAGGCAGTATGCGCGTGTACGCGAGTATGACATGTGGAATCTAGCGAAGTTTGTACGATGGATAGTGGTGAGTGCGGTGACGTCATCGAAACGATGGCAAACATTCCCGTTGATCGCGACGGACACGACCCGTGGATGACAGCGCGACCATCGGATAAACCAGAATGCCGTACCTCGACCGGTACCCTTTTTCAACTAATGCCAGGACATTCCACAGCAACCATCCCAGCCGCATCGAAATATTCTCAAACACCTCCCAACATTCCCTAACAACACTGAAAATAGATTCGACACCCATATTGGCCCTTAAAATTTATGTAACTTCATGACAATATATCTTTTAAAATACTTTACGGTCTTCGAACAATAGTGCAACTCCATACAATTAGTTGTTGAGACTGTAGCAACTTTTTTTATATCTGCACAACCACAAAATATCCATAAAATAATTACAAATCTGTGTACAATTTTATAATAGAAACGAATGTGCCGTTAGCTTTCTATAGTTAGAAATAGGTGACACATAGAAACAGTTCGCATTTATGAAATAATTCAGGAACAATGCGATGCCAGATATTAAATACGCGCAACTTATCGCATAACACGTGGGCTGAAAAGTTTTGGTCTAGCTACTTAAAACACATTTTTTTTGTAAACTTCGACTTTATTCATCAATATAATCTCCATCAAGAGAGATACAATCAGTCCAATGCTTTTCTAACATTTCTATACCTTTCTTGTAGAAGGATTTGTCTTTACCCTCAAAATAGGCCTCTTTGGTTGCTTTGGGCAGCTTTCACCGGCTGCTGTCGACTCAGCTGATTGCCGATTTAATTCCCATGTGTAGTGTTCCCATGTTTCATTCATTGACACATATCGCATGAACAAATCCTTTTTATTGCGCTTAAACAGGTCCAAACAGCGTTGAGAATCATCAACACGTTGTTCTTTTTAGTCCACTGTGAGCAAACGCGGTACCCATTTCGAACAGAGCTTTTTCATGCCCGAATGTTCATGCAAAATATGCCAAAATGTGTCAATATTTAAATAACTTAACTTTCCAAGATTGATTAGGATATATCATCATAAACTGTTTACGTTTATTATCTTCTAAAGCTTGTGTAAGTAAGTAATCGATATCTTGTAAATTACTTAAAAATTAGTGAAGTTCATGATTCTTTCAGTGTTATGAAACTAATAAATACACGAAATTAATTTCTACATAATTTGGTCATAGAACATTAATTTCTGTGGCCAACGAAAAAAATTTAAATTAATTTACTTTTTCTCATGCTGATTCTTCCTGAAACAGCACTTACGATCTTAACTGAGAATATAGAATTTGACGATTAATATAAACAAATTCTAGAATTATATAACTTATAATCGCAACCTATCCAAGAAAGTTATATTTTATTTAGAGAATAATCGTTACTGGAGCCTGTTAAAAACAGTTAGCATTATTTTTTTAGTATTTAAACCTACTTGGCCACTGTAAAATATATTTTTCTAGTATACATTACATTACCTCTGGCTGATAAGGTGTATATTGTGTAGTCCAACCCGGATTTTCGAAAATATTTCTCATAATAGTATGAGGAACACAACAGTTATGGTATCCCATTCCAATATACGATCTCCATATCTTATTTCTTTCTGCAATTTTTCTTATTCTGTTAATTAATTCATATTCTCCTAAAAATAAACATTTTCATAGTCATAAACATAATGCAATAAAAAAAAGGTCAAATAATGACGAGATACGAGGCTGGTTTGAAAAGTCCGTGCAAAAATAAAAACTACTTATGTGTTTGGGGTAAACCTTTTTTATTTTTCGACATAGTCTCCTTTTAGGCTTATACACTTCGTCCAACGATGTTCTAGTTTGTTGATCCCTTCCGAATAATAGGATTTGTCCAAGTCTGCAAAATATTCATTAGTGTCTGCAATCACCTCTTCGTTTGAATAAAATCTTTGTCCCGCCAGCCATTTCTTCAAATTGGGGAACAAATAGTAGTCCGAGGGAGCCAAGTCTGGAGAATAGGGGGGATGTGAAACGAGTTGGAATCCTATTTCCATTAATTTTGCGACCACAACTGCTGAGGTGTGTGCTGGTGCGTTGTCGTGATGGAAAAGGACTTTCTTGTGGGCCAATCGCGGGCGTTTTTCTTGCAGCTCGGTTTTCAAACGGTCCAATAACGATGAATAATATTCACCTGTAATAGTTTTTACCCTTTTCCAGATAGTCGATGAAGATTATCCCTTGCGAATCCCTTTCCGGCCGAAGGAACGGTCTTCGCCTTTTTTTGTGCAGATTCCCCTTGGTAACCCATTGTTTAGATTGTTGTTTGATCTCAGGAGTATAGTAATGTATCCATGTTTTATCCACAGTGACGAAACGACGCTTAAAGTCCTCCGGATTCTTCTGGAACAGCTGCAAACCATCCTTGCAACACTTCACACGATTCCGTTTTTGGTCAAGCGTGAGCAATCGCGGCACCCATCTTGCGGATAGCTTTCTCATGTCCAAATGTTTATGCAAAATATTATGTACCCGTTCAGTCGAGATGCCCACAGCACTAGCAATCTCACGCACCTTAACTCTTCTGTCATCCATCACCATATCATGGATTTGATCAATGATTTCTGGAGTCGTAACCTCCACAGGCCGTCCAGAACGTTCAGCGTCACTTGTGCCCATATGGCCAGTCCGAAAATTTTGAAACCACTTATAAACTGTTCTAATCGAAGGTGCAGAGTCACCATAATGTTTATCAAGCTTCTCTTTAGTCTCCTGAGGCGTTTCGCCTTTCATAAAGTAATGTTTAATCACCACACGAAATTCTTTTTCGTCCATTTCTTGAAAATCACTCGACTTCCTTGATTCACTCGAATGCCAAACACAAAGAAATAGACCAATATGGCCGAAACTTGGTGTGCGTCCATTCAAGAGATGCTACTAACTAAACATGACCTCGATACGCGCCGGTGGTGCCACCTCTCGGACTTTGCACAGACTTTTCAAACCAGCCTCGTACAGCAATATTATGATTTTATCCTCTCTGGAGTATAACCAATAGTATTGTCCTGAGTTTTGGACCTCGAAAAACTTGTACTTTAAGTTTCAAAACGCGTTCTCTCTTTGTAATGACATTTCCAACAAATCCTCCTTGGTTTTAAATCGGTCAAGTGCGTATATAACCTACAAAATTGAAAAAAACGGACAAACAACTGTTTTTTTTTTTTTTCATTTTATTGTACAGGTCGACCAAGTGAATCGATTGGTTTGACACTTCCAAAAAATATGCCTTTTGTTATAACAAAAATACCTGAAAATTTGGTACAAAAGTGGGTACAATTGAATTTGTTATTTAAAATTGGAATTGCCCGCCATTTTGTGACATTTGGTCCAAAATGGATCTTTTTTAAAAAAAAAATTAGGTTTCAATTTCCGATTCCATTAAAAAAAATTGAAACATGTTTATCACATCTGGTAGAGAATCGCGAGACCTTTAATTTAAAAAAAATCATTTCCGTTAACATTTTTTTTTTTCAAAATGACCAAAAAAAAAACGCATTTGTTATTTGATTAATAAAAGAAAAACCGGTTAAAATGACTCCAAAAAAATTATAAATTCAAGTTCAACTTACCGGTAGGTTCTTCAATATCTAAAGGTTTATTCAAGGAAATGCTTTTGGGCACAGCGTGATCCGTCAATTGATCCAAACTCTAAACAATGAATTTATAAAGTTTTAGGTTTGAGGTTGCTTTTCGCATAAGTCATTGTATCTATATATAAAAAACCGGTCAAGTGCAAGTTGAACTTGCACAATTAGTGTTCCGTACGTTGATTGTTTTTAAAATAAAAAATTTTGTTAGGGTGGTATAAAATGATCAGTGACTTCACAAAACACACCCAAATGAGTTTTCAACAAAGTTTGTTTCCAATCTTTACTGAAAACTGGTGACCTTGAAATTTTGTTTTTTTTTTCTATACCAGATAAATTATTAAAGGTAATGATAATTTTCTTTCAATCTATAAACCGTGGAGAATATTCCAGGATTTTTTCAAAATTTTTTGGTCAGTGCTTTTCGAGATAAACTAGGGGACAGCGATTTTTCACGATTTTTTTTAAAAGTAATACGAAGAAAAGTGTGCGCAAGTATTACATTATATATATATATATATATATATATATATATATATATATATATATATATATATATATATATATATATATATATATTTACTCGTGTTTTCACAAGCTTTCATTTGATACCACACTCGATGACCTAGTAAAAAAATTTTTTTTCACTTCCGATTTCACCCCTCAAAACGAATCCCTTAAGTCAAAATTTATGTTACGGTAATATAAAATGATCAGTGACTTCACAAAACACACCCCAAATAAGTTTTCAACAAAGTTTATTTCCAATCTTTACTGAAAACTGGTGACTTTGAAATTTTGTTTTTTTTCTATATCAGATAAATTATTAAAGGTAATGATAATTTTCGTTCAATCTATACCCCGTGGAGAATATTCCAGGATTTTTTCAAAATTGTTTGATCAGTACTTTTCGAGATAAGGTAGGGGACAGCGATTTTTCACGATTTTTTAAAAGTAATACGAAGAAAAGTATGCGCAATCATTACATTATATATATATTTTTTACTCGTGTTTTCACAAACTTTCATTTGACACCACACTCGATGATCTAGTAAAAAAATTTTTTTTTCACTTCCGATTTCACCCCTCAAAACGAATCCCATAAGTCAAAATTTATATTACGGTGATATAAAATGATCAGTGACTTCACAAAATACACCGCAAATAAGTTTCAACAAAGTTTATTTCCAACCTTTACTGAAAATTGATGACCTTGAAATTTCTGTTTTTTTTATATACCAGATAAATTATTACAGGTAATGCACTCGTGATAATTTTCGTTCAATCTACACCCCGTGGAGAATATTCCAGAATTTTTTCAAAATTTTTGATAAGTACTTTCCGAGATAAGGCGGGTGGACAGCGATTTTTCGCGATTTTTTAAAAATAATACAAAGAAAAGTGCATGCAACTATTACATTATATATATATTTTTTACTCGTGTTTTCACAAGCTTTCATTTGACACCACACTCGATTACTTAGTAAAAAAATTTTTTTTTCACTTCCGATTTCACCCCCCAAAACTAACCCCTTAAGTCAAAATTTAACTTTCAAAACTACATGGCTCTGATGAGGCCATCAATTCCTATATTACTGCCCAATTTCAACTTTCTATGACAAATAGTTTCGGAGAAAATCGGGTGTGACAGACGGACAGACAGACGGACAGACACCGAAGTGATCTTATAAGTGTTCCGTACGGAACACTAAAAATTGCGTATCATTTAATTAATAGTGTGACCACTGGAGTGACAAGCTAATTTTTTTTTTTTGTTTTCTTTGGTCCTTCCCCCACAAAATGTTCATTCCTATGAAAAAATGAAGCCCCTAAATTTTTAGAAAAAAATATTAATATTTAGAGGTCGCATCCATCAACTAAAAATATATTTTTTTTCATCTCATACGTTTTTTTTCTCCTTCAACAGCCCATTGTTAGCCTTCTGTTTTAAATTTAAGGATTATGAAGCTGTTTCCTTATGTGTCTGTCCGTCTGTCTGTCTGTCTGTCTGTCACACCCGATTTTCTCCGAAACTATTTGTCGTAGAAAGTTGAAATTTGGTAATAATGTAGGAATTGATGGCCTCATCAGAGCCGTGTAGTTTTGAAAGTTAAATTTTGACTTGAAGGGTTAGTTCTGGGGGGTGAAATTGGAAGTGAAAAAATTTTTTTTTACTAGATATGGTGTCAAAAGAAAGCTTGCGCACACTTTTCTTTGGATTATTTTTAAAAAATCGCGAAAAATCGCTGTTCCCTTATCCCGAAAAGTACTGATCAAAAAATTTTTGAAAAAATTCTGGAATATTTTCCACGGGGTGTAGATTGAATGAAAATTATCACGAGTGCATCACCTTTAATAATTTATCTGGTACATAAAAAAAAAAATTCAAGGTCATTGGTTTTCAGTAAAGATTGGAAACAAACTTTGTTGAAAACTCATTTGGCGCGTGTTTTGTGAAGTCACTGATCATTTTATACCTACCTAAAAAATTTTTTTATTTTAAAATCAATCAACGTACGGAACACTAATTGCGCAAGTTCAACTTGCACTTGACCGGTTATTTGATGCTGAATCCGTTTCGGAGGACCGTTTCCTCTTAAAATCCTCCAGTTTTCCGCAATGCTCTTATTAAGTGCGCATTATAATAACATAAGATAAGCATTTATTACTAGACAGATTTGTAAACACATTTACAAAGCTTGAAATACGTCACAATAGTACAATTAAAATATAACAAACACTAAAAATACAGAAAACAAACGGCCCAAATCAAGTTTAAACAATGCGATGAATAATTCTCACATTAAGATATTCCTGAATTATATATGGCTCAACTTCATTTGTATATTCAAATGACCTACTTTCAAATTACTGATTCGTTTCGTACCTGGGAGAAAATTATAATAAAAATTAACGACGGCATAACGACAGCTATTTCCTTTTAAAGAATACTTTGAATAATTATAATCTATTATTTTACCTCTAGTATAGCGCACGTGGTTTCTTTTTAAATGGCCAAATCTGTCTGGGTGCTTTTTAAAAAAACATAATGAACTCGTACATGTAAATACCGGGGGCCATCAAGAATTTATGCATTTTAAATACTCCTCGACAAGACTGGATGAAACTTATGTTTTACAGAATTCTAAGGGCTCTTTTTAGTGTTCCGTACGGAACACTTATAAGATCAGTCTGTCTGTCTATCTGTCTGTCTGTCACACCCGATTTTCTCCGAAACTATTTGTCATAGAAACTTGAAATTTGGTAATAATATAGGAATTGATGGCCTCATCAGAGCCATGTAGTTTTGAAAGTTAAATTTTGACTTAAGGGGTTAATTTTGGGGGGTGAAATCGGAAGTGAAAAAAAATTTTTTTACTAGGTCATCGAGTGTGGTGTCAAATGAAAGGTTGTGAAAACACGAGTAAAAAATATATATATAATGTAATACTTGCGCGCACTTTTCTTTGTATTATTTTCAAAAAATCGCGAAAAAATCGCTGTCCCGCGCCTTATCTCGAAAAGTACTTATCAAAAAATTTTGAAAAAATTCTGGAATATTCTCCACGAGGGGTAGATTGAACGGAAATTATCACGATTTAATAATTTATCTGGTATTTAAAAAAAAAAAAAAAAATTTCAAGGTCATTAGATTTCAGTAAAGATTGGAAACAAACTTTGTTGAAAACTCATTTGGGGTGTATTTTGTGAAGTCACTGATCATTTTATATCACCGTAACATAAATTTTGACTAAGGGGTTCGTTTTGAGGGGTAAAATAGGAAGTGAAAAAAAATTTTTTTTACTAGATCATCGAGTGTGGTGTCAAATGAAAGCTTGTGAAAACACAAGTAAAAAATATATATATAATGTAATACTTGCGCACACTTTTCTTCGTATTACTTTTAAAAAATCGCGAAAAATCGCTGTCCCCTACCTTATCTTGAAAAGTACTGATCAAAAAATTTTGAAAAAATTCTGGAATATTCTCCACGGGGTATAGATTGAACGAAAATTATCACCTTTAATAATTTATTTGATATATAAAAAAAAAAACAAAATTTCAAGGTCGCCAGTTTTCAGTAAAGATTGGAAACAAACTTTGTTGAAAACTCATTTGGGGTGTGTTTTGTGAAGTCACTGATCATTTTATACCACCGTAACATAAATTTTGACTAAGGGGTTCGTTTTGAGGGGTGAAATCGGAAGTGAAAAAAAAATTTTTTTACTAGGTCATCGAGTGTGGTGTCAAATGAAAGCTTGTGAAAACACGAGTAAAAAATATATATATAATGTAATACTTGCGCACACTTTTCTTCGTATTACTTTTAAAAAATCGCGAAAAATCGCTGTCCCCTACCTTATCTTGAAAAGTACTGATCAAAAAATTTTGAAAAAATTCTGGAATATTCTCCACGGGGTATAGATTGAACGAAAATTATCACCTTTAATAATTTATTTGATATATAAAAAAAAAACAAAATTTCAAAGTCACCAGTTTTCAGTAAAGATTGGGAACAAACTTTGTTGAAAACTCATTGGGGGTGTGTTTTGTGAAGTCACTGATCATTTTATACCGCCCTAACAAAAATTTATATTTTAAAAACAATCAACGTACGGAACACTAATTGTGCAAGTTCAACTTGCACTTGACCGGTTTTTTTGACATATAAAGACCCTACTTACACTTGACAGTTGACCCCAAAAAATAATACCATAACGTAACAACGAAAGAAAACTACTGTATAGTAATAGTACTCGGATATTCCATTTAAAATTGACAGCAGTGTGCATTCCCAAAAATTTGCGTGCATTTGTAGTATTAATTTCAGTGTTTTCAATTGGTATTGTGGCAGGGAAAACTTTTTAGTGTTCCGTACGAGATCACTTCAGTGTCCGTCTGTCTGTCTGTCACACCCGATTGCCTGCGAAACTATTTGACAAAGAAAGTTGAAATTTCGCACAAATATGGGAATTGATGACCCAATCAGATCCGTGTAGTTTTTGAAAGTTAAATTTTGACTTAAGGGCTTAACTTGTGGGGGGAAAATGAAATTTCTTTTTTCTAAGGTCATCGAGTGAGGTGTCAAATGCAAGCTTGTGAGAATACGAGTTTAAAACATACTACTTTTTAAAAAATGGCCAAAAATCACTATCCCCGCCCCCTATCTCGAAAAGTACTGATCAAATAAGTTTGAAAAAATTCTAGAATATTCTCTATAGAGTGTAGATTGAGCGATGAGCACGAGGGCTTTACGTTTGATAATTTATCTGGTATAAAAAAAAACTATTTTTGACAATATGACGGATATTGTATTTTATTACGATAGGTAGCATAAGGAATGAGCAGTGACGATAATAGTGAATAAAGTCGGAAAAAAGTTTGTCGCTAGCGCGTTCTCTTGCAATACACAGCCTAAACCATTAAATACGGAACAATATTATATAGCAGAGAATATCTATAATATATATAAAACGTAACGTCTCTCTGTCTGTTTGTCCGTTTGTGCGCTTATCACTGGAGAACCACTTATCCGATTTACGTGCTTTTTTTTAAACATGATAAACCATTAAATATGGAACAATATGATGTAGCAAAGAATATCTTTGATATATATAAAATGCACCGTTTCTCTGTCTGTCTGTCCGTTAGTGCGTTTATCACTGGAGAACCACTTATCCGATTTACGTGCTGTTTTTTTTAAATTTACATATGTTCTCTGGCCAGGTTATAGGATATATTTTATTACGTTAGGTGACATAACGAATAAGCAGTGACGATAATAGTGAATCAAGTCGGAAACTTTGCCGCTAGCGCGTTCTCTTGCAATAAACTGCCTAAAGCTTTAAATATGGAACAATATCATGTAGCAAAGAATATAATATATATAAAATGCGTTTCTCTATCTGTCTGTCTGTCCGTTAGTACGCTTATCACTCGAGAACCGATTTACGTGTTTTTTATAAATTTATACATATGTTCTATATAATTCGATATAAGCCTAGATAATGGGAGATAAGGTGAGATAATAGGAGGTAAGCATAAATAATGGGAGATAAGGAGAAATAATGGGAGATAAGGAGAAATAATGGGAGATAAGCAGAGATAATGGGAGATATGGTGAGATAATGGGAGATAAGGAGAAATAATGGGAGATAAGGAGAAATATTGCGAGATAAGTCGAGATAAGTCTAGATAATGGGAGATAAGGTGAGATAATGGAAGATAAGGGGAAATAATGGGAGATAAGGAGAAATAATGGGAGATGAGCAGAGATAAACCTAGATAATGGAAATTATGTAGAGATAATGGAAATTATGTAGAGATAATGAGAGATAAGGGGAAATAATGGGAGATAAGGGGAAATAATGGCAGATATTTTATTACGTTAGGTAACATAAGGAATAAGCAGTGACGATAGTAGTGAATCAAGTCCACGCGAGCGGAGCTGCGGGCACTGCTAGTTATTAATATTATCCCCAAAATTTTATTAATTGACAATAATTGTTTTGGAAAAACCGTATTCAATGTAAAGTTTACATGCCTATTCGAGAAAAAAAACTTTCAAAATACCCTAAAAACATTAATTTTAATTTAATTATAGGCAATATATATTTTGTCAAGTTATATTATAGTTCAAAGGGGTAATCTGTTCACGTTGAAAATAAATGTTGCCAATAAATAAATAAAACATTTTTTTTTAATTATAACCAATTTTGTAATAAAGTTTTACGACGGGACGTGAGATTATATTTAATATTATTTTAAAGGGGCAGGGGCCCTACATGAGGAGCTGTTTCTAGTAAAAAGTATAAAATATCCTTACCCTTTTTTTTTTTGCATTCTAACTAACAATAAACATACATACATCTAATGAAAATGATGGTTACTTTTTGAATTTCTTACCTTATACCCAATGGTATCCAACATACTTATAATATCACTCTCTCTAGGACCAATATGTCGTGCTGGAAATTCATCTTTGTGCGGAAATAGTTGGCCTTCGTGTTTAGAGACTCCCGAACTAAAGACTCTTAAATTTTGATATGTATATATTTTATTGAAATATTTTAAGGGATTTGCCACAACCCTATACATTTTTTCAAAACAGTACTCTTATAGTATATAATTTATGTCCACTATCCAATACTTTAAAGATAATAGTAAGAAGTTTAAGTTAAATATCGTAAATAACTAATGACCAGATTTACAAATGGGTCAGAGAGCAACAAATCTGATAATGAAAAAATAATTAAGAAATTATCATTTAGGTACTGTTTGTAAATTAAATTTTTTACTTATTTACATGGTGATTACTTATTATATTTATAAAATTACTAAAGATTTTATATCATAAAACTTCTTGGAATCTCTAATTTGGGGATTCCACATAGGGGTATTTCAGCGTTTTATGCGGCCAAAATTTTTTTTTTGTTTTTAGATATTTTAAATCGGGTTCTATTTCTAAATATAGCAGTGAAAGCTTTTTAAAGGGCACATTTTGAAGAAAAATACATTTTAATATATAAAATAACCGGTCAAGTGCAAGTTGAACTTGCACAATTAGTGTTCCGTACGTTGATTGCTTTTAAAATAAAAAAAATTGTTACGGAGGTACAAAATGATCAGTGACTTCACAAAACACACCCCAAATAAGTTTTCAACAAAGTTTGTTTCCAATGTTTACTGAAATCTGATGACCTTGAAATTTTTCTTTTTTTTTAAATACCAGATAAATTATTAAAGGTAATGCACTCGTGATAATTTTCGTTCAATCTACACCCCGTGGAGTATGTTCCAGAATTTTTTCAAAATTTTTTGATAAGTACTTTGCGAGATAAGGCGGGGGGACAGCTATTTTTCGCGATTTTTGAAAAATAATACAAAGAAAAGTGCGCGCAAGTATTACATTATATATATATTTTTTTACTCGTGTTTTCACAAGCTTTCATTTGACACCACACTCGATGAACTAGTAAAAAATATTTTTTTTCACTTCCGATTTCACCCCCCAAAACTAACCCCTTAAGTCAAAATTTAACTCTCAAAACTACATGGCTCTGATGAGGCCATCAATTGCTATATTATTACCAAATTTCAAATAGTTTCGAAGAAAATCGGGTCTGACAGACAGGCACCGAAGTGATGTTATAAGTGTTCCGTACAGAACACTAAAAACAGTATATTGAGAAAAAAAAACATATTGACTTAAACTTCTTCGCGGATTTCTCTTCTTCTTCGGAACTTTCGTGATTAATATTGGGTTCAGCAAAAACAAGCATTTGTATTGCTTCTTTTCTAAACAACATCTTCTTCTTCTTCCTCAGCCATCTCTCCACTGCTGGATGTAGGCCTCCTCAAACTCCCTCCATCTGTCTCTATCCTGTGCGAGTCTCGTCCACTTTCTTCCTGCAATTGTAATGATGTCATCAGCCCATCTTTTCTGGGGTCGGCCGACTCCTCTCTTTTCATCCCACGGTCTCCAATTTAGGACTCTGGATGCCCATCTGTCTCCTCCCTGTCTAGCCACATGACCCGCCCATTGCCACTTCAATTTGGCAATACGGTCTACCACGTCGACGACTTTTGTTCGGCGTCTGCATTCTGCATTTGGTACTTTATTCCTCAAACTTATGCCCAGCATTTGTCTTTCCATAGACCGTTGTGCACATTTTAATTTATGCGTGGTGTTGGCTGTTAATGTTATAGTTTCCAGTCCGTATGTCATAACAAGGAGAGTACATGTATCGTAGACTTTCCTTTTCAGGTTTATAGGAATGTCCCTACTTTTTAAGATAAAATCCAATTTTCCGAACGCCGCCCAGCCCAGTCCAATCCTTCTGGGTATTTCCGCAGTCTGATTTTCTTTTCCCAATTTTATTTTGTGTCCCAGATAAATATACTCATCCACAGCCTCGATAAACTTGTTGTCTATTATCAAATTTCTGTGGGATGGACTCATTATTTTTGATTTACTTATGTTCATCTCGAGACCGGTTGTCAGAGAGGCATCATGGAGTTCTTTAATCATAGTGTTTAGCTCATTTAAATCAGCACTTATTAGGACTATATCATCTGCGAACCTCAGGTGGTTTAGGTACATCCCATTTATCTTTAACCCTTTGTTTTCCCAGCTCAACAGCTTGAAAATGTTTTCCAAAGCCAATGTAAACAATTTGGGTGAAATAGTGTCACCCTGTCAAACGCCTCTCTTGATCTCGATCTTATCCGTTTTCGTCTCATCATCCACTCTTACATCCATTGTGGCATGGCTATAGATATATTTTATCAGGTTCGTGTATCTAGAGTCGATTCTCGCGTCCTTAAGTGCATTCATTAAACAACATAGATTTTTTTTTTCAGGTTTGACCTTATACTAGATATTAAGGGCTCTGAGCTGAGCAATAATCTGTTAAGGACATCTAAATTCCATTCTTCTCTTGAAAATTGTTTAGCAACATTTTGCCGGTGCAGGCGAAAGTACTTATTTCACGCTACATTGCTGCATCTTCGAACAGTAATTCAATGGGCAAAAGTGCCTTTTCTACCGTGAATGAATATTTTATCCATCGTAGGAATCATGGGATGCCAGGGATACAACTCCACATAAATTTTGGCGGTCTCATATCCATAGTCTGCAAATTTTTTCAAGTCGACTTTACGACCACTCGATATTACTTTCAAAATCACTTTCAAGCGATTTATGAGGTTGAAATCGACACCGGTCACTTCAGCGGCCACCTATGAATTGACAAAAATTCTCTTACTTGTATTACCATTATTGGTGTTACCGAATCCAGCTTTTGACACATCTATGATTAAACCCGTTTGCTCTATGAATTTTGTCTGTATTTCTGCCTTTTTCACAGTTCGATCTTAGCTGCCACTTTTGCACAGGAAGCTTGTATGAAAAATGCAGAATACTTTCGAATTTGTAATATGCACTGTTTCTTTAACAATTCTAATCCTCATTAGCCGAAAGCATCGTGACGAAGAAAGAGTTGGATTCTGCCAAATAACTTTCTTGTTTGTCCTACAAATCCATTGTAATAGATCAAAGCAACTTTAAAAAATGTTGCTGTCAATTGCATCTTCTTCTTGCATTTTTGTTTATTCTGAATCGATTTATGACTGCCTAAAACGCAGAAACACCACTATGTGGATTCGTTAGATGCAGCCACAGACATTTTGAAACTAGCTAAATAGCACTATATCGGAGAATTAATAAGTGTTTACGGAACTAACTAGAGAGATAATAAAGCGAATAAATTCTTTAACGTAACAGTTATCGTTAAATAAAAAATCTCATCTCCTCCTTAATAACATTTTAATATGTTCGGCGTCTTAATATGAATTTTTTCGAATTTTTTAGCCTTTGAACTGATAAAGGTCCAGAAGTAGAATTTGTCCTGGTCTTATTCCCGAATTAAAATGACCATAAGGTTGGCTAATAAAAAAATAAGTCTAATAAAATTACACTAGCTCAAAAAAAATCATAAAGTTTACCTAATTTACATGTAACAATAGTTACAGCTTTGACGAAAAATATTTGCCACCTAACAAAAACTTCTTCTTCTTTCTCAGCCTGTCTTCATCCCGTCTTGAAACCAAACCTTCCATGCCCTTGTATCCATTGCAACTTGGATCCAGTTCGTTCCTGCAATCCTCTGGATGCCGTCTCGGTATCGTTTTTGTGATCTTCCCACACGTCCCTTGACCTCCCTTGGTCTCCATGTTAACAATTTATTAATCCATCTATTCGGATCTTGTCTCACAATGTGGCCCACCCATTGCCACTTTAGCCGTGCTATTTTTTCCAATACATCCGGTACTTTTGTTCTTTTTTGGATATCTTTGATATGATTTTTAGGAAGTACCAACCTTCAAACGATACGTGTCAAAATTTCATGACATTTCGACGATTAGTTTACAAGTTACAGTGGTTTTACTGATGCTACTTTTGATATTTTCAAAACAATGGAAAAAATTGAATTTTGTTTGTTGATTAAACACTGTTTTTTGATGGGAAAAAATATCGTTCAAGAGAAACAATGGCTTGACTTTGTCCCTGGAAAATCACTTATCATTTACTGGTATGCTGAATTTAAACGCGGTCGTACAGACACAAATGATGCTGGACGCCGAAATGAGGTGGTTACACCGGAAAACTTCAAAAAAATCCACAAAATTGTTTTGGATGACCGTAAAGTAAAATTGCGTGAGATAGCTGACACTCTAAAGCAGTGATTCCCAAAGTGGTTCAGGTGGACCCCAGGGGTCCAGGGGAGACTCGACGGGGGTCTACGTTGGCGTGAAAAAAAATGGGGGTTCACAAGTTGTAAGTGGGGGTCCATGAAAAATTTATCTGGTTTCGATAGTAAAGAACAAAAATGTTGGCTTGGCTTTACCTATCATTGTAGGCAGATAATACAATACTCAAAAAAAATTAAAGGAGCAAAAAAAATTCCAAATTTTTCTTTGATTTTTGACAGGCTGTATTTCGGTGAAAAATGGTCATACTGAGACTTTAAAAAAAGCATTTTGAAGCTTTAAGATTCTAATTTTTAGATTTTTTGGCTAAAATTTTTTTCTCATGCAATCTTAAGATAGCACGAAAAAATAATATTGCAAATATTTTGCTTTTTTTTTTGGTCCACGGGCTTGAAAAAAAATTTTTTCAGTTAGGCCGACATATGGATCAGATAGCCTGTTTATTTAGCATTAATTTCCTTGTTTTAAAACGTCCCTTAATTTTTTTGAGTAGTGTGTTTTTAAGAAGGTCAGCGACTGTTACTTGTAAAACCTTGCATATTCGATATTCAGTACAACGCGCGTCGAGACTTGCAAAGTGGCGCCCGCCCGCCCGCAACGCAACCCGTTCAGACGTGCAAAGGGACGAAATACAACTTGTGCTGTGCTTACAATCTTGCATGAACTTGTTTGATTCTTCACCAATATAAATACGAATGCCAAGGACAAACGTTACTCATTTGTTTCCGGAATTTTGAAAAGAAAAGTGTGAGTGAATCGATGTCAGTGTTTGCCAGTGCCGGAAAAAGTAAGTACCTGCCTATTTGTTATTCATACTTTTATTTTATATTGTAATAATATTATATTTGTTATGTTTGCGTGTAGTAGGTACATAATAAAAATTAAATACTGAACAGGGCCATTATTCGATACTTCTATACAAGAACAGAAAGCCGAGAAATATTGAACATTTAGTACTTTTTATTATAAAATTATTTATTTACCCGACTATGGTGATTCACTAAAGGAGAGATATATGATTGACCTGCATGTTTGTACATATTTCAGTGCCCTCGTAGCTGCTAATGCTAAATGACTAAAAATATTTTCATAAATTGTACGTGTCTTTATGTACCACTCGTAACGTACATCAAAGTAATAAATAAATCATTAAAATAGCGGAGTTTTGATGTCAAAATATTCTTTAAAAGTATTTTCTCGCGAATTTACAGAAATGTATCAAAATATAATTAATCAAAAAATATTTTATATTACATTAAAATAGGTTCAGCCGTTTTGTGAAAAACCTCTATATGGGTCTTAGCAGTTTATTGCTTTTAATAATTAAAATCAGTTTTGCTGCCAGCATTTTGGTTTTTTCATTGCAATTAATTAATCCTATTTTATTCTGTTAAAATAGCCATATCCTGTTAAAGTCGCCTTATGATTACTAAAACAAACATTTTTTTCTTTACAGGTTGGTAACTGATACGAAACATCGCTGAATCTAAGAAGAAATGTCGACAGTACAGTGTTGATTATTTGAAATTTGGTTTTCTTCCATCAAAGGCAGACAAACGATTGCCCATATGCCTTTTATGCAACAAAGTTTTGGGCAATGACTCTATGAAACCATCGAAGCTCGAAGATCATCTAAGAAGGTGTCATCCTGATAAAATAGGTAAAGATTTAAAATATTTTCAAACATTGAAGGAAAAATATGAAAAGATACCAACCGTGCACAGTATGTTCGCTTCAACGTCTCAAAGTAACGATGATGGCTTGCGGGCATCTTACAATATCTCATTGCTTAAACCGAAATCTGGAAAACCGCACACTATCGGAGAACAGTTAATTTTATCCGCTGTTGAAGAGGTTTTAAAAACTATTCTGTACAAACCTCCAGTTGACGTAATCAAAAGAATTCCTTTGAGTAACAACACTGTACAAAAACGTATTGATGAAATGAGCTCTGATATTGAAAGCTTCTTGTGTAATTATCTGCAAACAACTCATTTTTCTATTCAACTGGACGAGTCAACTTTACCTGGTAATGAAGCATTATTATTGGCATATGTTCGATTTGTTATGAACGAAGAAATCCATGAAGAGTTGCTATTCACGAAAACTTTGGAGACGGACACTAAAAGCGAATCAATATTTAATGTCCTGAGTGATTTTTTTAAGGAAAAATCGATTCCATTTACAACATTATTTCGGTGGCAGCAGATGGAGCTCCTGCCATTTTCGGGAGATATCGTGGGTTTATAAGCCATTTTAAAAGAATTATACCAGGAGTAACTGCAATTCACCGTGTCATCCACCGACAACACCTGGTAGCGAAAAAATTTGAGTGATAGATTGCACCAATCGCTTCAATTTGTGATTAAGGCAGTTAACAAAATAAGAAGCAATGCGTTGAATACCCGTTTATTTGCACAATTGTGCGACGAAAATGATGAAGACTTCCAACGATTGCTCTTACATAGTGAAGTACGCTGGTTATCGAAAGGTGCATGTTTAACAAGATTTTACTCACTTTTTGAATCAGTTTTAGAGTTTCTGGAAAGTAAAGATCCAGATTTAAAAGAAAACCTGATCAAATTGAAAGCAGACATCGCGTATTTGACAGATTTGTTCAAAAAATTTAATGACACTAACTTGCAGTTACAAGGGGGCAGCCTAAATTTAATAAAAACAAAGGGTGTAATTTCGGCTTTTCTTGCAAAATTGAAATTTATGAAGCAAAATATTAGTCGGCGCGAATTCTCCTAGTTTCCAAACTTGTCACGGGCAGAATGTCTTGATGAGGATATTCAGACATACGTTCAACATTTAAATGCCCTGCATGATGACTTCAAAAATAGATTTGAAGATATTCTGACGATGGAAATACCACCATGGATCATAAATCCATTTGATGAAACGGAAGTGGCGAATGTGGTATTACAAGAGGAGCTACTCGAGCTAAGCACCAATGAGGAGCTGAAGGTGAAATTTAAAAAAGGCTATCAAACATTTTGGCTGCAGGCAGAAATACCCGACAAATATCCTGGGCTGTGGGAAATTGCGAGAAAACTTTTGATAGCGTTTCCCTCGTCATACCTTGTCGAAAAAAGTTTTAGTGTTGTTACAAACCTATTAACAAAAAAAAGGAGCAGATTGAACATCACAGAACGGGGAGATTTGCGGTTATTCCTTACAAAACTAAAGCCAAATATTGATAATTTTGCTGTCAATCCATCAAGTACATCCCTCCCATTAAAATTATGACTATTTTTTTTTAACTGTTGATTTGCATTGTTGAAGTTACGGTACGTTAATAAGTCTGTAATCATATTATTTTAATAAATAGAACACGAGAGAATATATTATTTTTCTTTTTATTTTTACCACTCCGAATTTAGGGTTGGAACTCGGCCACGACGCAAATTTCCATCGTTAGATCTAATCTTCACATTTTTTGACGAGTTTTGGGAATATGGTAGAAATGTAGCAGCAGGGGGTCCACCGAAACCAGTAAAATTTTGAAAGTGGTCTACGAGAAAAAAAGTTTGGGAACCTCTGAGTTAGACACATAAAAAATGTCTCGAACATAGGCATAGGGAAGAAATAATACACATAAATTAGGAAACTTCACATAAAACTAAGTTTATTAAATAAATTACTTATAATAACAAAAATGCTCATACACAACCATACGGAAATGAAAACGACAATGTAAAAATAAAAATATATAAACTATATTTAACTCAATCGTATGTAAATATACAATGAAAATATATTTTACGATTCTACTTTTTAACAGGTTTAGTACAAAAAAACTTGCACTTTGTACAAAGTGAAACATCTCTGTATGTAACACAAGTAGAAATTATTGCGTAACGACACGTTACTCACACAATCTACAATAATTTTTATTTATTTGTAATACCTCATCACAAATTACGCAGTCAAGCTAATGCCTAACTAAAATAGAAAGGCTCCCATTCCACCCATTTCACTCTGTTCTTTAACGAAAATTTCAAAGTATTGATAAATTATAGTTACGGCCAATAAAATACCAGTGCCTGAGCGAATAGCGCCGAGGAAATCAGCCAATACTGAAAGAGCTCCAATACAGAGACCACCAAAAGCAGCAGCTGTAGGAATGTAACGGTTAAATTCAAATATTTTGCTTTTTTTTTTGGTCCACGGGCTTGAAAAAAATTTTTTCAGTTAGGCCGGCATATGGATCAGATAGCCTGTTTATTTAGCATTAATTTCCTTGTTTTAAAAACCTTCCTTAATTTTTTTGAGTAGTGTATTTTAAGAAGGTCAGCGACTGTTACTTGTAAAAAATTGCATATTCGATATTTAGTACAACGCGCGTCGAGACTTGCAAAGCGCCGCCCGCAACGCAACCCGTTCAGACGTGCAAAGGAACGAAATACGACTTGTGCTGTGCTTGCAATCTTGCATGAACTTGTCCGATTCTTCACCAATATAAATACGAATGCCAAGGACAAACGTTACTTATTTGTTTCCGGAGTTTTGAAAAGAAAAGTGTGAGTGAATCAGTGTCAGTGTTTGCCAGTGCCGGAAAAAGTAAGTACCTGCCTATCTGTTATTCATACTTTTATTTTATATTGTAATAATATTATATTTGTTATGTTTGCGTGTAGTAGGTACGTAATAAAAAATTAAATACTGAACAGGGCCATTATTCGATACTTCTATAAAAGAACAGAAAGGCGAGAAAGATTGAACTTTTAGTACTTTTTATTATAAAATTATTTATTTGCCCAACTGTGGTGATTCACTAAAGGAGAGATATATGATTAACCTGCATGTTTGTACATATTTCAGTGCCCTCGTAGTTGCTAATGCTAAATGACTAAAAATATTTTCATAAATTGTACGTGTCTTTATGTACTACTCGTACAAGTAGTAATAAATAAATCATTAAAATCGCGGAGTTTTGATGTCAAAATATTCTTTAAAAGTATTTTCTCTCGAATTTACAGAAATGTATCAAAATATAAATAATCAAAAAATATTTTATATTACATTAAAATAGGTTCAGCCGTTTTGTGAAAAACCTCTATATGGGTCTTAGCAGTTTATTGCTTTTAATAATTAAAATCAGTTTTGCCACCGGCATTTTAGTTTTTTCATTGCATTGCAATAATTAATTAATCCTATTTTATTCTGTTAAAAATAGCCATATCCTGTTAAAGTCGCCTTATGATTACTAAAACAAACATTTTTTTCTTTACAGGTAGGTAACTGATACGAAACATCGCTGAATCTAAGAAATGTCGACAGTACAGTGTTGATTATTTGAAATTTGGTTTTCTTCCATCAAAGGCAGACAAACGATTGCCCATATGCCTTTTATGCAACAAAGTTTTGAGCAATGACTCTATGAAACCATCGAAGCTCGAAGATCATCTAAGAAGGTGTCATCCTGATAAAATAGGTAAAGATTTAAAATATTTTCAAACATTGAAGGAAAAATATGAAAAGATACCCACCGTGCACAGTATGTTTGCTTCAACGTCTCAAAGTAACGATGATGGCTTGCGGGCGTTTTAAAAACTGTTCTGCACAAACCTCCATTTGATGTACTCAAAAGAATTCCTTTGAGTAACAACACTGTACGAAGACGTATTGATGAAATGAGCTCTGATATTGAAAGCTTCTTGTGTAATTATCTGCAAACAACTCATTTTTCTATTCAACTGGACGAGTCAACTTTACCTGGTAATGAAGCATTATTATTGGCATATGTTCGATTTGTTATGGACGAAGAAATCCATGAAGAGCTGCTATTCGCGAAAACTTTGAAGACGGACACTAAAGGCAAATCAATATTTAATGTCCTGAGTGATTTTTTTAAAAATCGATTCCATTTGCAAACATTATTTCGGTGGCAGCAGATGGAGCTCCTGCCATTTTCGGGAGATATCGTGGGTTTATAAAGCCATCTTAAAAGAATTATACCAGTAGTAACTGCAATTCACTGTGTCATCCACCGACAACACCTGGTAGCGAAAAATTTGAGTGATAGATTGCACCAATCGCTTCAATTTGTGATTAAAGCAGCTACCAAAATAAGAAGCAATGCGTTGAATACCCGTTTATTTGCACAATTGTGCGACGAAAATGATGAAGACTTCCAACGATTGCTCTTACATACTGAAGTACGCTGGTTGTCGAAAGGTGCATGTTTAACATGATTTTACTCACTTTTTGAATCAGTTTTAGAGTTTCTGGAAAGTAAAGATCCAGATGTAAAAGAAAACCTGATCAAATTGAAAGCAGACATCGCATATTTGACAGATTTGTTCAAAAAATGTAATGACATTAACTTGCAGTTACAAGGGGGCAGCCTAAATTTAATAAAAATAAAGGGTGTAATTTCGGCTTTTCTTGGAAAATTGAAATTTATGAAGCAAAATATTAGTCGGCGCGAATTCTCCCAGTTTCCAAACTTGTCACAGGCAGAATGTCTTGATGAGGATATTCAGACATACGTTCAACATTTAAATACCCTGCATGATGACTTCAAAAATAGATTTGAAGATATTCTGACGATGGAAATACCACCATGGATCATAAATCCATTTGAAGAAACGGAAGTGGCGAATGTGGTATTACAAGAGGAGCTACTCGAGCTTAGCACCAATGAGGAGCTGAAGGTGAAATTTGAAAAAGGCTATCAAACATTTTGGCTGCAGGCAGAAATACCCGAACAATATCCTGGGCTGTGGGAAATTGCAAGAAAACTTTTGATAGCGTTTCCCTCGTCAAACCTTGTCGAAAAAAAAGTATTAGTGTCGTTACAAACCTATTAACAAAAAAAAGGAGCAGATTGAACATCCCAGAACGGGGAGATTTGCGGTTATTCCCTACAAAACTGAAACCAAATATTGATAATTTGCTGTCAATCCATCAAGTACAGTCCCTGACCAAATTATTAGACGCACTGCAAGATTTCATGTAAAATATTAATTACCGAGTGATATTGTACCGTTTTATTATTTTAAATTGATTTGTTTTTTATTTTTATATTAACCAATCAATTACCTATTTATTTGATATAAATAAAACAGCATTAATTTAGAAAAGCATAAGTTTATTAAGTTTTAAAGAAAAGTGAAATTAATGTTAGTAAAAGTCAATATTTAGTTGAGCCACCTTTAGCCGCTATCAAAGCTTTAATTCTGCGCGGCATGCTATCAATGCAAGATTGTACTGTCTCCTGCATTTGAGGATGATGATTCCACACATGAATAATGTTTTCTAGGAGCTGGGTTTTGTTGGTAATCACATCTTTAGCCACTTCTCTTTTCATCAGCTCCCACACATTTTCAATGGGGTTCAGGTTCAGGGCTATTACCCGGCCAATCCAACAGAGGGATATTTTTTTCTGCCAAAAAAGCTTTAACAGACCGAGCAGTGTGGCAGGGAGCTCCATCTTGCATGAAAGTGAATGGTTCCCCATTTGGAAACCATTCTCTGAGCTGCGGAATCAACCGATTTTGTAATACTTCTTTGTACTGATCTTGCCTCATTATTCCTTTGACGACGTACAGACGTCCAGTGCCCTTGCCGCTGATGACTGACCAAATCATCACTTTGGTGGGATGTTTAACCGTCGGGACGACACAATCAGGATGAAACCTTTCTCCATGACGACGACGCACATACTGAGCTTTATTCTGCAAAATTTCGAATGTGCTTTCGTCACTGAAGCAGACCTGTCAAAAATAGGAAAAATATATAAACTTCCATGTTTATTTGCTTTATTTAACTGAAAATGATAATAATGTATTAATTATTAATTAAATTGCTGTATCTTACCGATCTCCAGAAGTCCACATCTTTGTCTTGCCATTGTTTGGCCCACTTCAGGCGCTTTGCTTTCATTGCAGCTGTTAACTTGGGCTTCCTGGCGGGGCGACAGGCCTTAAAATCTAATTCTTTCAATTTTCTTCGAACAGTGCGCTCAGAAGCATTTACGCTAGCATCCTGGAGTTGTGATTTTATTACCTTTGTGGTAGCAAATCTGTTTTCTACACAAATTTTCTTCAAACATCTCTCTGACCGTGGAGTGAAAATTGGTTTTCTACCGCATCTTTTCTTTCTTTTCGGGCTTAATTCCTTCCCTGACTCAATTTTCTTTTTTATGCGTCGTACACTAGCTTCAGAAACCTCCAATCTTCGTGATATTTCTCGGTTTGTAAATGTTTTCGCGATCACAAGGGCCTTCAGTTCAGCTTTTTCACGTGGTGAAAGATCGCCTTTTCTACCCATAATGAAAATAGTCCAATTACTTTTTTAAAAACACTGCATACAAAATAAACTAATAACTGAGTAGTATAAAACTGTTAAACAAACAATCACAGTCCATAAAGCCACAGAAACACGTCCGTACCTGACTCGATTCCGATCGCGACTGATACAGGTTTGTACTTGTTTACGTTCATGTATCACTTTGTCAACACAGTGTTGCCATATGTTAAAAATAAATACAAATATGTAGTCTACAACAATTCTTTTAAATAAAAATCAATAATATTGTAGTTTAAATATAACATTATTGCATAAAAACTCTTAAGAAACATAAAATTACTAAAAAAAATACAGTGCGTCTAATAATTTGGCCAGGGACTGTACATCCCTCCCATTAAAATTATGACTTATTTTTTTTTAATTGTTGATTTGCATTGTTGAAGTTACGGTACGTTATTAATGTTTAATTTTAATTCTATTAATTCTGTAATCATATTATTTTAATAAATAGAACACAAGAAAATATATTACTTTACTTTTTATTTTCACCACTCCGAATTTAGGGTTGGAACTCAGCCACGACGCAAATTTCCATCGTTAGATCTAATCTTCACATTTTTTGACGAGTTTTGAGAATATGGTAGAAATGTAGCAGCAAGGGGTCCACCGAAACCAGTAAAATTTTGAAAGTGGTCTACGAGAAAAAAAGTTTGGGAATCTCTGAGTTAGACACATAAAAAATGTATCGAACATAGGCATAGGGAAGAAATAATACACATAAATTAGGAAACTTCACATAAAACTAAGTTTATTAAATAAATTACTTATAATAACAAAAATGCTCATACACAACCATACGGAAATGAAAATGACAATGTAAAAATAAAAAATAGTATAACTATATTTAACTCAATCGTATGTAAATATACAATGAAAATATATTTTACGATTCTACTTTATAACAGGTTTAGTACAAAAAAACTTGCACTTTGTACAAAGTGACACATCTCTGTATGTTACACAAGTAGAAATTATTGCGTAACGACACGTTACTCACACAATCTACAATAATTTTTATTTATTTGTAATACCTCATCACAAATTACGCAGTCAAGCTAATGCCTAACTAAAATAGAAGGGCTCCCATTCCACCCATTTCACTCTGTTCTTTAACGAAAATTTCAAAGTATTGATAAATTATAGTTACGGCCAATAAAATACCAGTGCCTGAGCCAATAGCGCCGAGGAAATCAGCCAATACCGAAAGAGCTCCAATACAGAGACCACCAAAAGCAGCAGCTGTAGGAATGTAACGGTTAAGTTCATGGACCATAGACTTATCTCTGTGTCCTCTCATGACCATTTGTTGTTCCTTAAGCTGTTTGGCGACATCTTTAGCTGAGCTTCCAGAAACGTCAATCCATGTCTTTGAGAAGAAGGCACAAGAGCCTAACATAAAGATGATGTACAAAACAGCATGTACTGGATCTTCAACAATATGACTAACACTTTCAGGTGGTGAAAGGTAATAACATAATCCACCAATCGGGTAAGATCTTGCCGGGCCACCACCACCAACATCAGCCCATACTCCCAGTAAGTTAATCAAAATATTTCCCTGGAATTTAACAGCCAACATCTGTGATATTACATAAAGATTTGATACTAAAGCAGATTGTAAGATAATTGGGATGTTAGATGTGTAAAATAGTTTAATGGGGTAAGTTGAGGGTTGTCCACGGTGTCTAGCACTCTTAATTGGTAGGTCGACTCTAAATCCTTGGAAGTATATAACTATAGCAAATACTAAAACAGTAGCCAAGAGATTCATAAGGTTAGGCAAATTTTGTCTGTAAAAAGCTTCACGCAGAGCTCTGATTTTATCTGGTCTTGTGGTCAATAAATGGAACAGAGCAATTACAGCTCCCTCAAATTCTGTTCCTCGTCCAGTATTGACGGTTGTGGGAGAGAATGCTTTCCATATAATGGTTTCACAGATATTAGTGGCAATGAAAAGTGAAATTCCTGAACCCAATCCATATCCTTTTTGCAAAAGTTCGTCCAGTAGCAGTACAATCAGACCAGCAACAAACAATTGGATGATAATTAAAAGACAGACGCCAGCTCCAATTTCTGCGGGATCTCCATACATTCCTGTCATTACATATACAATAGCTTGACCGACGGTAATAACCATGCCAAATACTGAAACAAAATATAAAATACAGTTTTATACTCTCTTTTATGAATGATTACGAAAATTATTTCTCGTAATTAACGCCAATTAACATAATTTCGTTATTCTACTTCACAAAATTTTTATTAAAACTTGATACTAGCATTCTCCGCTAAAATAACACAGGCCAACGATGAAAAAACTTTTTTAATAATTTTACCTGATTATTATGTTTTTTGGTGTGCTGAGTCCGAAAATAATAATAAAAAACTCGTATCACCCACCAATTTTTCACATTTTAATATGCAAAATGTGAAAAGTTTATTTTTTATCCTTCGAATGTTATTAGGTTGGCAATGAAAAGGTTATTAGGTTGGCAATAGATAAAGAATGCAGAAATACTAATGAGATAACAGAAAAAGCAGACAAAGAAATAAAATACAAAATACACTTACTGCAAGACGAAACGATAAGAGACCTGTATAGACGACGATTAGATCAAAAATTAAATGAATTTAACTACGACAACCTCCAACAGATGTATGACCACATAAAAGAATGCATCAAACAGGCGGCCCTAGAAGCATTAGGTAAAGAAGACAACGAGAATGAGAAACATACAATTAGGTGAAAAAACCAAAGAATCTATAAAGGAGAAAAAAATACTATACGAAAAATGGCTGAATACAAAATCAGAAGAAGATCTACAGAAATACAAAGAGAAAAATGGAGAAACGAGGAGGATGATAAACAAAGAAAAGAACGAGAGATGGGAAAAAAAAATCGTGCGAACATGTAGAACAGTATATAGGAGGAACTAGAAACACAGAGTCATGGAGAATAATTAAAGCATTAAGGACTAACAATAGAGAGAAGACGTATAAAGAGTACATCCCAGAAAGCGAGTGGGAAGAATATTATAAGAAGCTGCTAACAGAAGACAGACAAGAGTTCCAAGAAGAGAACCCTGAAGAAGAACAGAATAAGGAAATAAAAGAGATAGAACTAAGCTATGAAGAAGTAAAGAAGACAATAAAAACACTCAAAAATAATAAATCTGCAGGGCCTGGGGGTGTGGTAAATGAAATGATTAAGTACAGGTCTAATAAATTACATCGAATGCTGAGAAACATGTTCCACAGAGCGATAAATGGAGAAAAAATACCAGAGGAATGGTCAAAAGCTTATATAGTATCTATATTTAAAAAGGGAGACCGCAGAAAATGCACAAATTATAGGGGCCTAAGCATAATATCGAGTATGGGACGTTTGAATGGAAAAATTATTAAAAATGTCATGGAGGAAAATATAAAAGGAAAAATTGGAGAAGACCAAGCAGGTTTTACGGCCACTATACAAAAAACAATGGAAAAAAAAACTGGCAAAGAATAGAGAAGTTCATCTAGCCTTCATAGACATAAGAAAGGTCTATGACTCAGTGCCAAGACAAAAATTATGGAATGCAATGAAAGAAATAGGCATTGACAAAGAACTAATATACGCAGTAAAAGCTCTCTACGAAAACAACACAGTGAACATAGAAATAAGACATAAAATAGGGAAGAGACTCCAAACATCAAAAGGCCTATTACAAGGATGCTCTATATCCCCAACACTATTCAAAATATACCTCGAACAAACATTAAAAAAATGGAAGCAAAAATATAGTGGAATGGGAGTCCCAATACGAGAAGATTACTTATATACTCTAAGTTTCGCAGACGACCAAGCGCAAGATGAGGAAGACCTAAGTTATATGGTAAGAAAACTGAAAGAAGAATACACTAAAGCAGGATTAGCAATAAACTTTGATAAAACGGAATATCTAACAACAAAGGAGGGAAACGTGGAGAATCTAGAAATCGATAACGAAACAATAATCGAAGGAACCGATAGATTTAAATATTTAGGAACCATCATTTCAAAAAACGCAACATCAGAAGAAGAGATTAAAGCTAGATTAGGACAAACGCGGACATGCATGAGACAATTAAATTCAATCCTGTGGGACAAGCATATTACAAAGAGAAACAAAACACGCATATACAAATCAATAATACAAAGCATAATGACATACGGGTCAGAAACATGGACGATCAACAAAAGAAATAAATCTAAAATTAACGCGGTAGAGATGGAATACTGGAGGAGATGTTATAGAGTGACACGTATGGAGAGAATAACAAATGAAAAAATAAGAAGCAGAATGAACATCAAAGAGAACGCAATAAACACCATTGAACAAAAACGATTAAAATGGTATGGACACATAAGATAGTAGATAATAGGTGGATAAAGAAAATAACGGAGTGGAGCCCTATAGGGAGAAGAAAAAGAGGAAGACCCAGACGATCGTGGAGAAACGATGTGGACGAGGCTATGGAGGACAGGGGTCCAACAGGTGGAGACTGGGAAGATAGAAACGGATGAAATCAAAGGCTGAGAGAAGGAAGACAGCGTTAGCTGTAGAAAATCCTTGATATATATATATATATATATATATATATATATATATATATATATATATATATATGAAATCAGAATTTATAAGGTTGGCAGTAAAATCAAATGTTATTAGGTTGCTGTTTGTGTTCTTCCAGTTTATATAACCTCGTATTGCAGTGTTTAACCCATGCGCTTTAATTCACACTCAAAGTACGGCTAATCGTGGTTGTAAACACTCTCCCAACACTTTTTGTTATATATGTGGTGAGTTTGTAGTTAAAAAACATCAAAGAAACATTATACTTTGCACATTTTGGTGTAGAAATCGGTAATCAAGAAAAACGTTGGCCTCCTCACAAAGTATGTTATGTTTGTGTCGAGGATCTTAGGAAATGGTATAAGAAAGAAAAGAAAGCTTTTTGATTTGCAGTATCCATGATATGAAGAGAGCAATGATGTTTCTGGATAGAACTCCAAAAATAAGAAAGTAATTGTCTATACTTCAGCTAATCGGCCGGTAGGACATAGACCGGGACGTTTTACAGTCCAGTCCCGAATTTAATGAAAGTCGACCGGATGATGATGAGTTTCAATGTTCTCTAGAAAATTTAAAACCACAGTTGCTTACACAAGCTGAGTTAAATGATTTAGTGAGTGATTTGGGTTTGACTAAGGAAATAGCAGAATTGCTTGGTTCTAGGCTGAAAGAAAAACATTTATTGGAATCTGGAACATCTATTTACCATTATAGAACAAGAGATCAACAGTTTGCTCAGTTTTTCAAGCAAGAAGAGGATTTGGTTTACTGCCGTGATCTCTATTTTGAAATTTAATTGATGACATATTGTGAGAGAACTGTGGGTGATACAAAAAAAACTGATACCAGATACGGTTTCAGCACCCAAAACTACATATGACTTAGATGTATTGGTTTAAAAAGTTTTACGAATATTTTTTTTTTGTTGGCCTGTGTAATTCATAGGTAATAGATATTTCAATATAACTTTTCGGATCATAACTCCCTTAAGTGGAGTTACAAAAAGTTTAAAATTAAACATTGCTTCAAGTCGTTAACTTGTTTAAATACATTTGTTATACTTAAATTGAACAGCTCGAAAAGTTAAACTTGTACCACATTTGACTTTGAGAAACTTTTTCTCAAAAAATGTTTATTTTTTA
The DNA here is from genome assembly GCA_019049505.1 of Pachyrhynchus sulphureomaculatus. Taxonomy (NCBI): domain Eukaryota; kingdom Metazoa; phylum Arthropoda; class Insecta; order Coleoptera; family Curculionidae; genus Pachyrhynchus; species Pachyrhynchus sulphureomaculatus. The sequence continues at coordinate 17,872,533 of CM032456.1, forward strand.
AATTTCGTCAAAAAAAAATGCGGCCAAACTTTTCAAATCCACATTCTTGAATTCTCTTCTGAATATTTTTTATCAAAAGTAATATCCAGGTTTTGTTGATATAATAACATACTTAACTTCAAAGATAATGAATTTAGACTGAAAGCTCAAACTTATTTTGGGGAATATCAAAGTAGAAGTCATACTGCATATTATTTTTTTAGTGTTTTGTATGGAACATTTCAATATGTGTCTGTCTGTTACACCCATCAACTATTTGGCATAGAAAGTTGAAATTTGGTATTAATATAGGAATTGATCGCCTCATCAGAGCCGTGTAGTCTTGAAAGTTAAATTTTGACTTAAGGGGTTTGTTTTGGGGGGTGAAATCGGAAGTGAAAAAAAATTTGGCCAGGTCATCGAGTGGGGTGTCAAATGAAAGTTTGTAAAAACATGAGTTCAAAAATATATATAATGTAATACTTGCGCACACTTTCCTTTGTATTATTTTTAAAAAATCGCGAAAAATCGCTTATCTCGAAAAGTACTGATCAAAAAATTTTGAAAAAATTCTGGAATATTCTCCACAGGGTGTAGATTGAACGAAAATTATTACGAATGCATTACCTTTAATAATTTATTTGGTATATAAAAAAAAAATCAAGGTCATCAGTTTTCAGTAAAGATCGGAAAAAAATTTGTTGAAAACTCATTTGGGGGAGTGTTTTGTGAAATTATTGATCTTTTTATACCTCAGTAACAAAAATTTTTATTTTAAAAGCAATCAACGTACGGAACATTAATTGCGCAAGTCCAATTTGCACTTGACCAGTTATTTAAGAAGCTTAAAATGGTTTTTCAGGATACTTTTTTTGCTACGCTAAAGCCCAACTTTTTCTAAAACAAGTAATCCTTATTTACGACGTTGGATTGATAATTCTGGTGAATTTTTACGAAATGGCAGGAAATTTTGGTAATCGGTATGACTGGTTGGTAAGCGCGATTCTTGTAACGATTGTATTCGAAGTTTCAAACAGATGCAACGCGCGGTTGTTTGTTGACAGCTATCGTAAGTGATCGGTGTCACATGTTTCGTAAAAATGGATGCAGCCGAGTTATCGTGCAGTGATAAAACATTTTTTATTTAAAAAAGTGGGCTGCGGATTAAATAGAAACTGAACTAAAGTAAGTTCATGGCGATACGAGCACAAAAGATGCTGCACGGTTAGGACGCCCGATTCAAGTTTCTTCTGAAAAAATGGTTCATAAAATTCATGGTATCGTGATGGAATATCGTAGCATTAAGCCTTGTGAGATTATGATAGGCATCTCATATGAACGGGTATATAATATACTGCAAGTAATCACTACATATTATAAAACAAAGTCCTCAGCCGCGTCTGTCTGTCTGTTCGCGATAAACTCAAAAACTACTGAACAGACATGCGGTTTTCACCAATAGATAGAGTGATTCATGAGGAAGGTTTAGGTATATAGTTTGTCAAGGTTTTGTGTAAATTAGTTGAAATATAACGATAATTGTTGGAAGTGTAGGAAAAAGTTAAGCCGCCTGGGAGCTTGCATCGAAAACGCTGCCTAATCCCTCTGAGATATAACAAAACAATGCATGGTGGGATATTCCTCTTTTATAGATCTATAAAAAAGTCCGCGATGGCATCTTTTAAGGATAGCTTACTATACTCATTCTATCTTCTAAAAAATGGTCACGTACAATGCGGTAATTGGAAAGCTATTTAGACGGATACAGTATTAATCCTTATCAACTTAAATACGTTAGTTACCTTAAGCATTTCATGCACATTATTATAATCTTTTACACCATATCAATACATATTATGAAACAAAGTCCCCCTCCACGTCTGTCTCTCTGTCTGTACGCGATTTTCTCAGTACCTACTCAACGGATTTTATTTTGGTTTTCATAAATGATAGAGTGTTTGTCGAGGAAGGTTTAGGTGTATAATTTGTGGATATTTTTTTTTAAATTAATCGACTTATGACAATGAAGTCGGAAAAAAAAAAATCAATCGTCTAAGAGATATTTTCGCTTACTCTGCGTAAATAGTTAGAGATACGTGAAAACAATGTAAAGCAATATTATTCGCCTCAAATAGTTCTACAAAAAAGTCCGCGACAGCATATGTCTGCCTACAAAGGTTAACCCAAATTATCGAAGGAAAGATATTAAAAATAGATGTCTTACAATACTTCAAAGATAGTAATTTAGGTAGGAAAATATAAAACCTCATTAAATTAAGTGCGTTAAAACTGTCTTTAAACTGTAACATTTGGCTGAATAGTTTAGATTTTACAAGGGTGTCTTTTAACTCGCGCCGCCCACAAACTGATTTTAAAAGCAGGGGCTCCTGTAATATTGCTAGGTAATTTAAATCCACCAAAATTATGGTGTTCTGCCGCAAAATCCCATGTATTTTCTTATGGCCCTCAAATCTGCATTTTTTTGTGCCATTTTGGAACCACTCCGGAGTATTTGCGCATGCCCAGGGGTGAGACAGGGTTGTCAACTCTGCGTGAAGTTGTTTAAAAAGGCATTAGAAGAGGTTTGATGTGTGCAAGTGTAGATGCAAAAAAGGCATTAATGAAGTTAGTGGGGTTGTTTTTTTGATATAAAGTTGATGAAAGAGGCCTGTCTGCCTATCTGCCTGTGCACGATATTCTCAGTCACTACTGAACGGATTTTATTCCGGTTTCCACTAATGGATAGAGTGTTTCACGAGGACTGTTTGTTCTTGCATCCGGGGAAGAGACCCTTATGGTGTTGTATAAAGAAATATATTAAACTATCTTAAAAAAAATATTTTAGACATGCTATTTTTGTCTACCCTAAATTATAAGGAAGAGTTAATCAGTAACATAACCACAACTCCCGTGCGAAGTCGGGACGGGTTGCTAATTCTAAAAATTAAAAACTGAGTGCGAAATAAGTGTTGCATTTGTTTAACTCTAGACCAAAAACGCACGAGGGCATTTCAACATCATGTTTGGAAAAGTTGCAGCATAACCCGAAAGACTTCTGGAGTCGTTTTGCGATTGTAGACGAAACGTAAATCCACCACCACATCTCGGAAACAAAACAACATCAAAACAGTGGGTTCGCGAAATTGAAAATGTACCGACAAAAGTGAAAACAGTAACGGAGAAACAGAAAAGTCATCGCAACTTTCTTTTTGGGACTCACAGGGTATCATCATGATTGACTATTTGAAAAAAGGTAAATCAGTGGCTCTTTACGCAACGTTGTTGAACTGTTTGCATAGTGAGCTGAAGCGACCAAGATTAACGGGCAAAAAGGTGCTCCTTCACCAGGACAATGCGCCGGATCACACATCGGTCATTGCAATAGCAAAAGTGCATGAACTGGGCGTCGAAATAATTCTCCACCCACCCTACTCCTCCGATTTGGCCCCGAGTAACTTTTTTTGTGTACTAACCTCGAAAATTGGCTTAAGGGAAGAAATTTTCGTAGAGTGAAGTGTGATGTAAACGAGTATTATGCACATATATATTTTTCATTTTTATATTGAATAATAATGTTTTTTTGCTTAAATCTAACGGTACTGAAATAAAACAAATAGTACATATTACTGGATATATCACAGATATCCAGTTAAGGATACTAATGACTAAACAATTACTTTAGAATATATTAAGGAAAAGATCTAAAGAAATAAAATAAATTATTAATAACTCATAAATTTCTAAATTTAAAACTCTTTAAAGTTCTAATGATTTTTCAATATTTAAAAATAAATAAACAAAATTAGTAAACCTAATATTTTAGAAAATTAAGTATTAAGCACAGAAATTAGTTTTTAAACGAAGTAATAACAGGCGGGTTCATAAAATATCAATTACCAAAGTAATTAGGAACTCATTTTTTTTCCAAATTAGTCTAAAATACACCTCTTATCAATATGAAAGTGCTCTTCACAAAATAATCAATGCCTTAATTTGCAAAGTTACCATATTAGATATAAGATTACGCTGAAAAAATACTAAAAATAACTATTTAAGGGTTTTTGCATAAAATTGATTTTAGTAGTGTATTTTTCATCATTTTATTAATGTTCCTATAAAAATTAAAAAACGGAACACTTCGGTCTATGTGTTTGCCTCTCATAGCCATAGAGATATTAGAATAGAGGAGGTAAGTTCTCGCGAGAAGCGTGGCGCTCTAAATTAGTGTTGTCGGCATGCGTACCCGTGCGAGAGTGTTGTGGGCGTTCGCCGAGGAAGAGAGACAGAATGACTCATATTATTTCCTTCTCTTTGTAACGACTATACGCTTTTCCTTACAGCAGGCCATCATAGCCGTGTAATTAAATTTTAACCTAAGGGGTTAGTTTTGAAAGGTAAAATCGGAAGAGAAAAAAGAAATTTTTTTTAAGGTCATCGAATGGGGTGTCCAATAAAGGCTTGTAAAAACACGGGTTCAAAAATATATATGAAGTAATTCTAGCGCAAACTTTTTACCTATTTACTAATCAAAAAATTTCGGAACCATTCTGGAATATAAGGTGTAGACTGAATGAAAATTAGAGAGATTTTGCAACGCTTACTTTTCACATGCCTTTGTCCTTATCGTTATCTCAAGCATGCGCAGTATTAAGGCGAAGGAATTGCAAGGTGAGGTTAGTATTCATCTTCTTGCATCTGTTTGAAACTTTGAACACAACCATTACAGCCATGCCGCTTAACGAAGTTTCCCGTCATTTCGTAGAAATTGACCAGGCTTATCAATCCACACTCGTATGGTTGACAATTTTGTTTTAAGTCGAAGGTTGTTTCTGTCGCATTTTTATAAAAATAAAAATTGCCCGTTAGAATATTAGAGAGATTTTGCAACGCTTATTTTTCACGTTCGTTTGTCTTTATCGTTATCTCAACCATGCGCAGTATTAACGCGAAGGAATTGCAAGGTTAGGTTAGTATTCATCTTCTATAACTTAGGGTTTTTTTTTCATTCATTTCATAGTCAAGCACGCCGGTTATTGGTATCTGATGGGTCAACACAAGTTTCTAAATTAAAATTGTGTCTAGCAGGTTTCTATCACATCCTTTAATATTTCCAAGGTAAATAAAATTTTATTTGAAATTAGCACTACACACACTGTAATGCTACTGTGCCAAAGACTGCAAAATCCCAACAAAATCAGAAAACTAATTAACTATTGTCAGTGTTATTTGCAATAAAAGATTATCATTTCAATTTTACTGTATTTTCTTAGTGGTTTATATACCTAAGTAGGAAAAAAATAAAAACCGGTCAAGTGCAAGTTGAACTTGCGCAATTAGTGTTCCGTATGTTGATTGCTTTTAAAATAAAAAATTTTGTTACAGATGTATAAAATGATCAGTGACTTCACAAAACACACCCCAAATGAGTTTTCAACAAAGTTTGTTTCCAATCTTTACTGAAATCTGATGACCTATTGAAATTTTTGTTTTTTTTAAATACCAGAAAAATTATTAAAGGTAATGCACTCGTGATAATTTTCGTTCAATCTACACCCCGTGGAGAATATTCCAGAATTTTTCAAAATTTTTTGATAAGTACTTTTCGAGATAAGGCGGGTGGACAGCTATTTTTCGCGATTTTTTAAAAATAATACAAAGAAAATTGCGCGCAAGTATTACATTATACATATATTTTTTACTCGTGTTTTCACAAGCTTTCATTTGACACCACACTCGATTACCTAGTAAAAAAATTCTTTTTTCACTTCCGATTTCATCCCCCAAAACTAACCCCTTAAGTCAAAATTTAACTTTCAAAACTACATGGCTCTGATGAGGCCATCAATTCCTATATTATTACCAAATTTCAACTTTCTACGACAAATAGTTTCGGAGAAAATCGGGTGTGACAGACGGACAGACACCGAAGTGATCTTATAAGTGTTCCGTAAGGAACACTAAAAATGTTCTAACGGAAGTATAAAATGATCAGTGACTTCACAAAACACACCCCCAAATGAGTTTTCAACAAAGTTTATTTCTAATCTTTACTGAAAATTGATGACCTTGAAATTTCTGTTTTTTTTTTATATACCAGATAAATTATTCAAGGTAATGCACTCGTGATAATTTTCGTTCAATCTACACCCCGTGGAGAATATTCCAGAATTTTTTCAAAATTTTTTGATAAGTACTTTTCGAGATAAGGCGGGGGACAGCGATTTTTTGCGATTTTTTTAAAAATAACACAAAGAAAAGTGCGCCCAAGTATTACATTATATATACATTTTTTACTCGTGATTTCACAAGCTTTCATTTGACACCACACTCGATGACCTAGTAAAAAACTTTTCTTTCACTTCCGATTTCACCTCCCAAAACTAACCCCTTAAGTCAAAGTTTAACTCTCAAAACTACATGACTCTGATGAGGCCATCAATTCCTATATTATTACCAAATTTCAACTTTTTATGTCAAGTAGTTTCGGTGAAAATCTGGTGTGACTGACAGACAGAGAGACAGACAGACACCGAAGTGATCTTATAAGTGTTCCGTACGGAACACTAAAAACAGGCCCTACCATAATAGCGATAAGAATCACGAACTTCAAATAATCTTTCTTATGAGTTCCTAAATAAGGGAAATCGTTATCCTTAATAAAAGATTCTCTTAATTTGTTTTAATACTGCGCAAACTCCAAATGGTAGGCGCATGCTTCAAATAACGATAACAGCTGAGTTCTTATATTTAATTTCTTCCCTTTACTACTGCGCAAGCTCCAAATGGTAGGCGCATGCCTCAAATATAAAGACCAAAATACTACCAAAATAAGAGTTGCAAAATCACTCTATTATCACGAATGCACTACCTTAATAATTTAGCTGGTATATAAAAACCAAGATCGGAAAAGGAAATTATTTTAAAAGCAATCACGGTACGGAACACTAATTGCGCAAGCAGTCAATAAAAAAATTTTTTGATCAGTACTTGTCGAGATAGGGGGGGGAAGCGAGTTTTCGCGATTTTTTAAAAATAATACAAAGAAAAGTGTGTGCAAGTATTATATTATATATGTTTTTGGACTCGTGTTTTTACAACCTTTAATTTGACATCCCACTCAATTGTTTAGTAAAAAAAATTTCTTTTTGCTTCCAATTTCCCTCCCCAAAACTAACCCCTAAGTCAAAATTTCACTTTCAAAACTACACGGGTCTGATGAGGCCATCAATTCCTACACTCTTACCAAATTTCAACTTTCTATGTCAGAGTCTATTGAGAAAATAGGGTGTGACAGACAGGCAAGCAGGCAGACACGCAGAGAGACAAAGAGACAGACAGGCAGACAGACGGATGGATGGATGGGCAGATGGACAGATACCAAAATGATCTTAAAAGTGTTCCGTACAGAGTAATAAAAAAGACAAATAACAGATAAATAACTAAAAGCTATTTTGATGGAATAATAATAATAGTTGAAAGACAAAAAGGAAACAGCAACACTTTTTAAGATAATTTAAAGAGAAATAAGTAATATTTTTGTCCTTATAGTGTCAATAGTGCTGTCAAATTTTTTTCTTTATTTTTTTTTTTTAAATCCAGCTGTTGCAAAGGATTGCTAATTTGCTTGTATCTTTCAACCATAGATGAATATTTAAAAAAACTTACATTTCTGTGCACCGTTAAAAAGTGCCCGATCTTTAGGAGTATCGCCAACTTCTATAATCTTCGCACCCGCCAACAACTGCATAATTAAACCAGATGTTACGATAGGTGAAATACCCAGTTCCATAAGTGTGCCCCTATTTGATGCAAGAATAACACGAATCCAATAGAAAGGATCTGCTGAATCCGAGCTCATTATTCCAAAAAGTGGAATCTACAGAAATAACCAATATTAATAAGCAAAAATCTTATTTAAATTGGACTAAAACCTTACCTGACAACATACCAAGAAAATAAATAAGGTAATGGCAGTCCATAATACTTTTTCTCTGAATTGAATCTGAAAAACAAGATGTTATATACATGAGCTTTAATGAAACAGCTGTTTCAAATAATATGAATGAAAGTATCTAAGTTTTCCCAGTAATTTTTTATAATCTAAATTTATTCTAATATTAAGATTGCTAGCACAATTAATCATAAAAACTAACACCAAAAAACACTGAAATGTGGCTTTTGAAGTGCACTCACCTTCCTCTCTGGCTTTGCTATTTCTGGTAAAATACTACAGAAAGGCTTAATCACCTCTAGAAATTTTACTAAAATAAAAAAGAAAATACTCAATTAGTGTATTTAAATATCTTCATAAAGACAGCCTCCCCATTAAACAGGTAAAAGAAAATTTCGTTTCCAGAAGTAACAAATAGGTTATTTCAATAAAAATGGCATAAATAGAAACAAATTAATTTAAAATACTCACTCCCCATTTTGACGTGGCTTATAAACTAACTAAAAATAGGGAAAATCACAGTTTTCTTAAATATAATAATCTTTTTTCCAACACTTCGACACAGAATGTGGCTTTCGCCTATAATTTACGGTACTTTGAGAGAATTTTGGCTTACACGTCGAACACGTAGCCAGAAAACCAGTCACGTGACTGATGATGTTGGCTGGTGACGGTACAGAGATGAAAACCAAAACACGACCTTATTATTGGTTGCCTATATAAAAGGTGATAAGAAATAAGATGTGCCCGATGTGTCAGTCTAGACGCTTATTACCTAAGGGTTGTGACTTTAAGTACAATTGTATTAAATTAACTAATCGAACCAGGCAATTTCTAGCAATCACCACTTGAAGTAAATATTCGCACGTAAGATTCTATTACCATCTTGAAGCAAAATTAAACAAATAATATTTAAATTGGTGTTTACAAATCAAATTTGACATTTACCTGTAAAACATTTAAAAACGCGAGATGGCGGAAATATCTTAGATACATTATTATAGAGCAGATAAAGTATAGAGCCTGCTATAAGGGAAAGTGTAGCGTCGTTAAAAAGATAAAGAAGATGAATCATTATGTCTCTCCTACTTTTCCTTGTTCTTCGTTGACTCTATCTAGGTAAATTATATATTCTGTAAGATACTTTGTTAGTTAATTTACATCTTGCTCCAGAAGAAGACATAGTGTGTCGAAACAATTATCAGCAATAATATAATAAACATAAGTGGTGATCTTAAACATTTATTGTTGTTTTAAGTACTTAAATTTTTGTTCCTAGAAGTACTAAGTGAGAATTTATGTCACGTATCCCTCGAGCCCAAAGGGCAATTAACTCCATTTTTGTCATCAACTATTTTTTTCACGTCGAAAAAAGAAAATCACCACTTGTAATGATCAAATCATGTTCAGAGACCTGAACCTCCTTTCCCAGGTACACATATTGTACAACATTATCAAAATCAAAGAAAATATTTACTGAAAAGAACCAGATAACGAAAATAAGTGACAAACTTCTAGAACTAATACCCATAGAAAGGTAAATTCGCCAGCAAAATAATAATGTATGAAAGATTCTAAACGTATTTTTGACAAATGAAAAGTTTATACGGTATTTCATCCAAATGACAAGAATAATGTGAAAAATAACATGAATAAATAGTAGACATCTATAATAATATAACAATAAAATGCAACGACTCTCTGTCTGTCTGTCTGTCCGTTAGTGCGCTTATCACTGGAGAACCACTTAACCGATTTACGTACTTTTTTTTAAAAAACATACATATGTTCTCTGGCCAGGTTATAGGCTATATTTTATTACGATAGGTAGCATAGGGAATGAGCAGTGACGAGAGTAGTGAATGAAGTCGGAAAAAAGTTTGCCGCTAGCGCGTTCCCTTGCAGTACACAGCGTAAACCATTAAATTTGGAACAATATTATGTAGGAGAGAATATCTATAATCTACAATCTATAATATATATAAAATGCAATGTCTCTCTCTCAGTCTGCCTGTCTGTCCATTAGTGCGTTTATCAGGCGAGAATCACTTATCCGATTTACGTGTCTTTTTTTAAATTCATACATGTATTCTTTAGCCAGGTTATATAGTAATAATAATAATCTATATCTACAATATATGTAAAATACAACGTCTCTCTGTCTGCCTGTCTGTCCGTTAGTGCGCTTATCCGTCGAGAACCACTTATCCGATTTACGTGATTTTTTAAATTCATACATATATTCTCTGATCAGGTTATATAATAATAATAATCTATATAATATGCATAAAACGCAACGCGTCTCTGTCTGTCTGTCCGTTAGTGTGCTTATCATTCGAGAACCACTCATCCGATTTACGTGATTTTTTTTATTTCTTAATTTAACATATGTCAGAAAAAATCTATAATATATATCAAACGTAACGTCTCTCTGTCTATCCATTACTGCGCTTAGCACTCAAGAACCACTTATCCGATTTACGTGTTTTTTTTTATAATGCTAATATGGAGGAAAAAAGATGGAAGTTTAGCAGTAAACTTCACAGAAAGATTGAATAGATGGTGGGAATGCTTTAAAAAAACACTAAATGGGGATGAAAATGAGTTGAATGAGAGATAGGAAGCAAAATTAACTGAAGGGCAGGAAGGGACAAATAAACCCTGCAAAGAAGAAATAAGAGAAATACTCAGAACCCAAAAAAAATAAGGCCCCTGGTGGAAATTGTAGAACTGATAAAAGCTGGAGGAGTAGATCTGGAAAATGAAATATGCCGGTTGGTGCAAGAAATATGGGAAACAGAAAAGATGCCAGTGAGCTGGAGAGAGTCGCTCATTCGTCCAATATACAAAAAAAAGAAAAACTATATGTGCTAATTATAGACCAATAGTCTTACTGGATGTCGTGTACAAGATAGTAGTGTTGACTATCAAAAACAGACTAGCAGAGAAAGCCGAGTCTATTCTGGGAGAGTACCAGTGTAGATTCAGGAAAAATAGATCGGTTACAGACCAGATATTTTCAATTAAGCAAATCTAAGATAATATCTTAGAACAAAATTTGGCACTACACTTGGTCGTTCTGGATTTCAGAGAAGCATATGACTCTGTAAATAGAGAAGGACTCTACAAGATAATGGAAGAACTAAAAATTCCAAGTAAATTGATTCGCATGGTGAGAATGACCCTGAATGACACAGAAAATAGAGTGTTGGTTGAGGTTAAGGTGAAGAGAGGATTAAGACAGGGGGAACCAGTGTCGACATGTCTATTTAATTTGGTACTAGAGAAGATAATCCGGGAGTCAGAAATAAAAACAAATGGAACGATATACCAACAAACCTGCCAATGCTTGGCCTATGCGGATAATGTAGCAGTGATTGCAAGAGCAAAAGAGAACCTCAAAAAAGCCCTAAGTAGGATAGAAGGAAGGGGAAGGATGAGAGGACTAAAGATAAATGAGGAAAAGACAAAATACATGGAAATTACAAAGAAGAAGGATAATAAAAACAACAAAAGTTTAGATATAATAAACAACTTAGGAAAAAGATTTATGTTTGAAAAAGTAGACAAATTTAATTATCTGGGAGGAACAATAACCGAGAATGGACAAAAAAGGACGGAGATACAAGAAAGAATAGCGAAAGGACAGAGATGTTTGGGGAGCAATGAGACCAATATTGAAATCCAAGAATGTATCAAGAAAAGCAAAAGAAAGAATATATACGACAGTTGTCAGACCTACGGTGACATATGGATGCGAAACGTGGAAACTGAATTCAAGAGAAAAGGAGAAGTTGGGGGTGTGGGAAAGGAAAGCTTTGAGAAGAATCTACGGAGGAAGGAAAGAAGAGGAATTGTGGAGAAGGAGAACAAACTACAAATTAAAATGCCTATATACGAAACCCCTTAAAAAACCAAATCATAATAAGCCAGCGATTAAGATGGTTGGGACATGTGGCAAGGATGAAGGAAGAAAGACAGGCAAAGCAAGCCCTAATAAGAGAAGTGGTTGGAAGAAGAGGCAAGGGTAGACCTCGATCTACATGGATTCAGGTAGTAAAGCAACATCCAGAGTTGATGGAAATCCCGCACTGGGAAAAGCTAACAGGAGACAAAAAGAAGTGGAGAAAAGTATGCAACCAAGTCATGAACCTCTAAGACCCCTTGAGCTATATAATAATATAAACATAACGAATAAACAGTGACGATAAAGGTGAATCAAGTCCACGCGAGCGGAGCCGCGGGCACGGCTAGTTTTATATATAATTTCCCAGATCATCGATTTTTAGTTTACTGTGTTGAAAGAGGTCTAAGTTTTTAGAGTTCTAATGCAAGAGGGTCATTTGACGCCCCTCTGTTTATTGATGCCCACATCTTCGGTTCCTCTCATTTTCCCTGAAAAAGCGCTTTTATCACCATATACCCCACTTGTCACTGTTTGTTAGCTATTTTTCATATCGTTGTAAAGTAAAAATGTGATCTGATACACGTGTATGATGTTTGTACAAGATATAACTGTATTGCAATGTAATAGTTAATAATCCTTAGGTTCATAGTTAAAATTTAATTTGTCTAATTAGCCAGCATCCTTTATTGATTAAGCTTGAAATTATTCATCTAATATTCCCTGCTTCTACGAATTAAGACCCTTCCCCAAAAAACGCTTCTCCTCTTTTAATATTGTCATTTTGCCTAAAACTCGCCTTAAAATTCTTTCGCCTCCTCTGCCTCTAAAATCCGTCTACGCCACTGTATAAATGGTGTGCTATTTCAGGGCTGTCAAGGTCATGCACAGTTCGAGCCAATTTCGGAGGTAACGCCTCCCGTTGCCCCCACCACTGCTGCTGCCGCCGTTCGCGCAGTCTCAGGAGCGGCTATGAGAGACATAGGAGGATTTGGTAAACGACCGAGCCGCGATCGGCGGCTCGGCCGCTTAACGTCTAGCAGTGGTGGGGGCAGCGGGAGGCGTTACCTCCGAAATTGGCTCGAACTGTGCATGACCTTGACAGCCCTGTGCTGTTTGAACTAAAATAGGGTGGAGGGCCTTTGTCGCCTTGAATTCCGTCTCGGGGTACTGCGCCTTGTTTATTAGAGGCCTACAGAAAAGAGATAGGTATTAGCCGTACAGTCGCTTTGTCTCTTTTTAGAGAGTGGTCAATTTTGTGAGGCTAATGCTCAGTCCATCCTCTATGTCTATGGGTAATACCCATAGACATAGAGGATAAACTGAGCATTAACCAAACAAAATTGACCACTCTCTAGAAAGAGATAAAGTGACTGTGCGGCCAATACCTGTCTCTTTTCTGTTGGCCTGTAATAAACAAGGCGCAGTACCCCGAGACGGAATTCAAGGCGAGAAAAGCCACCACTCGATTTTAGTTCAAATAGAACACTTGGAAATATTATTTTCAAAAGCGCCGTAGCTGCTTAGCGGCATTCTAGAAAGAGACATTTAGTGGCCGCTCATTCGCTTTGTCTCTCTCACACTTTTGTGTCCATATTTACTTCCCAGCAGGATACGGATCGCTCAGTTCATCCTGAATATCTATGGTATACCTGTTGAAATGACGTCTCTAGCTAGTTTAGGACAATTTTCTATGTCTGTAGTACACTTAGTACGTCTTAGGTACTTAACAACACTTTAGAGTAGTGAAAGGAAAACTAGTAAATTGTTAGAGTAGTAAAGCATTAAAGTTAAATGGAAAGATCTCATTCATGAGCACTTCCACTTTATCAGTTTTTAACCTGTTAGTGTAAAAATAAACCTAAAATATAATGTCATTTAATAATATTAGACCCCTTTTCATACATAACCTATGTAAAAGAACTTTTAAATCCTACCATCTTACCCCCAAGGGTAAACTAATAACTTTTAGTAGACCGGGTAACTTAATGGCTAAGCGATGTTTTCGTGTAAATACGTCCTTAACTGGGACAGGAGGTCATGCAGAAACTACCAGTATGACACAAGGTCTCTCAAAACTTCAAGCTCAAGAACTTGTGCTGAGACTTAATGATGAAGAACGGAACATATTAACTTCAGCACTTCATGAATATCAGTCAAAATTAATTAAGGATGAATATGAAGGTAAAATGATAAGCAGGTTTGTATTGTGTGTATTAGAAGTGTTCCTGTGTTAACTAAATGTTGTGTAGATGCATACTATGCTTGATTCACATTTACACTATAAAAACTTACTGTGTGTGTACCTGAAGCCATTTCTTTACAAAGTAGTAGTAAGCTTTGGACTCTTTGAGTTTCGCATTGAAGGAGTTATCAAATAAACTTGAAGTTTTACATGTGTAGTCCTGAATTTATAATAAATTAATAAGAAAAAATAGTCCAGCCCTACATTCCCTTTGTGAATTAAGTCCCATGTCTTTGAAAATTGGTATAAATCTTTAAAGTACATTACTATTAGCAAAACCCAAATTTTAACTGTCTCCTAGGGATGGAGATATTGGTCCCTGCCTTCAGAACTTTTGACTCTTTATCAGTTTATGTTTTTTATCAGTTTGTTATGGCCTTCGGACTATACATGCAAAATTTTGAAGATTTTTTAAAGCTATGCTAAACCCAAGGATCCAAAGCCCACCAAAATGTTTAAGATACCAATTGGTTCTTGACTTTGGTTAAACTTTTAATATTTTTATTTTTCACAGAAAGTAAAAATAGAAATATTAATCATTAATGTATTATACAAGCCCACCTTTTTCATTTAAAGTTTACATGTATATAAAATGTTATATTTGAATGATACCCACTATATTATTATTTCTTAAATAGTAAGCAACAACAGATCAATTAAAATAGAGATATTCATTCGAAGATATCTAAGATATAAATTGCATACTCTTTTTTTTTTACTAATAAGCAGACAACCCAATGGTCACGTCATTAAGGTTATGATGAACCTAATCACACAAGAATGCAATTCAAAAGTTCATAATCGTACAATGTAATAACATTCCCTAGGTCAATGCCTGACTGTAAAATATTAATAGTTGAGCTATCTATAAATATACCTGGGTAGGTAATATATTTTCAAATCTAAAATCCCAAATATTTTCTTAATGTATTGTTTATGCCAAGAACAAAATCATTTTGATAAAAAATACTTAAGTCCTAAGTATTTACGTGCTAAAAAAGATTTAAAACAGAAATGCTTCCCAGCTCTGCTTAAGATAATATCATTTTTAGTATTCCGTATCGAACACTTATGGGATCACTGAACCAATTGGTTGCTGGAAATTGACCAGGCTCATGAGGTGATAACATAGTCCCAAAATGAAGCTTATTGAAAAAAATTGCATTGCTCCATTCTTGATCTATGTTTTTCTGTGCCCACAGAAGTCATTTCTCTGTGTATTTTTTGCTCAG
>CM032456.1:17887943-18056335 GCA_019049505.1 Pachyrhynchus sulphureomaculatus
ACATCACAGAGTTGCCTAATTTTTTTGTATTATGTTTAAAGAAAGTTATATTTAAAAAAAATACTTAAAAGGCTGTATAAGTAACTTGTTTTGTTTATTATATAGAATGTATCGGTTCAAGGGATTGTTATTGTGGGCTATACCAATATCAAAAAAATAAAAAACTTATTTCAATTATCCAAATTTTATTTGCAATTTATTGCTAACCTCTGTTCCATGAAATTGTATAGGCCAGCTCATAAGTAAAACATTGCATTCATTTTTTTATCACATTTTGTTGTATTTATAGAAGACAAACAGAAAGTTTTAAGATATATTTAACCATTAAGTCCCAGGCTGAAAACTGTGAAACATTTATACAATGGTAGATTCTTCTCCATATTCTTGTTCTGATCTACTCTTAACATCGATATGTTCATTTATTTGATTCATGGATTTGAAATCCTTATAGAGTTGCAGAAGCAAATAGATTGCATTTTTTATTATTTATTATTCTGAGAATAATATATTCTTTTCTATACTTCTTTTCTTAAACCTCTCATAAGTAGAGATATCACAAATCTAACAAGCAAGAATGTAATTTGCAGATACTGCCACCTTATAAAATACCAGAATCGGATTTAAAGGTAGGGTTGTAAATGTACAGTAGGTCAAGTAAATACGTGTAGCCTGTAACTTGTAGCCGGTAAAACAAATTCTTTTTAGATTATTGTTGGTGCCCCTGCAAAAAAATCTTTGTGGAGACACTGATTTCTAACCTTATTTATGGTTAAATAGTACATTATCAAACATGAGTGCAGCATATGCTTCACGCTTTGAGGCTGTGTTCCTATAGGTTCCAAAAGGTCCGAAAATGATGCCTATAGCGGCTGCTAAATATGTGGGTAAGTCGAGGGCATTCATTAGCAAGAGGATCTACCAGAATGTGGTTTAAGAGGAAAAGTGTCGGACAAGGAGGAAAAAATGATTATTAATATGTTTTTTTGAAATCCTCAATTAACTTTGTGCTAAGGGGTGAAAAACTAAAGCAGAAAGATTTGGATACATCTTATGAAATGATTTGCATTCATTCATCTCCAGACTAATGATTATTAATATGTTTTTTTGAAATTCTCAATTATCTTTGTGCCAAGGGGCGAAAAACTAAAGCAAAAAGATTTGGATACATCTTATGAAACGATTTGCATTCATTCATCTCCAGGCTAATGATTTGAAGTGTGGAGTACAATTAAGAAACCATTGCCGAGCAAAAAACACACAGAGAAACAACTCGTGTGGGCAGAGGAAAAACATAGATCAAGAGTGGAGCACTGTAATTTTTTCTGATAAGTTTCATTTTTGGACTATGTTATCACCCCATGAGCCTGGTCAATTTCCAGTAACCAATTGATTCAGTGATCCCATAAGTGTTCGTTACGGAATACTAAAAATGATATTATCTTAAGCAGAGCTGAGGAAGCATTTGTTGTTTTAAATCTTTTTTAGCATATGAATACTTAGGACTTAAGTATTTTTTATCAAAATGATTTTGTTCTTGGCATAAACAATACATTAAGAAAATATTTGGGATTTTAGATTTGAAAATATATTACCTACCCAGGTATATTTATAGATAGCTCAACTATTAATATTTTACGGTCAGGCATTGACCTAGGGAATGTTATTACATTGTACGATTATGAACTTTTGAATTGCATTCTTGTGTGATTAGGTTCATCATAACCTTAATGACGTGACCATTGGGTTGTCTGTTTATTAGTAAAAAAAAAAGAGTATGCAATTTATATCTTAGATATCTTCGAATGAATATCTCTATTTTAATTGATCTGTTGTTGCTTACTATTTAAGAAATAATAATATAGTGGGTATCATTCAAATATAACATTTTATATACATGTAAACTTTAAATGAAAAAGGTGGGCTTGTATAATACATTAATGATTAATATTTCTATTTTTACTTTCTGTGAAAAATAAAAATATTAAAAGTTTAACCAAAGTCAAGAACCAATTGGTATCTTAAACATTTTGGTGGGCTTTGGATCCTTGGGTTTAGCATAGCTTTAAAAAATCTTCAAAATTTTGCATGTATAGTCCGAAGGCCATAACAAACTGATAAAAAACATAAACTGATAAAGAGTCAAAAGTTCTGAAGGCAGGGATCTATATCTCCATCCCTAGGAGACAGTTAAAATTTGGGTTTTGCTAATAGTAATGTACTTTAAAGATTTATACCAATTTTCAAAGACATGGGACTTAATTCACAAAGGGAATGTAGGGCTGGACTATTTTTTCTTATTAATTTATTATAAATTCAGGACTACACATGTAAAACCTCAAGTTTATTTGATAACTCCTTCAATGCGAAACTCAAAGAGTCCAAAGCTAACTACTACTTTGTAAAGAAATGGCTTCAGGTACACACACAGTAAGTTTTTATAGTGTAAATGTGAATCAAGCATAGTATGCATCTACACAACATTTATTTAACACAGGAACACTTCTAATACACACAATACAAACCTGCTTATCATTTTACCTTCATATTCATCCTTAATTAATTTTGACTGATATTCATGAAGTGCTGAAGTTAATATGTTCCGTTCTTCATCATTAAGTCTCAGCACAAGTTCTTGAGCTTGAAGTTTTGAGAGACCTTGTGTCATACTGGTAGTTTCTGCATGACCTCCTGTCCCAGTTAAGGACGTATTTACACGAAAACATCGCTTAGCCATTAAGTTACCCGGTCTACTAAAAGTTATTAGTTTACTCTTGGGGGTAAGATGGTAGGATTTAAAAGTTCTTTTACATAGGTTATGTATGAAAAGGGGTCTAATATTATTAAATGACATTATATTTTAGGTTTATTTTTACACTAACAGGTTAAAACTGATAAAGTGGAACTGCTTATGAATGAGAGCTTTCCATTTAACTTTAATGCTTTACTACTCTAACAATTTACTAGTTTTCCTTTCACTACTCTAAAGTGTTGTTAAGTACCTAAGACGTACTAAGTGTACTACAGACATAGAAAATTGTCCTAAACTAGCTAGAGACGTCATTTCAACAGGTATACCATAGATATTCAGGATGAACTGAGCGATCCGTATCCTGCTGGGAAGTAAATATGGACACAAAAGTGTGAGAGAGACAAAGCGAAAGAGCGGCCACTAAATGTCTCTTTCTAGAATGCCGCTAAGCAGCTACGGCGCTTTTGAAAATAATATTTCCAACTAAAATCGAGTGGTGGCTTTTCTCGCCTTGAATTCCGTCTCGGGGTACTGCGCCTTGTTTATTACAGGCCAACAGAAAAGAGACAGGTATTGGCCGCACAGTCACTTTATCTCTTTTTAGAGAGTGGTCAATTTTGTTTGGTTAATGCTCAGTTTATCCTCTATGTCTATGGGTATTACCCATAGACATAGAGGATGGACTGAGCATTAACCTCACAAAATTGACCACTCTCTAAAAAGACACAAAGCGACTGTACGGCTAATACCTATCTCTTTTCTGTAGGCCTCTAATAAACAAGGCGCAGTACCCCGAGACGGAATTCAAGGCGACAAAGGCCCTCCACCCTATTTTAGTTCAAACAGCACAGGGCTGTCAAGGTCATGCACAGTTCGAGCCAATTTCGGAGGTAACGCCTCCCGCTGCCCCCACCACTGCTAGACGTTAAGCGGCCGAGCCGCCGATCGCGGCTTGGTCGTTTACCAAATCCTCCTATGTCTCTCATAGCCGCTCCTGAGACTGCGCGAACGGCGGCAGCAGCAGTGGTGGGGGCAACGGGAGGCGTTACCTCCGAAATTGGCTCGAACTGTGCATGACCTTGACAGCCCTGAAATAGCACACCATTTATACAGTGGCGTAGACGGATTTTAGAGGCAGAGGAGGCGAAAGAATTTTAAGGCGAGTTTTAGGCAAAATGAGAATATTAAAAGAGGAGAAGCGTTTTTTGGGGAAGGGTCTTAATTCGTATAAGCAGGGAATATTAGATGAATAATTTCAAGCTTAATCAATAAAGGATGCTGGCTAATTAGACAAATTAAATTTTAACTATGAACCTAAGGATTATTAACTATTACATTGCAATACAGTTATATCTTGTACAAACATCCTACACGTGTATCAGATCACATTTTTACTTTACAACGATATGAAAAATAGCTAACAGTGAGAAGTGGGGTATATGGTGATAAAAGCGCTTTTTCAGGGAAAATGAGAGGAACCGAAGATGTGGGCATCAATAAACAGAGGGGCGTCAAATGACCCTCTTGTATTAGAACTCTAAAAACTTAGACCTCTTTCAACACAGTAAACTAAAAATCGATGATCTGGGAAATTATATATAAAACTAGCCGTGCCCGCGGCTCCGCTCGCGTGGACTTGATTCACCTTTATCGTCACTGTTTATTCGTTATGTTTATATTATTATATAGCTCAAGGGGTCTTAGAGGTTCATGACTTGGTTGCATACTTGTCTCCACTTCTTTTTGTCTCCTGTTAGCTTTTCCCAGTGCGGGATTTCCATCAACTCTGGATGTTGCTTTACCACCTGAATCCATGTAGATCGAGGTCTACCCTTGCCTCTTCTTCCAACCACTTCTCTTATTAGGGCTTGCTTTGCCTGTCTTTCTTCCTTCATCCTTGCCACATGTCCCAACTATCTTAATCGCTGGCTTATTATGATTTGGTTTTTAAGGGGTTTCGTATATAGGCATTTTAATTTGTAGTTTGTTCTCCTTCTCCACAATTCCTCTTCTTTCCTTCCTCCGTAGATTCTTCTCAAAGCTTTCCTTTCCCACACCCCCAACTTCTCCTTTTCTCTTGAATTCAGTTTCCACGTTTCGCATCCATATGTCACCGTAGGTCTGACAACTGTCGTATATATTCTTTCTTTTGCTTTTCTTGATACATTCTTTGATTTCAATATTGGTTTCATTGCTCCCAAACATCTCTGTCCTTTCGCTATTCTTTCTTGTATCTCTGTCCTTTTTTGTCCATTCTCTGTTATTGTTCCTCCCCAGATAATTAAATTTGTCTACTTTTTCAAACATAAATCTTTTTCCTAAGTTGTTTATTATATCTAAACTTTTGTTATTTTTATTATCCTTCTTCTTCGTAATTTCCATGTATTTTGTCTTTTCCTCATTTATCTTTAGTCCTCTCATCCTTCCCCTTCCTTCTATCCTACTTATGGCTTTTTTGAGGTTCTCTTTTGCTCTTGCAATCACTGCTACATCATCCGCATAGGCCAAGCATTGGCAGGTTTGTTGGTATATCGTTCCATTTGTTTTTATTTCTGACTCCCGGATTATCTTCTCTAGTACCAAATTAAATAGACATGTCGACACTGGTTCCCCCTGTCTTAATCCTCTCTTCACCTTAAACTTGTCTGATACTTTGCCCTCAACCAACACTCTATTTTCTGTGTCATTCAGGGTCATTCTCACCATGCGAATCAATTTACTTGGAATTTTTAGTTCTTCCATTATCTTGTAGAGTCCTTCTCTATTTACAGAGTCATATGCTTCTCTGAAATCCAGAAAGACCAAGTGTAGTGCCAAATTTTGTTCTAAGCTATTATCTTAGATTTGCTTAATTGAAAATATCTGGTCTGTAACCGATCTATTTTTCCTGAATCTACACTGGTACTCTCCCAGAATAGACTCGGCTTTCTCTGCTAGTCTGTTTTTGATAGTCAACACTACTATCTTGTACACGACATCCAGTAAGACTATTGGTCTATAATTAGCACATATAGTTTTTCTTTTTTTTGTATATTGGACGAATGAGCGACTCTCTCCAGCTCACTGGCATCTTTTCTGTTTCCCATATTTCTTGCACCAACCGGCATATTTCATTTTCCAGATCTACTCCTCCAGCTTTTATCAGTTCTACATTTTCCACCCGGGGCCTTATTTTTTTTGGGTTCTGAGTATTTCTCTTATTTCTTCTTTGCAGGGTTTATTTGTCCCTTCCTGCCCTTCAGTTAATTTTGCTTCCTATCTCTCATTCAACTCATTTTTCATCCCCATTTAGTGTTTTTTTAAAGCATTCCCACCATCTATTCAATCTTTCTGCGAAGTTTACTGCTAAACTTCCATCTTTTTTCCTCCATATTAGCATTATAAAAAAAAAACACGTAAATCGGATAAGTGGTTCTTGAGTGCTAAGCGCAGTAATGGATAGACAGAGAGACGTTACGTTTGATATATATTATAGATTTTTTCTGACATATGTTAAATTAAGAAATAAAAAAAAATCACGTAACTCGGATGAGTGGTTCTCGAATGATAAGCACACTAACGGACAGACAGACAGAGAGAGACGTTGCGTTTTATGCATATTATATAGATTATTATTATTATATAACCTGATCAGAGAATATATGTATGAATTTAAAAAATCACGTAAATCGGATAAGTGGTTCTCGACGGATAAGCGCACTAACGGACAGACAGGCAGACAGAGAGACGTTGTATTTTACATATATTGTAGATATAGATTATTATTATTACTATATAACCTGGCTAAAGAATACATGTATGAATTTAAAAAAAGACACGTAAATCGGATAAGTGATTCTCGCCTGATAAACGCACTAATGGACAGACAGGCAGACTGAGAGACATTGCATTTTATATATATTATAGATTGTAGATTATAGATATTCTCTGCTACATAATATTGTTCCAAATTTAATGGTTTACGCTGTGTACTGCAAGGGAACGCGCTAGCGGCAAACTTTTTTCCGACTTCATTCACTATTCTCGTCACTGCTCATTCCCTATGCTACCTATCGTAATAAAATATAGCCTATAACCTGGCCAGAGAACATATGTATGTTTTTTAAAAAAAAGTACGTAAATCGGTTAAGTGGTTCTCCAGTGATAAGCGCACTAACGGACAGACAGACAGACAGACAGAGAGACGTTGCATTTTATATATATATTTATAGATGTCTACTATTTATTCATGTTATTTTTCACATTATTCTTGTCATTTGGATGAAATACCGTATAAACTTTTCCTTTGTCAAAAATACGTTTAGAATCTTTCATACATTATTATTTTGCTGGCGAATTTACCTTTCTATGGGTATTAGTTCTAGAAGTTTGTCACTTATTTTCGTTATCTGGTTCTTTTCAGTAAATATTTTCTTTGATTTTGATAATGTTGTACAATATGTGTACCTGGGAAAGGAGGTTCAGGTCTCTGAACATGATTTGATCATTACAAGTGGTGATTTTCTTTTTTCGACGTGAAAAAATAGTTGATGACAAAAATGGTGTTAATTGCCCTTTGGGCTCGAGGGATACGTGACATAAATTCTCACTTAGTACTTCTAGGAACAAAAATTTAAGTACTTAAAACAACAATAAATGTTTAAGATCACCACTTATGTTTATTATATATTATTGCTGATAATTGTTTCGACACACTATGTCTTCTTCTGGAGCAAGATGTAAATTAACTAACAAAGTATCTTACAGAATATATAATTTACCTAGATAGAGTCAACGAAGAACAAGGAAAAGTAGGAGAGACATAACGATTCATCTTCTTTATCTTTTTAACGACGCTACACTTTCCCTTATAGCAGGCTCTATACTTTATCTGCTCTATAATAATGTATCTAAGATATTTCCGCCATCTTGCGTTTTAAACGTTTTACAGGTAAATGTCAAATTTGATTTGTAAACACCAATTTAAATATTATTTGTTTAATTTTGCTTCAAGATGGTAATAGAATCTTACGTGCGAATATTTACTTCAAGTGGTGATTGCTAGAAATTGCCTGGTTCGATTAGTTAATTTAATACAATTGTACTTAAAGTCACAACCCTTAGGTAATAAGCGTCTAGACTGACACATCGGGCACATCTTATTTCTTATCACCTTTTATATAGGCAACCAATAATAAGGTCGTGTTTTGGTTTTCATCTCTGTACCGTCACCAGCCAACATCATCAGTCACGTGACTGGTTTTCTGACTACGTGTTCGACGTGTAAGCCAAAATTCTCTCAAAGTACCGTAAATTATAGGCGAAAGCCACATTCTGTGTCGAAGTGTTGGAAAAAAGATTATTATATTTAAGAAAACTGTGATTTTCCCTATTTTTAGTTAGTTTATAAGCCACGTCAAAATGGGGAGTGAGTATTTTAAATTAATTTGTTTCTATTTATGCCATTTTTATTGAAATAACCTATTTGTTACTTCTGGAAACGAAATTTTCTTTTACCTGTTTAATGGGGAGGCTGTCTTTATGAAGATATTTAAATACACTAATTGAGTATTTTCTTTTTTATTTTAGTAAAATTTCTAGAGGTGATTAAGCCTTTCTGTAGTATTTTACCAGAAATAGCAAAGCCAGAGAGGAAGGTGAGTGCACTTCAAAAGCCACATTTCAGTGTTTTTTTGTGTTAGTTTTTATGATTAATTGTGCTAGCAATCTTAATATTAGAATAAATTTAGATTATAAAAAATTACTGGGAAAACTTAGATACTTTCATTCATATTATTTGAAACAGCTGTTTCATTAAAGCTCATGTATATAACATCTTGTTTTTCAGATTCAATTCAGAGAAAAAGTATTATGGACTGCCATTACCTTATTTATTTTCTTGGTATGTTGTCAGGTAAGGTTTTAGTCCAATTTAAATAAGATTTTTGCTTATTAATATTGGTTATTTCTGTAGATTCCACTTTTTGGAATAATGAGCTCGGATTCAGCAGATCCTTTCTATTGGATTCGTGTTATTCTTGCATCAAATAGGGGCACACTTATGGAACTGGGTATTTCACCTATCGTAACATCTGGTTTAATTATGCAGTTGTTGGCGGGTGCGAAGATTATAGAAGTTGGCGATACTCCTAAAGATCGGGCACTTTTTAACGGTGCACAGAAATGTAAGTTTTTTAAATATTCATTTATGGTTGAAAGATACAAGTAAATTAGCCATCCTTTGCAATAGCTGGAATTAAAAAAAAAAATAAAGAAAAAAATTTGACAGCACTATTGACACTATAAGGACAAAAATATTACTTATTTCTCTTTAAATTATCTTAAAAAGTGTTGCTGTTTCCTTTTTGTCTTTCAACTATTATTATTATTCCATCAAAATAGTTTTCAGTTATTTATCTGTTATTTGTCTTTTTTATTATTCTGTACGGAACACTTATAAGATCATTTTGGTATCTGTCCATCTTCCCGTCCATACATCCGTCTGTCTGTCTGGCTCTCTGTCTGTCTGTCTGTCTGTCTGTCTCTGTCTGCCTGTCTGTCTGCCTGCCTGCCTGCTTGCTTGTCTGTCACACCCTATTTTCTCAATAGACTCTGACATAGAAAGTTGAAATTTGGTAAGACTGTAGGAATTGATGGCCTCATCAGACCCGTGTAGTTTTGAAAGTTAAATTTTGACTTAGGGGTTAATTTTGGGGAGGGAAATTGGAAGCAAAAAGAAATTTTTTTTACTAAACAATTGAGTGGGATGTCAAATTAAAGGTTGTAAAAACACGAGTCCAAAAAACATATATAATATAATACTTGCACACACTTTTCTTTGTATTATTTTTAAAAAATCGCGAAAAAACTCTTCCCTCCCTATCTTGACAAGTACTGAACAAAAAATTTTGAGAAAATTCTGGAATATTATCAACAGTGTGTAGATTGAATGAAAATTATCTTTAATAGTTTATCTGGTGTATAAAAAAAGATAAAAATTTCAAGGTTATCAGTTTTCAGTAAAGATCGGAAACAAATTTTGTTTGTTGATCATTTTAACAAAAATTTTTATTTCAAAAGCAATCAATGTATGGAACACTAATTGCGGAAGTTCAAATTGCACTTGGCCGAGTTTTTTTTTTGTTAATACTACCTTAGTATATATATTAAATAATATATATACAAAGATACTACTAAGTAATTTTCGTTATATGTGATTTATTGAGACAAAATCAGTTTTTTCCACTCCCTGTTTGTCATAAATATTGTCCAAGCATTTTCATTTTTGTTAATTTTTTTATTGACTGCTAGCAAAACTTGCAAAAAATGTAAAAACTTTTTAAAAATTTTGATTTGCTTTATTTTTATATTTAAACTATTATATTTAGGATAGATTTTTGCATATAAGACATTGTAAGCATCTTAAAGAGGAAATAGACAAGTGACATTTATCTTATTTTTCACCTGACAGATTTTATATTTCCCTGTAAGAAGCGAGATGTCAAAAGTGTGCTATAAATTTATTGTTATGTTCAGTTTGTGTTTTTTGACATAATGGAAGAAGTTTTTTTAAATTTTGTTTTTCTTTTTCAATTTAAGGGTGAACACCACTGTAGAGGTAAAAAAAAAAGGTGAAGTTTAAGAATTTTTTTTACGAAAAACTATACAAGATATCGACTTGCGATTAAAAATTTTTTATTTTACGTATATCAAAGAATATACATGAGTTTTTTTCAGAATATTTTAATACAAAGTGGCGGCTGTAGCCTTCGGTAAACAAAAACCCCATTTTTGCACTACCGGAAAGATTTCTCATAAAGGGATAAACCTAGAATAAAAAAAAACAAAAACATTCTTATTTTATAAGTGAAAATCTGGGGAATGATGTGAGGAAATGAAAAAATATTGATTTTTGTTAATTTGGCAGGTAAATGAACCAAACAAAAAAAATGACGAAAAATTTTGCACTAAATTGTTAATAAAAAAAAAAAATTGTATTAATCATAAAATTTGTACGTCATTCCCTGAGTTAAAGCTGAGTAAAAAATTTTTAGTTGATTGATTGAAAATACTTTGTGTTATGTGTAAGGTGAAAAAAACGTTTCGCCAGAAACGTTTAAAGTTTTAGTTGTAATTTAACGTAAAAAATTTTGTATACACCTTTACTCTGAGATGCCTGCACCACATTCTAGACAACATAAAGAATCATTTAAACCAAGAAAAAAAAATTGATTTTTTGTAAATTTTGCAGTGGTTCTCACCCTTAAGGGGGCTCTGCCTAGAAATTTGATAGATTGTGAGGGATTGAAAGAACCGGACGATAGTTTAGATTAGTTCAAGCTAGTGAATTTGTTATCAGAAAAGTCGTTAAATTACATGCTAACTAAAATTATTAAGTTGCTAACTTAAATCTCAATTTTATATGGAAAAAAATTACTTGAAGATTCATATGTATTTCATCAAATATTTGATCAACTGTGAGGAAAATTTGACTCAAGAAATAAATAAAAACTGACTAGGTGCAAGTGGGGCTTGCGCAATTAGTGTTCCGTACCGTGATTGCTTTTAAAATAATTTCCTTTTCCAATCTTGGTTTTTATATATCAGATAAATTATTAAAGGTAGCGCATTCGTGATAATAGAGTGATTTTGCAGCGCTTATTTTGGTAGTATTTTGGTCTTTATATTTGAAGCATGTGCCTACCATTTGAAGCTTGTGCAGTAGTAAAGGGAAGAAATTAAATATAAGAACTCAGCTGTTATCATTATTTGAAGCATGCGCCCAACATTTGGAGTTTACGCAGTATTAAAACAAAATAAGAGAATCTTTTATTAGGGATAACGATTTCCCTTATTTAGGAACTTATAAGAAAGATTATTTGAAGTTCGTTATTCTTATCGCTATTATGATAGGGCCTGTTTTTAGTGTTCCGTACGGAACCCTTATAAGATCACTTCGGTGTCTGTCTGTCTGTCTGTCACACCCGATTTTCTCCGAAACTACTTGACATAGAAAGTTGAAATTTGGTAATAATATAGGAATTGATGGCCTCATCAGAGTCATGTAGTTTTGAGAGTTAAATTTTGACTTAAGGGGTTAGTTTTGGGGGGTGAAATCGGAGGCAAAAAAAATTTTTTTACTAGGTCATCGAGTGTGGTGTCAAATGAAAGCTTGTGAAAACACGAGTAAAAACTGTATATATAATGTAATACTTGCGCGCACTTTTCTTTGTATTATTTTTAAAAAATCGCGAAAAATCGCTGTCCCCCGCCTTATCTCGAAAAGTACTTATCAAAAAATTTTGAAAAAAATTCTGGAATATTCTCCACGGGGTGTAGATTGAACGAAAATTATCACGAGTGCATTACCTTTAATAATTTTTTTGGTATTTAAAAAAAACAAAAATTTCAAGGTCATCAGATTTCAGTAAAGATTGGAAACAAACTTTGTTGAAAAAACTCATTTGGGGTGTGTTTTGTGAAGTCACTGATCATTTTATACATCTGTAACAAAATTTTTTATTTTAAAAGCAATCAACGTACGGAACACTAATTGCGCAAGTTCAACTTGCACTTGACCGGTTTTTATTTTTTTCCTACTTAGGTATATAAACCACTAAGAAAATACAGTAAAATTGAAATGATAATCTTTTATTGCAAATAACACTGACAATAGTTAATTAGTTTTCTGATTTTGTTGGGATTTTGCAGTCTTTGGCACAGTAGCATTACAGTGTGTGTAGTGCTAATTTCAAATAAAATTTTATTTACGTTGGAAATATTAAAGGATGTGATAGAAACCTGCTAGACACAATTTTAATTTAGAAACTTGTGTTGACCCATCAGATACCAATAACCGGCGTGCTTGACTATGAAATGAATGAAAAAAAAAACCCTAAGTTATAGAAGATGAA
The DNA here is from genome assembly GCA_019049505.1 of Pachyrhynchus sulphureomaculatus. Taxonomy (NCBI): domain Eukaryota; kingdom Metazoa; phylum Arthropoda; class Insecta; order Coleoptera; family Curculionidae; genus Pachyrhynchus; species Pachyrhynchus sulphureomaculatus. Next base: position 17,900,586 of record CM032456.1, read on the forward strand.
TACTAACCTAACCTTGCAATTCCTTCGCGTTAATACTTCGCATGGTTGAGATAACGATAAAGACAAACGAACGTGAAAAATAAGCGTTGCAAAATCTCTTTAATATTCTAACGGGCAATTTTTATTTTTATAAAAATGCGACAGAAACAACCTTCGACTTAAAACAAAATTGTCAACCATACGAGTGTGGATTGATAAGCCTGGTCAATTTCTACGAAATGACGGGAAACTTCGTTAAGCGGCATGGCTGTAATGGTTGTGTTCAAAGTTTCAAACAGATGCAAGAAGATGAATACTAACCTCACCTTGCAATTCCTTCGCCTTAATACTGCGCATGCTTGAGATAACGATAAGGACAAAGGCGTGTGAAAAGTAAGCGTTGTAAAATCTCTCTAATTTTCATTCAGTCTACACCTTATATTCCAGAATGGTTCCGAAATTTTTTGATTAGTAAATAGGTAAAAAGTTTGCGCTAGAATTACTTCATATATAGTTTTGAACCCGTGTTTTTACAAGCTGTCATTGGACACCCCATTCGATGACCTTAAAAAAAAATTTCTTTTTTCTCTTCCGATTTTACCTTTCAAAACTAACCCCTTAAGTTAAAATTTAATTACACGGCTATGATGGCCTGCTGTAAGGAAAAGCGTATAGTCGTTACAAAGAGAAGGAAATAATATGAGTCATTCTGTCTCTCTCACTCGGTGAACGCCCACAACACTCTCTCACGGGTACGCATGCCCACAACACTAATTTAGAGCGCGTACCCGTGTGAGAGTGTTGTGGGTGTGTGCCGAGTAAGAGAGACAGAATGACTCATATTATTTATTTCTCTTTCTACGAGCGCCACGCTTCTCGCGTGAGCTTACCTCCTCTATTCTAATATCTCTATGGCTATGACAGGCAAACACATAGACCGAAGTGTTCCATTTTTTAATTTTAATAGGAACCCTAATAAAATGATGAAAAATACACTAATAAAATCAATTTTATGCAAAAACCCTTAAATAGTTATTTTTAGTATTCTTTCGGCGTAATCTTATATCTAATATGGCAACTTTGCAAATTAAGGCATTGATTATTTTGTGAAGAGCACTTTCATATTGATAAGAGGTGTATTTTAGACTAATTTGCAAAACAAAATGAGTTTCTAATTACTTTGGTAATTGATATTTTATGATCCCGCCTGTTATTACTTCATTTAAAAACTAATTTCTATGCTTAATACTTAATATTTCTAAGCTAAATTAAAATATTAGGTTTACTAATTTTGTTTATTTATTTTTAAATATTGAATAACTATTAGAACTTTAAAGAGTTTTAAATTTAGAAATTTATGAAGTTATTAATTATTTATTTTATTCCTTTACATCTTTTCCTTAATATGTTCTAAAGCAGTTGTTTTAGTCATTAGTATTCTTACCTGGATATCGGTGATTAGTAATATGTACTATTTGTTTTATTTCAGTACCATTAGATTTAAGCATAAATACTTTTTGGTCTAGCTACTTAAAACACATTTGTTTTGCAAAATTCGACTTTATTTATCAACATAGTCTCCTTCAAGAGCGATACAATCAGTCCAATACTTTTCTAACATTTCTATCCCTTTCTTGTAGAAGGATTTGTCTATGCCTTCGAAATAGGCCTCAGTTTCGGCGATAACTTCTTCACTGGACCCAAATCTCTTTCCCGCGAGCTTTTTTTTGAGGTCTGCGAATAGATAATAGTCAGTGGGGGGCCAAATCTGGAGAATACGGTGGATGAGGAAGCAATTCGAACTTGTGACACGGTGCATTGTCTTGATGAAAGAGGACTTTTTTCTTGCTCATTTGGGCCGTTTCTTTGCGATTTCTGCCTTCAAACGCACCAATAACTTTATATAATATTCGGTATTGATGGTTTTTCCCTTCTCAGCCTAGTCGATGAAAATTATTCCATGCACATCTCAAAATACAGAGGCTAAAAACTTCCCAGCCGACTGTTGTGTCTTTGGTCCCTTCGGGCGGCTTTCACCGGCTGTTGTCCACTCAGCTTACTGCCGATTTGATTCTGGTGTGTAGTGGTGGATCCATGTTTCATCCATTGTCACATATCGCATGAAAAAATTCTTTTTATTGCACTTAAACAGGTCCAAACAGCGTTCAGAATCATCAACACGTTGTTGTTTGTGGTCCACTGTGAGCAAACTCGGTACCCATTTCGAACAGAACTTTCTCATGCCTAAATGTTCACACATTCTTTTGATATCCTTAGGGTGTCAGTTATCTCACGCAATTTCACTTTAGGATCATCCAAAACAATTTTATGGATTGTTTTTAATGTTGTCAGGTGTAACCATCTCATTTGGGCGTCCAGAGTGTTCATCATCATTTGTGACTATACGATCGCCTTTAAATTCAGCATAGCAGTAAATAATGAATGATTTTCTAGGAGCAGAGTCCCCGTAACACTTATCAAGCCATTGCTTTCCTTGAGCGGTATTTTTTCCCATCAAAAAACAGTGTTTAATCAACACAGGAACTTCGATTTTTGTCATTGTTTTAAAAATATCAAAAGTAGCGTCACTAAAACCACTATAACTTGTGAACTAATCGTCAAAATATCATGAAATTTTGACATATATCGGTTGAAGATTGGTCCTTCCTAAAAAATAATATGGATTTTTTTGAAAAGGGCGACATCTATGTGTCAGACCAAAAACTTTTCAGCCTATTTGTTATGTGCATAATACTCGTTTATAGCGCAGAAAACATCTTCACTTGACGAAATTTTCTTCCCTCAAGCTAATTTTTGAGGTTAGAACACAAAAAAAAGTTACTCGGGGCCAAATCTGGGGAGTAGGGTGGGTGGGGAATTATTTCGACGCCCAGTTTATACATTTTTGCTGTTACAATGACTGATGTATGATCAGGCGCAGTGTCCTGGTGAAGGAGCACCTTTTTGCCCGCTAATCTTGGTCGCTTCAGCTTCAGCTACCTATGCAAACAGTTCGATAATGTTGCGTAATGAGAGCCAGTCACTGATACTCTGTGAGCCCCAAAAGACAGTTGGGATGACTTTTCTGTTTCACCGTTACTCTGTTTTCACTTTTGCCGGTACACTTTTACTTTCAAGAACCCATTGTTTTGTTAACCGTCTATAGTCACAGAATCACCCCAAAAGTCCTTCGGTTTATGCTGCAATTTTTCCAAATATGATTATAAAATGCCCTCGTGCATTTTTGGTCTAGAGTTAACAAATGCGGTACTCACCGCGGACTCAACTTTTTTATTTTTAGAATTACTTGCAGGATATTATATATCCGTTCATATGAAATGCCTATGATCTCAGTAATCCCACAAGGCTTAATGCTACGATATTCCACCACGATACTATGAATTTTATGAACTATTTTTTCAGGAGGAACCTGAATTGGACATTCTAAACGTGCAACATCTGTTGTGTTCGTACGAGCATGAACTTACTTCAGTTCATTTTCTATCTGGTCAGCAGCCCACTTTTTTAAATGTTTTATCGCTGCAGGATAACTCAGCTGTATCCATTTTTACGAAATATGTGACACCGATCACTAACGATAGCTACCAACAAACAACCGCGCGTTGTATCTGTTTGAAACTTCGAATACAATCGTTTCAAGAATCACGCTTACCAACAGTCATACCATTTACCAAATTTCCCGCCATTGCGTAGAATTTTACCAGACTTATCAATCCAACCTCGTAAATAAGCATTACTGGTTTTTAGAAAAAGTTGGGCTTTAGGGTAGCAAAAAAAAGTATTCTGAAAAACCATTTTAAGCTTCTTAAATAACCGGTCAAGTGTAAGTTGGACTTGCGCAATTAGTGTTCCGTACATTGATTGCTTTTAAAATAAAAATTTTTGTTACGGAGGTATAAAATTATCAATAATTTCACAAAAACCCCCGCCCCCCAAATGAGTTTTCAACAATTTTTTTTTTTCCGTTCTTTACTGAAAACTGATGACCTTGAAATTTTTTGTTTTTTTTTTTATATATACAAAATAAATTATTAAAGGTAATGCACTGGTGATGATTTTCGTTCAATCTACACCCTGTGGAAAATATTCCAGAATTTTTTCAAAATTTTTTGATCAGTACTTTTCGAGATAAAGGGAGGGGACAGCGATTTTTCGCGATTTTTTAAAAATAATACAAAGGAAAGTATGCGCAAGTATTACATTATATATTTTTGAACTCGTGTTTTTACAAATTTTCATTTGACACCCCCCAAAACAAACCCCTTAAGTCAAAATTTAACTTTCAAAACTATACGGCTCTAATGAGGCCATCAATTATCACTATATTAGTACCAAATTTCACCTTTCTATGTTAAATAGTTTCGGAGAAAATCGGGTGTGACAGACAGACAGACGGATAGACACCGAAGTGATCTTGTAAGTGTTCCATATGGAACACTAAAAAAAGGATATGCTGTATGACTTTAACTTTGTTTAATATATAAGTTTGAGCTTTCAGTCTAAATTCATTATCTTTGAAATTAAGTATGTTATTATATCAGTAAAACTGGATATTACATTTCATAAAAAATAATCAGAAGAGAATTCAAGAATGTGAATTTGAAAACTTTGGCCGCATTTTTTTTTGACAAAATTTAAAAAAGGAACTTTTTTTGAGAAAAAATTTCTAAAGGTCAAATGTACAAGTTTAACTTTTCGAGCTGTTCAATTTAAGTATAAGAAATATATTTAAAGAAGTTAACGACATAAAGCAATGTTTTATTTAAAACTTTTTGTAACCCCACCTAAGGGAGTTATGATCCTAAAAGTTATATTGAAATATCTAATAATTTATGGGTTACACAGGCCAACAAAAAAAATATTTGTAAAAACTTTTTAAACCGATGCATCTCTTATGTATTTTTGGGTGCTGAAACCGTATCTGGTATCAGTTTTTTTGTATCACCCACAGTTCTCTCACAATATGACATCAATTAAATTTCAAAATAGAGATCACGGCAGTAAATCAAATCCTCTTCTTGCTTGAAAAACTGAGCAAACTGTTGATCTCTTGTTCTATAATGGTAACACTGTTACAAGACAATTTTATGATTCAAATTCAACTAAAATGTTTTAAATTTCGACAGTTATATAATTTTTTATGACTTTATAAGCTTATAATAGGAGAATAGGAACGTAGAAGATTATATAATATTAATAACACAGGCCAACAAAAAGAATATTTGTAAAAACTTTTTAAACCAATACAAAGTGTATGTATTTTTAGGTGCTGAAACCGTATCTGGTATCAGTTTTTTTGTATCACCCACAGTTCTCTCCCAATATGACATCGGTTAAATTTAAATTAAATTACTTAATTAAATTTAAACCAAATCTTCTTCCTGCTTGAAGAACTGAGTAAACTGTTGATCTCTTGTCCTATAATGGTAAATAGATGTTCCAGATTCGAATAAATGTTTTTGTTTCAGCCTAGAACCAAGCAATTCTGCTCTTTCCTCAGTCAAACCCAAATCTCTCACTAAATCATTTAACTCAGCTTGTGTAAACAAACTGTGGTTTTAAATTTTCTAGAGAACATTGAAACTCATCATCATCCGGTCGACTTTCATTAAATTCGGGACTGGACTGTAAAACGTCATCAATAGACTCAGGGATAGGAAGTCCCGGTCCATGTCCTACCGGCCGATTAGCTGAAGTTTGGAGTTCTATCCAGAAACATCAACGCTGCAAAAATAACAATCATTTGAATGATTTTCTTGTTCTCTCCATATCATGGATACTGTAAATCTAAAAGCTTTCTTTTCTTTCTTATACCATTTCCTAAGATCCTCGACACAAATATAACATACTTTGTGAGGAGCCCAATATTTTTCTTGATTACCGATTTCTACACCAAGATGTGCAAAGTATACTTTTTTTACAAAGTCAGTAATGTTTCTTTGATGTTTTTTTAACTACAAACTTACTACATATGAGGCGTTGCGGATAGTAAGGGCGAACTCAACATTGGGTCAAATTTTTTTTTTTATATAATTCTATTTTATAGTACTTTTCCTACATCACATACCGGTCTAATTGTTGAGTTCGCCCTTGCTTCGCCTTCAAATTTCAGTATCAAATAAATGAAAAAATTTCGAACAGGCGATAGCCGGGCGGGTAGTAAGGGCGAACTCAACAATTTCGCGCGGAGCAACCGCCGGTATTGCGTCACTAAATGAGGTTTACTTGAAATTTTACGCTTTCTGCGTGTTAGTTCAAGTTAATTTTGAAGTTAATACGTTTATGTTTTGTTTGGTTTTGTTGCTTCTTTTTTTAAGAAAAGTATGGCGCAACCTGGACCTTCTAGTAGTGAAGTAAGTGTACAACATTTAGATGGTAGTGCTGTGTCGGGTTATTCGCGAAAGAGACCTGCTAAGATGAATGATTGGCAAAAAAACGAGTGTAAGTTGAAACGAAATTCAGGAAGTGCTTACATTTCAAGAAATAACAAAAGGCACGTTGTTGCCCGCAAAATTGGACCTCCTTGCAAGTGTGGATGTTTTGAGAAAATAGGCGCTGAACTGGTCACCAATATTTTTGACTCTTTTTGGCAAATTGGAAACTATGATCTACAGAATGCTTACTTATCAAAATTGTTGATCTGCAATGATGTAAAAAGATCTTACGTAAAGGGGCGTCCAAGTCGTACCCTGAGACGCATTCAATATAATGTGACTGTTGATCACGCTAATCGTGAAGTTTGTCGTACTGCGTTTTATAACATTCATGGCATCTCTGAAAAGCGCGTTCGAGTCGTACTTGACAAAACCAGCAGAACTGGAAACTGTTACAACGGATCAAAGGGGGAGGTGTGAACCCGCGAAGAAAATAGGAAATGACGATCTTTCTAAAGTAAAAGAACACATCATGTCACTACCTACTGTCACCAGTCATTACAGTCGCGCCAAAAGCCCTCATCGAAAATACTTACCTGTTGGACTTAATATTAAAAAGCTCTATTCTCTTTACAATGAATGGCTTACGGAAAATTACCCTGGTTACAGCCCGGTAAATCAGCACTATTATCGTGATACGTTTAATATGCAGTTCAATATTGGTTTTGAGCCCCCAAAAAGTGACACCTGTAATTATTGCGATAAAGTAGACATAAAAATTAAAAGTAGTCAAATGCACGATTCCGAAAATGTTGCTGAAATCGAGAATCTTAAACAAGAGAAGGAGTTACATCTGACCCGTGCAAAAGCTGCTCAGTCTCTTCTTAAGGGATTAAGGAGTAATGCCGATGACTCTTTTTTCTGGTCATAGCTTTTGATCTGCAGCAGGCTTTGCCAACCCCAAAGCTGACTACTGGGATTCAGTATTACAAAAGGAAGCTATGGACCTATAACTTTTGTATCCATAATGTAAAAACCGGTTCTTCAACGATGTACCTTTGGGATGAAAGTACAGGGAGGCGTGGATCATGTGAGATTGCAAGTTGCTTGTACGATTATTTGTGTAAAGTTGATGTTAATTTTTAAAAATTTATTATGTTCAGTGATAACTGTTCTGGACAGAACAAGAATTTAAATCTTGTTTTGGCAAATCTATACTTTATACACAAAGACCAGTTCACTGAAATTAAACACTATTTTATGATACCTGGGCACTCATACCTTCCCTGTGATAGGGATTTTGGGAACATTGAGAGAGAAATACGGAATAGCACTGTGTATACCATGGATCACTATAAGTTAATGATTGAAAGCTGTCGCCGAAAAAACCAGTTTTGCGTTGTTCAACTTAGACAGGACATGATTTTCAATTTCTCTAATTTTCAAAAGAAAATTACTAAAATGCAGATGGCTGGTGCTAAGTTTAAAGATGGAAAGATCTTTGAATTTACAAATAACTTTAAGCAAGGTTTCTACATTCATTCTGCTTACAATTTGGATGTCAAAACGGCAGTCAAACTACAAAAAGGCAAGGTGAAAAACTATGATCCTGATCATTTTCATTTGGCCAGTGAAACACTGACGAGACTTTACAGTGCTCCCATTAAAATACCAGCCCCCAAATTAAAGGACATTCAGGACTTGTTACCGTATGTTCCCCTACCTTGGAGTCGGTACTTTACTAACATTATAGCCTCTCAAGACGCAGCAACGAATAAGAGCACCGAAAATGAAGATGTTATGGACGATGACCAAATAGATTACAACTGAACTTGGCTAATTATTTGTTTCTTTTCTTTAGTTTTTTTTTATGTTAGTTTCAATACCATATTTCCACTGTTTTGTATGTTGTATCAAGTAACTATTTTGTAATAACAAAACCTTTAATTAAAACAATAACCTTAAAATTAAATAAAATGTGTTCAAAATTTTTAATACCGGTCTAATTTTTTCCCAGGTATTGCCAATTTTAGGTGATAGTGTAGCATCAGAAACGAACAGTAAAATATGAAAAAAAAATACACAAATAAATATTTAAAAAACATTTAAAAATTCACGGAATACACTATTCTACTTAAGTAAATAATAAAAAAGCTAATAAATTATAAATAAATAATAAAAACCTAATTTTGCCAATATTTTGTTGAGTTCGCCATTTAGATATATGAGGCGTTGCGGATTGTAAGGGCGAACTCAACAAAAGAAGTTTCGAAAAAATTGAATTTATAGAAAAATCTAAATGGCGAACTCAACAAAATATTGGCAAAATTAGGTTTTTATTATTTATTTATAATTTATTAGCTTTTTATTATTTACTTAAGTAGAATAGTGTATTCCGTGAATTTTTAAATGTTTTTTTTAAATATTTATTTGTGTATTTGTTTTTCATATTTTACTATTCGTTTCTGATGCTACACTATCACCTAAAATTGGCAATACCTGGGAAAAAAATTAGACCGGTATTAAAAATTTTGAACACTTTTTATTTAATTTTAAGGTTATTGTTTTAATTAAAGGTTTTGTTATTACAAAATAGTTACTTGATACAACATACAAAACAGTGGAAATATGGTATTGAAACTAACATAAAAAAAACTGAAGAAAAGAAACAAATAATTAGCCAAGTTCAGTTGTAATCTATTTGGTCATCGTCCATAACATCTTCATTTTCGGTGCTCTTATTCGTTGCTGCGTCTTGAGAGGCTATAATGTTAGTAAAGTACCGACTCCAAGGTAGGGGAACATACGGTAACAAGTCCTGAATGTCCTTTAATTTGGGGGCTGGTATTTTAATGGGAGCACTGTAAAGTCTCGTCAGTGTTTCACTGGCCAAATGAAAATGATTCAGGATCATAGTTTTTCACCTTGCCTTTTTGTAGTTTGACTGCCGTTTGGACATCCAAATTGTAAGCAGAATGAATGTAGAAACCTTGCTTAAAGTTATTTGTAAATTCAAAGATCTTTCCATCTTTAAACTTAGCACCAGCCATCTGCATTTTAGTAATTTTCTTTTGAAAATTAGAGAAATTGAAAATCATGTCCTGTTTAAGTTGGACAAAGCAAAACTGGTTTTTTCGGCGACAGCTTTCAATCATTAACTTATACTTTTGAACTGCATATTAAACGTATCACGATAATAGTGCTGATTTACCGGGCTGTAACCAGGGTAATTTTCCGTAAGCCATTCATTGTAAAGAGAATAGAGCTTTTTAATATTAAGTCCAACAGGTAAGTATTTTCGATGAGGGCTTTTGGCGCGACTGTAATGACTGGTGACAGTAGGTAGTGACATGATGTGTTCTTTTACTTTAGAAAGATCGTCATTTCCTATTTTCTCGCGGGTTCACACCTCCCCCTTTGATCCGTTGTAACAGTTCCAGTTCTGCTGGCTTTGTCAAGTACGACTCGAACGCGCTTTTCAGAGATGCCATGAATGTTATAAAACGCAGTACGACAAACTTCACGATTAGCGTGATCAACAGTCACATTATATTGAATGCGTCTCAGGGTACGACTTGGACGCCCCTTTACGTAAGATCTTTTTACATCATTGCAGATCAACAATTTTGATAAGTAAGCATTCTGTAGATCATAGTTTCCAATTTGCCAAAAAGAGTCAAAAATATTGGTGACCAGTTCAGCGCCTATTTTCTCAAAACATCCACACTTGCAAGGAGGTCCAATTTTGCGGGCAACAACGTGCATTTTGTTATTTCTTGAAATGTAAGCACTTCCTGAATTTCGTTTCAACTTACACTCGTTTTTTTTGCCAATCATTCATCTTAGCAGGTCTCTTTCGCGAATAACCCAACACAGCACTACCATCTAAATGTTGTACACTTACTTCACTACTAGAAGGTCCAGGTTGCGCCATACTTTTCTTAAAAAAAGAAGCAACAAAACCAAACAAAACATAAACGTATTAACTTCAAAATTAACTTGAACTAACACGCAGAAAGCGTAAAATTTCAAGTAAACCTCATTTAGTGACGCAATACCGGCGGTTGCTCCGCGCGAAATTGTTGAGTTCGCCCTTACTACCCGCCGGGCTATCGCCTGTTCGAAATTTTTTCATTTATTTGATACTGAAATTTGAAGGCGAAGCAAGGGCAAACTCAACAATTAGACCGGTATGTGATGTAGGAAAAGTACTATAAAATAGAATTATATAAAAAAAAAAAAATTTGACCCAATGTTGAGTTCGCCCTTACTATCCGCAACGCCTCATATAACAAAAAGTGTTGGGAGAGTTTTTACAACCACGATTAGCCATACTTTGAGTGTGAATTAAAGCGCATGGGTTAAACACTGCTATACGAGGTTATATTAACTGGAAGAAAACAAACAGTTGTGACATTTATCGGAACTGCCAACCTAATAACATTTGATTTTACTGCCAACCTTATAAAATTATGATTTTATTGGCAACCTAATAACATTCGAATGATAAAAAATAAACTTTTCACATTTTGAATATTAAAATGTGAAAAATAGGTGGGTGATACGAGTTTTTTATTATTATTTTCGGACTCGGCACACCAAAAAACATAATAATCAGGTAAAATTATTAAAAAAGCTTTTTCATCGTTGGCCTGTGTTATTTTAGCGGAGAATGCTAGTATCAAGTTTAATAAAACTTTTGTGAAGTAGAATAACGAAATTATGTTAATTGGCGTTAATTACGAGAAATAATTTTCGTAATCATTCATAAAAGAGAGTATAAAACTGTATTTTATATTTTGTTTCAGTATTTGGCATGGTTATTACCGTCGGTCAAGCTATTGTATATGTAATGACAGGAATGTATGGAGATCCCGCAGAAATTGGAGCTGGCGTCTGTCTTTTAATTATCATCCAATTGTTTGTTGCTGGTCTGATTGTACTGTTACTGGACGAACTTTTACAAAAAGGATATGGATTGGGTTCAGGAATTTCACTTTTCATTGCCACTAATATCTGTGAAACCATTATATGGAAAGCATTCTCTCCAACCACCGTCAATACTGGACGAGGAACAGAATTTGAGGGAGCTGTAATTGCTCTATTCCATTTACTGACCACAAGACCGGACAAAATCAGAGCTCTGCGTGAAGCTTTTTACAGACAAAATTTGCCTAACCTTATGAATCTCTTGGCTACTGTTTTAGTATTTGCTATAGTTATATACTTCCAAGGATTTAGAGTCGACCTACCAATTAAGAGTGCTAGACACCGTGGACAACCCTCAACTTACCCCATTAAACTATTTTACACATCTAACATCCCAATTATCTTACAATCAGCTTTAGTATCAAATCTTTATGTAATATCACAGATGTTGGCTGTTAAATTCCAGGGAAATATTTTGATCAACTTACTGGGAGTATGGGCTGATGTTGGTGGTGGTGGCCCGGCAAGATCTTACCCGATTGGTGGATTGTGTTATTACCTTTCACCACCTGAAAGTGTTAGTCATATTGTTGAAGATCCAGTACATGCAGTCTTGTATATCATCTTTATGTTAGGCTCCTGTGCCTTCTTTTCAAAGACATGGATTGACGTTTTCTGGAAGCTCAGCTAAAGATGTCGCCAAACAGCTTAAGGAACAACAAATGGTCATGAGAGGACACAGAGATAAGTCTATGGTCCATGAACTGAACCGTTACATTCCTACAGCTGCTGCCTTTGGTGGTCTCTGTATTGGAGCTCTTTCGGTATTGGCTGATTTCCTCGGCGCTATTGGCTCAGGCACTGGTATTTTATTGGCCGTAACTATAATTTATCAATACTTTTGAAATTTTCGTTAAAGAACAGAGTGAAATGGGTGGAATGGGAGCCCTTCTATTTTAGTTAGGCATTAGCTTGACTGCGTAATTTGTGATGAGGTATTACAAATAAATAAAAATTATTGTAGATTGTGTGAGTAACGTGTCGTTACGCAATAATTTCTACTTGTGTAACATACAGAGATGTGTCACTTTGTACAAAGTGCAAGTTTTTTTGTACTAAACCTGTTAAAAAGTAGAATCGTAAAATATATTTTCATTGTATATTTACATACGATTGAGTTAAATATAGTTATACTATTTTTTATTTTTACATTGTCATTTTCATTTCCGTATGGTTGTGTATGAGCATTTTTGTTATTATAAGTAATTTATTTAATAAACTTAGTTTTATGTGAAGTTTCCTAATTTATGTGTATTATTTCTTCCCTATGCCTATGTTCGAGACATTTCTTATGTGTCTAACTCAGAGGTTCCCAAACTTTTTTTCTCGTAGACCACTTTCAAAATTTTACTGGTTTCGGTGGACCCCTTGCTGCTACATTTCTACCATATTCCCAAAACTCGTCAAAAAATGTGAAGATTAGATCTAACGATGGAAATTTGGGTCGTGGCTGAGTTCCAACCCTAAATTCGGAGTGGTAAAAATAAAAAGAAAAATAATATATTTTCTTGTGTTCTATTTATTAAAATAATATGATTACAGACTTAATAGAATTAAAATTAAACATTAATAACGTACCGTAACTTCAACAATGCAACTCAACAATTTAAAAAAAATAGTCATAATTTTAATGGGAGGGATGTACTTGATGGATTGACAGCAAATTATCAATATTTGGTTTCAGTTTTGTAAGGAATAACCGCAAATCTCCCCGTTCTGTGATGTTCAATCTGCTTTTTTTTTTGTTAATAGGTTTGTAACAACACTAAAACTTTTTTCGACAAGGTATGACGAGGAAAACGCTATCAAAAGTTTTCTCGCAATTTCCCACAGCTCAGGATATTTTTTCGGGTATTTCTGCCTGCAGCCAAAATGTTTGATAGCCTTTTTTAAATTTCACCTTCAGCTCCTCATTGGTGCTAAGCTCGAGTAGCTCCTCTTGTAATACCACATTCGCCACCTCCGTTTCATCAAATGGATTTATGATCCATGGTGGTATTTCCACTGTCAGAGTATCTTCAAATCTATTTTTGAAGTCATCATGCAGGGTATTTAAATGTTGAACGTATGTCTGAATATCCTCATCAAGACATTCTGCCTGTGGCAAGTTTGGAAACCAGGAGAATTCGCGCCGACTAATATTTTGCTTCATAAATTTCAATTTTCCAAGAAAAAGCCGAAATTACACCCTTTGTTTTTATTAAATTTAGGCTGCCCCCTCGTAACTGCAAGTTAATGTCATTAAATTTTTTGAACATATCTGTCAAATACGCGATGTCTGCTTTCAATTTGATCAGGTTTTTTTTTTAAAATCTGGATCTTTACTTTCCAGAAACTCTAAAACTGATTCAAAAAGTGAGTAAAATCTTGTTAAACGTGCACTTCAGTACGTAAGAGCAATCGTTGGAAGTCTTCATCATTTTCGTCGCACAATTGTGCAAATAAACGGGTATTCAACGCATTGCTTCATATTTTGTTAACTGCTTTAATCACAAATTGAAGCGATTGGTGCAATCTATCACTCAAATTTTTCGCTGCCAGGTGTTATCGGTGGATGACACAGTGAATTGCAGTTACTCCTGGTATAATTCTTTTAAGATGGGTTATAAACCCACGATATCTCCCGAAAATGGTAGGAGCTTCATCTGCTGCCACCGAAATAATGTTTGTAAATGGAATCGATTTTTCCTTAAAAAAATCACTCAGGACATTAAATATTGATTCGCCTTTAGTGTCAGTCTCCAAAGTTTTCGCGAATAGCAGCCAGCTCTTCATGGATACCTTCGTCCACAACAAATCGAACATATGCCAATAATAATGCTTCATTACCAGGTAAAGTTGACTCGTCCAGTTGAATAGAAAAATGAGTTGTTTGCAGATAATTACACAAAAGCTTTCAATATCAGAGCTCATTTCATCAATACGTTTTTGCACAGTGTTGTTACTCAAAGGAATCCTTTTGAGTACGTCAAATGGAGGTTTGTGCAGAATAGTTTTTAAAACCTCTTCAACAGCGGATAAAATTAACTGTTCTCCGATGGTGTGCGGTTTCCAGATTTCGCTTTAAGCAATGAGATATTGTAAGATGCCCGCAAGCCATCATCGTTACTTTGAGACGTTGAAGCGAACATACTGTGCACGGTGGGTCTCTTTTCATATTTTTCCTTCAATGTTTGAAAATATTTTAAATCTTTACCTATTTTATCAGGATGACACCTTCTTAGATGATCTTCGAGTTTCGATGGTTTCATACAGTCATTGCTCAAAACTTTGTTGCATAAAAGGCATATGGGCAATCGTTTGTCTGCCTTTGATGGAAGAAAACCAAATTTCAAATAATCAACACTGTACTGTCGACATTTCATCTTAGATTCAGCGATGTTTCGTATCAGTTACCTCCCTGTAAGAAAAAAAATGTTTGTTTTAGTAATCATAAGGCGACTTTAACAGGATATGGCTATTTTAACAGAATAAAATAGGATTAATTAATTATTGCAATGAAAAAAACAAAATGCCGGCGGCAAAACTGATTTTAATTATTAAAAGCAATAAACTGCTAAGACCCACATAGAAGTTTTTCACAAAACGGCTGAACCTATTTTAATGTAATATAAAATATTTTTTGATTAATTTATATTTGATACATTTCTGTAAATTCGAGAGAAAATACTTTTTAAAGAATATTTTGACATCAAAACTCCGCGATTTTAATGATTTATTTATTACTTTGATGTACGTTACGAGTGGTACATAAAGACACGGACAATTTATGAAAATATTTTTAGTCATTTAGCATTAGCAACTACGAGGGCACTGAAATATGTACAAACATGCAGGTTAATCATATATCTCTCCTTTAGTGAATCACCACAGTCGGGTAAATAAATAATTTTATAATAAGAAGTACTAAAAGTTCAATCTTTCTCGGCTTTCTGTTCTTTTATAGAAGTATCGAATAATGGCCCTGTTCAGTATTTAATTTTTATTACGTACCTACTACACGCAAACATAACAAATATAATATTATTACAATATAAAATAAAAGTATGAATAACAAATAGGCAGGTACTTACTTTTTCCGGCACTGGCAAACACTGACATCGATTCACTCACACTTTTCTTTTCAAAATTCTGGAAACAAATGAGTAACGTTTGTCCTTGGCATTCGTATTTATATTGGTGAAGAATCAAACAAGTTCATGCAAGATTGCAAGCACAGCACAAGTCGTATTTCGTCCCTTTGCACGTCTGAACGGGTTGCGTTGCGGGCGGGCGGGCGGGCGCCACTTTGCAAGTCTCGACGCGCGTTGTACTGAATATCGAATATGCAAGCTTTTACAAGTAACAGTCGCTGACCTTCTTAAAATACACTACTCAAAAAAATTAAGGAAGGTTTTAAAACAAGGAAATTAATGCCAAATAAGCAGGCTATCAGATCCATATGCCGGCCTAACTGAAAAATTTTTTTTTCAAGCCCGTGGACCAAAAAAAGCAAAATATTTGAACTTAACCGTTACATTCCTACAGCTGTCGCTTTTGGTGGTCTCTGTATTGGAGCTCTTTCGGTATTGGCTGATTTCCTCGGCGCTATCGGCTCAGGCACTGGTATTTTATTGGCCGTAACTATAATTTATCAATACTCTGAAATTTTCGTTAAAGAACAGAGTGAAATGGGTGGAATGGGAGCCCTTCTATTTTGGTTAGGCATTAGCTTGACTGCGTAATTTGTGATGAGGTATTACAAATAAATAAAAATTATTGTAGATTGTGTGAGTAACGTGTCGTTACGCAATAATTTCTACTTGTGTAACATACAGAGATGTGTCACTTTGTACAAAGTGCAAGTTTTTTTGTACTAAACCTGTTATAAAGTAGAATCGTAAAATATATTTTCATTGTACATATATTTACATACGATTGAGTTAAATATAGTTATACTATTTTTTATTTTTACATTGTCATTTTCATTTCCGTCTGGTTGTGTATGAGCATTTTTGTTATTATAAGTAATTTATTTAATAAACTTAGTTTTATGTGAAGTTTCCTAATTTATGTGTATTATTTCTTCCCTATGCCTATGTTCGAGACATTTTTTTATGTGTCTAACTCAGAGATTCCCAAACTTTTTTTCTCGTAGACCACTTTCAAAATTTTACTGGTTTCGGTGGACCCCTTGCTGCTACATTTCTACCATATTCTCAAAACTCGTCAAAAAATGTGAAGTTTAGATCTAACGATGGAAATTTGCGTCGTGGCTGAGTTCCAACCCTAAATTCGGAGTGGTGAAAATAAAAAGTAAAGTAATATATTTTCTTGTGTTCTATTTATTAAAATAATATGATTACAGAATTAATAGAATTAAAATTAAACATTAATAACGTACCGTAACTTCAACAATGCAAATCAACAATTAAAAAAAATAAGTCATAATTTTAATGGGAGGGATGTACAGTCCCTGGCCAAATTATTAGACGCACTGTATTTTTTTTAGTAATTTTATGTTTCTTAAGAGTTTTTATGCAATAATGTTATATTTAAACTACAATATTATTGATTTTTATTTAAAAGAATTGTTGTAGACTACATATTTGTATTTATTTTTAACATATGGCAACACTGTGTTGACAAAGTGATACATGAACGTAAACAAGTACAAACCTGTATCAGTCGCGATCGGAATCGAGTCAGGTACGGACGTGTTTCTGTGGCTTTATGGACTGTGATTGTTTGTTTAACAGTTTTATACTACTCAGTTATTAGTTTATTTTGTATGCAGTGTTTTAAAAAAGTAATTGGACTATTTTCATTATGGGTAGAAAAGGCGATCTTTCACCACGTGAAAAAGCTGAACTGAAGGCCCTTGTGATCGCGAAAACATTTACAAACCGAGAAATATCACGAAGATTGGAGGTTTCTGAAGCTAGTGTACGACGCATAAAAAAGAAAATTGAGTCAGGGAAGGAATTAAGCCCGAAAAGAAAGAAAAGATGCGGTAGAAAACCAATTTTCACTCCACGGTCAGAGAGATGTTTGAAGAAAATTTGTGTAGAAAACAGATTTGCTACCACAAAGGTAATAAAATCACAACTCCAGGATGCTAGCGTAAATGCTTCTGAGCGCACTGTTCGAAGAAAATTGAAAGAATTAGATTTTAAGGCCTGTCGCCCCGCCAGGAAGCCCAAGTTAACAGCTGCAATGAAAGCAAAGCGCCTGAAGTGGGCCAAACAATGGCAAGACAAAGATGTGGACTTCTGGAAATCGGTAAGATACAGCAATTTAATTAATAATTGATACATTATTATCATTTTCAGTTAAATAAAGCAAATAAACATGGAAGTTTATATATTTTTCCTATTTTTGACAGGTCTGCTTCAGTGACGAAAGCACATTCGAAATTTTGCAGAATAAAGCTCAGTATGTGCGTCGTCGTCATGGAGAAAGGTTTCATCCTGATTGTGTCGTCCCGACGGTTAAACATCCCACCAAAGTGATGATTTGGTCAGTCATCAGCGGCAAGGGCACTGGACGTCTGTACGTCGTCAAAGGAATAATGAGGCAAGATCAGTACAAAGAAGTATTACAAAATCGGTTGATTCCGCAGCTCAGAGAATGGTTTCCAAATGGGGAACCATTCACTTTCATGCAAGATGGAGCTCCCTGCCACACTGCTCGGTCTGTTAAAGCTTTTTTGGCAGAAAAAAATATCCCTCTGTTGGATTGGCCGGGTAATAGCCCTGAACCTGAACCCCATTGAAAATGTGTGGGAGCTGATGAAAAGAGAAGTGGCTAAAGATGTGATTACCAACAAAACCCAGCTCCTAGAAAAGATTATTCATGTGTGGAATCATCATCCTCAAATGCAGGAGACAGTACAATCTTGCATTGATAGCATGCCGCGCAGAATTAAAGCTTTGATAGCGGCTAAAGGTGGCTCAACTAAATATTGACTTTTACTAACATTAATTTCACTTTTCTTTAAAACTTAATAAACTTATGCTTTTCTAAATTAATGCTGTTTTATTTATACCAAATAAATAGGTAATTGATTGGTTAATATAAAAATAAAAAACAAATCAATTTAAAATAATAAAACGGTACAATATCACTCGGTAATTAATATTTTACATGAAATCTTGCAGTGCGTCTAATAATTTGGCCAGGGACTGTACTTGATGGATTGACAGCAAATTATCAATATTTGGTTTCAGTTTTGTAGGGAATAACCGCAAATCTCCCCGTTCTGGGATGTTCAATCTGCTCCTTTTTTTTGTTAATAGGTTTGTAACGACACTAAAACTTTTTTTTCGACAAGGTTTGACGAGGGAAACGCTATCAAAAGTTTTCTTGCAATTTCCCACAGCCCAGGATATTGTTCGGGTATTTCTGCCTGCAGCCAAAATGTTTGATAGCCTTTTTTAAATTTCACCTTCAGCTCCTCATTGGTGCTAAGCTCGAGTAGCTCCTCTTGTAATACCACATTCGCCACTTCCGTTTCTTCAAATGGATTTATGATCCATGGTGGTATTTCCATCGTCAGAATATCTTCAAATCTATTTTTGAAGTCATCATGCAGGGTATTTAAATGTTGAATGTATGTCTGAATATCCTCATCAAGACATTCTGCCTGTGACAAGTTTGGAAACTGGGAGAATTCGCGCCGACTAATATTTTGCTTCATAAATTTCAATTTTCCAAGAAAAGCCGAAATTACAACCCTTTATTTTTATTAAATTTAGGCTGCCCCCTTGTAACTGCAAGTTAATGTCATTACATTTTTTTAACAAATCTGTCAAATATGCGATGTCTGCTTTCAATTTGATCAGGTTTTTCTTTTACATCTGGATCTTTACTTTCCAGAAACTCTAAAACTGATTCAAAAAGTGAGTAAAATCGTGTTAAACATGCACCTTTCGACAACCAGCGTACTTCAGTATGTAAGAGCAATCGTTGGAAGTCTTCATCATTTACGTCGCACAATTGTGCAAATAAACGGGTATTCAACGCATTGCTTCTTATTTTGGTAGCTGCTTTAATCACAAATTGAAGCGATTGGTGCAATCTATCACTCAAATTTTTCGCTACCAGGTGTTGTCGGTGGATGACACAGTGAATTGCAGTTACTACTGGTATAATTCTTTTAAGATGGCTTATAAACCCACGATATCTCCCGAAAATGGCAGGAGCTCCATCTGCTGCCACCGAAATAATGTTTGCAAATGGAATCGATTTTTTCTTAAAAAAATCACTCAGGACATTAAATATTGATTTGCCTTTAGTGTCCGTCTTCAAAGTTTTCGCGAATAGCAGCGCTTCATGGATTTCTTCGTCCATAACAAATCGAACATATGCCAATAATAATGCTTCATTACCAGGTAAAGTTGACTCGTCCAGTTGAATAGAAAAATGAGTTGTTTGCAGATAATTACACAAGAAGCTTTCAATATCAGAGCTCATTTCATCAATACGTCTTCGTACAGTGTTGTTACTCAAAGGAATTCTTTTGAGTACATCAAATGGAGGTTTGTGCAGAACAGTTTTTAAAACGCCCGCAAGCCATCATCGTTACTTTGTGACGTTGAAGCAAACATACTGTGCACGGTGGGTATCTTTTCATATTTTTCCTTCAATGTTTGAAAATATTTTAAATCTTTACCTATTTTATCAGGATGACACCTTCTTAGATGATCTTCGAGCTTCGATGGTTTCATAGAGTCATTGCTCAAAACTTTGTTGCATAAAAGGCATATGGGCAATCGTTTGTCTGCCTTTGATGGAAGAAAACCAAATTTCAAATAATCAACACTGTACTGTCGACATTTCTTAGATTCAGCGATGTTTCGTATCAGTTACCTACCTGTAAAGAAAAAAATGTTTGTTTTAGTAATCATAAGGCGACTTTAACAGGATATGGCTATTTTAACAGAATAAAATAGGATTAATTAATTATTGCAATGAAAAAACCAAAATGCCGGTGGCAAAACTGATTTTAATTATTAAAAGCAATAAACTGCTAAGACCCATATAGAGGTTTTTCACAAAACGGCTGAACCTATTTTAATGTAATATAAAATATTTTTTGATTATTTATATTTTGATACATTTCTGTAAATTCGAGAGAAAATACTTTTAAAGAATATTTTGACATCAAAACTCCGCGATTTTAATGATTTATTTATTACTACTTGTACGAGTAGTACATAAAGACACGTACAATTTATGAAAATATTTTTAGTCATTTAGCATTAGCAACTACGAGGGCACTGAAATATGTACAAACATGCAGGTTAATCATATATCTCTCCTTTAGTGAATCACCACAGTTGGGCAAATAAATAATTTTATAATAAAAAGTACTAAAAGTTCAATCTTTCTCGGCTTTTCTGTTCTTTTATAGAAGTATCGAATAATGGCCCTGTTCAGTATTTAATTTTTATTACGTACCTACTACACGCAAACATAACAAATATAATATTATTACAATATAAAATAAAAGTATGAATAACAGATAGGCAGGTACTTACTTTTTCCGGCACTGGCAAACACTGACACTGATTCACTCACACTTTTCTTTTCAAAACTCCGGAAACAACTAAGTAACGTTTGTCCTTGGCATTCGTATTTATATTGATGAAGAATCGGACAAGTTCATGCAAGATTGCAAGCACAGCACAAGTCGTATTTCGTTCCTTTGCACGTCTGAACGGGTTGCGTTGCGGGCGGGCGGCGCTTTGCAAGTCTCGACGCGCGTTGTACTAAATATCGAATATGCAAGTTTTTACAAGTAACAGTCGCTGACCTTCTTAAAATACACTACTCAAAAAAATTAAGGAAGGTTTTAAAACAAGGAAATTAATGCTAAATAAACAGGCTATCTGATCCATATGCCGGCCTAACTGAAAAAATTTTTTTCAAGCCCGTGGACCAAAAAAAAAAGCAAAATATTTGAATTTAACCGTTACATTCCTACAGCTGCTGCTTTTGGTGGTCTCTGTATTGGAGCTCTTTCAGTATTGGCTGATTTCCTCGGCGCTATTCGCTCAGGCACTGGTATTTTATTGGCCGTAACTATAATTTATCAATACTTTGAAATTTTCGTTAAAGAACAAGAGTGAAATGGGTGGAATGGGAGCCTTTCTATTTTAGTTAGGCATTAGCTTGACTGCGTAATTTGTGATGAGGTATTACAAATAAATAAAAATTATTGTAGATTGTGTGAGTAACGTGTCGTTACGCAATAATTTCTACTTGTGTTACATACAGAGATGTTTCACTTTGTACAAAGTGCAAGTTTTTTTTGTACTAAACCTGTTAAAAAGTAGAATCGTAAAATATATTTTCATTGTATATTTACATACGATTGAGTTAAATATAGTTATACTATTTTTTATTTTTTACATTGTCGTTTTCATTTCCGTATGGTTGTGTATGAGCATTTTTGTTATTATAAGTAATTTATTTAATAAACTTAGTTTTATGTGAAGTTTCCTAATTTATGTGTATTATTTCTTCCCTATGCCTATGTTCGAGACATTTTTTATGTGTCTAACTCAGAGGTTCCCAAACTTTTTTTCTCGTAGACCACTTTCAAAATTTTACTGGTTTCGGTGGACCCCCTGCTGCTACATTTCTACCATATTCCCAAAACTCGTCAAAAAAATGTGAAGATTAGATCTAACGATGGAAATTTGCGTCGTGGCCGAGTTCCAACCCTAAATTCGGAGTGGTAAAAATAAAAAGAAAAATAATATATTCTCTCGTGTTCTATTTATTAAAATAATATGATTACAGACTTATTAACGTACCGTAACTTCAACAATGCAAATCAACAGTTAAAAAAAAATAGTCATAATTTTAATGGGAGGGATGTACTTGATGCATTGACAGCAAATTATCAATATTTGGCTTTAGTTTTGTAAGGAATAACCGCAAATCTCCCCGTTCTGTGATGTTCAATCTGCTCCTTTTTTTTGTTAATAGGTTTGTAACAACACTAAAACTTTTTTCGACAAGGTATGACGAGGGAAACGCTATCAAAAGTTTTCTCGCAATTTCCCACAGCCCAGGATATTTTTCGGGTATTTCTGCCTGCAGCCAAAATGTTTGATAGCCTTTTTTAAATTTCACCTTCAGCTCCTCATTGGTGCTTAGCTCGAGTAGCTCCTCTTGTAATACCACATTCGCCACTTCCGTTTCATCAAATGGATGTATGATCCATGGTGGTATTTCCATCGTCAGAATATCTTCAAATCTATTTTTGAAGTCATCATGCAGGGCATTTAAATGTTGAACGTATGTGTCTGAATATCCTCATCAAGACATTCTGCCTGTGACAAGTTTGGAAACTAGGAGAATTCGC
Organism: Pachyrhynchus sulphureomaculatus; assembly: GCA_019049505.1. NCBI lineage: Eukaryota > Metazoa > Arthropoda > Insecta > Coleoptera > Curculionidae > Pachyrhynchus > Pachyrhynchus sulphureomaculatus. The sequence continues at coordinate 17,923,305 of CM032456.1, forward strand.
GCCGACTAATATTTTGCTTCATAAATTTCAATTTGCAAGAAAAGCCGAAATTTACACCCTTTGTTTTTATTAAATTTAGGCTGCCCCCTTGTAACTGCAAGTTAGTGTCATTAAATTTTTTTGAACAAATCTGTCAAATACGCGATGTCTGCTTTCAATTTGATCAGGTTTTCTTTTAAATCTGGATCTTTACTTTCCAGAAACTCTAAAACTGATTGAAAAAGTGAGTAAAATCTTGTTAAACATGCACCTTTCGATAACCAGCGTACTTCACTATATAAGAGCAATCGTTGGAAGTCTTCATCATTTTCGTCGCACAATTGTGCAAATAAACGGGTATTCAACGCATTGCTTCTTATTTTGTTAACTGCCTTAATCACAAATTGAAGCGATTGGTGCAATCTATCACTCAAATTTTTCGCTACCAGGTGTTGTCGGTGGATGACACGGTGAATTGCAGTTACTCCTGGTATAATTCTTTTAAAATGGCTTATAAACCCACGATATCTCCCGAAAATGGCAGGAGCTCCATCTGCTGCCACCGAAATAATGTTGTAAATGGAATCGATTTTTCCTTAAAAAAATCACTCAGGACATTAAATATTGATTCGCTTTTAGTGTCCGTCTCCAAAGTTTTCGTGAATAGCAACTCTTCATGGATTTCTTCGTTCATAACAAATCGAACATATGCCAATAATAATGCTTCATTACCAGGTAAAGTTGACTCGTCCAGTTGAATAGAAAAATGAGTTGTTTGCAGATAATTACCCAAGAAGCTTTCAATATCAGAGCTCATTTCATCAATACGTTTTTGTACAGTGTTGTTACTCAAAGGAATTCTTTTGATTACGTCAACTGGAGGTTTGTACAGAATAGTTTTTAAAACCTCTTCAACAGCGGATAAAATTAACTGTTCTCCGATAGTGTGCGGTTTTCCAGATTTCGGTTTAAGCAATGAGATATTGTAAGATGCCCGCAAGCCATCATCGTTACTTTGAGACGTTGAAGCGAACATACTGTGCACGGTTGGTATCTTTTCATATTTTTCCTTCAATGTTTGAAAATATTTTAAATCTTTACCTATTTTATCAGGATGACACCTTCTTAGATGATCTTCGAGCTTCGATGGTTTCATAGAGTCATTGCTCAAAACTTTGTTGCATAAAAGGCATATGGGCAATCGTTTGTCTGCCTTTGATGGAAGAAAACCAAATTTCAAATAATCAACACTGTACTGTCGACATTTCTTCTTAGATTCAGCGATGTTTCGTATCAGTTACCAACCTGTAAAGAAAAAAAATGTTTGTTTTAGTAATCATAAGGCGACTTTAACAGGATGTGGCTATTTTAACAGAATAAAATAGGATTAATTAATTGCAATGAAAAAACCAAAATGCTGGCAGCAAAACTGATTTTAATTATTAAAAGCAATAAACTGCTAAGACCCACATAGAGGTTTTTCACAAAACGGCTGAACCTATTTTAATGTAATATAAAATATTTTTTGATTAATTATATTTTGATACATTTCTGTAAATTCGCGAGAAAATACTTTTAAAAGAATATTTTGACATCAAAACTCCGCTATTTTAATGATTTATTTATTACTTTGATGTACGTTACGAGTGGTACATAAAGACACGTACAATTTATGAAAATATTTTTAGTCATTTAGCATTAGCAGCTACGAGGGCACTGAAATATGTACAAACATGCAGGTCAATCATATATCTTTCCTTTAGTGAATCACCACAGTCGGGTAAATAAATAATTTTATAATAAAAAGTACTAAATGTTCAATATTTCTCGGCTTTCTGTTCTTGTATAGAAGTATCGAATAATGGCCCTGTTCAGTATTTAATTTTTATTATGTACCTACTACACGCAAACATAACAAATATAATATTATTACAATATAAAATAAAATTATGAATAACAGGCAGGTACTTACTTTTTCCGGCACTGGCAAACACTGACATCGATTCACTCACACTTTTCTTTTCAAAATTCCGGAAACAAATGAGTAACGTTTGTCCTTGGCATTCGTATTTATATTGGTGAAGAATCAAACAAGTTGATGCAAGATTGTAAGCACAGCACAAGTTGTATTTCGTCCCTTTGCACGTCTGAACGGGTTGCGTTGCGGGCGGGCGGGCGCCACTTTGCAAGTCTCGACGCGCGTTGTACTGAATATCGAATATGCAAGGTTTTACAAGTAACAGTCGCTGACCTTCTTAAAACACACTACTCAAAAAAATTAAGGGACGTTTTAAAACAAGGAAATTAATGCTAAATAAACAGGCTATCTGATCCATATGTCGGCCTAACTGAAAAAATTTTTTTCAAGCCCGTGGACCAAAAAAAAGCAAAATATTTGCAATATTATTTTTTTCGTGCTATCTATTAAGATTGCATGAGAAAAAAATTTTAGCCAAAAAATCTAAAAATTAGAATCTTAAAGCTTCAAAATGCTTTTTTTAAAGTCTCAGAATGACCATTTTTCACCGAAATACAGCCTGTCAAAAATCAAAGAAAAATTTGGAATTTTTTTTGCTCCTTTAATTTTTTTGAGTATTGTATTATCTGCCTACAATGATAGGTAAAGCCAAGCCAACATTTTTGTTCTTTACTATCGAAACCAGATAAATTTTCATGGACCCCCACTTACAACTTGTAAACCCCCATTTTTTTCACGCCAACGTAGACCCCCGTCGAGCTTCCTGTGCAAAAGTGGCAGCTAAGATCGAACAGTGAAAAAGGCAGAAATACAGACAAAATTCATAGAGCAAACGGGTTTAATCATAGATGTGTCAAAAGCTGGATTCGGTAACACCAATAATGGTAATACAAGTAAGAGAATTTTTGCCAATTCATAGGTGGCCGCTGAAGTGACCGGTGTCGATTTCAACCTCATAAATCGCTTGAAAGTGATTTTGAAAGTAATATCGAGTGGTCGTAAAGTCGACTTGAAAAAATTTGCAGACTATGGATATGAGACCGCCAAAATTTATGTGGAGTTGTATCCCTGGCATCCCATGATTCCTACGATGGATAAAATATTCATTCACGGTAGAAAAGGCACTTTTGCCCATTGAATTACTGTTCGAAGATGCAGCAATGTAGCGTGAAATAAGTACTTTCGCCTGCACCGGCAAAATGTTGCTAAACAATTTTCAAGAGAAGAATGGAATTTAGATGTCCTTAACAGATTATTGCTCAGCTCAGAGCCCTTAATATCTAGTATAAGGTCAAACCTGAAAAAAAAAAATCTATGTTGTTTAATGAATGCACTTAAGGACGCGAGAATCGACTCTAGATACACGAACCTGATAAAATATATCTATAGCCATGCCACAATGGATGTAAGAGTGGATGATGAGACGAAAACGGATAAGATCGAGATCAAGAGAGGCGTTTGACAGGGTGACACTATTTCACCCAAATTGTTTACATTGGCTTTGGAAAACATTTTCAAGCTGTTGAGCTGGGAAAACAAAGGGTTAAAGATAAATGGGATGTACCTAAACCACCTGAGGTTCGCAGATGATATAGTCCTAATAAGTGATGATTTAAATGAGCTAAACACTATGATTAAAGAACTCCATGATGCCTCTCTGACAACCGGTCTCGAGATGAACATAAGTAAATCAAAAATAATGAGTCCATCCCACAGAAATTTGATAATAGACAACAAGTTTATCGAGGCTGTGGATGAGTATATTTATCTGGGACACAAAATAAAATTGGGAAAAGAAAATCAGACTGCGGAAATACCCAGAAGGATTGGACTGGGCTGGGCGGCGTTCGGAAAATTGGATTTTATCTTAAAAAGTAGGGACATTCCTATAAACCTGAAAAGGAAAGTCTACGATACATGTACTCTCCTTGTTATGACATACGGACTGGAAACTATAACATTAACAGCCAACACCACGCATAAATTAAAATGTGCACAACGGTCTATGGAAAGACAAATGCTGGGCATAAGTTTGAGGAATAAAGTACCAAATGCAGAATGCAGACGCCGAACAAAAGTCGTCGACGTGGTAGACCGTATTGCCAGACAGGGAGGAGACAGATGGGCATCCAGAGTCCTAAATTGGAGACCGTGGGATGAAAAGAGAGGAGTCGGCCGACCCCAGAAAAGATGGGCTGATGACATCATTACAATTGCAGGAAGAAAGTGGACGAGACTCGCACAGGATAGAGACAGATGGAGGGAGTTTGAGGAGGCCTACATCCAGCAGTGGAGAGATGGCTGAGGAAGAAGAAGAAGATGTTGTTTAGAAAAGAAGCAATACAAATGCTTGTTTTTGCTGAACCCAATATTAATGACGAAAGTTCCGAAGAAGAAGAGAAAATCCGCGAAGAAGTTTAAGTCAATATGTTTTTTTTCTCAATATACTGTTTTTAGTGTTCTGTACGGAACACTTATAACATCACTTCGGTGTCTGTCTGTCAGACCCGATTTTCTCCGAAACTATTTGAAATTTGGTAATAATATAGCAATTGATGGCCTCATCAGAGCCATGTAGTTTTGAGAGTTAAATTTTGACTTAAGGGGTTAGTTTTGGGGGGTGAAATCGGAAGTGAAAAAAAATATTTTTTACTAGTTCATCGAGTGTGGTGTCAAATGAAAGCTTGTGAAAACACGAGTAAAAAATATATATATAATGTAATACTTGCGCGCACTTTTCTTTGTATTATTTTTCAAAAATCGCGAAAAATAGCTGTCCCCCCGCCTTATCTCGCAAAGTACTTATCAAAAAATTTTGAAAAAATTCTCTGGAACATACTCCACGGGGTGTAGATTGAACGAAAATTATCACGAGTGCATTACCTTTAATAATTTATCTGGTATTTAAAAAAAAAGAAAAAATTTCAAGGTCATCAGATTTCAGTAAACATTGGGAATAAACTTTGTTGAAAACTTATTTGGGGTGTGTTTTATGAAGTCACTGATCATTTTGTACCTCCGTAACAAATTTATTTATTTTAAAAGCAATCAACGTACGGAACACTAATTGTGCAAGTTCAACTTGCACTTGGTTATTTTATATATTAAAATGTATTTTTCTTCAAAATGTGCCCTTTAAAAAGCTTTCAACTGCTATATTTAGAAATAGAACCCGATTTAAAATATCTAAAAACAAAAAAAAAATTTTGGCCGCATAAAACGCTGAAATACCCCTATGTGGAATCCCCAAATTAGAGATTCCAAGAAGTTTTATGATATAAAATCTTTAGTAATTTATAAATATAATAAGTAATCACCATGTAAATAAGTAAAAAAATTTAATTTACAAACAGTACCTAAATGATAATTTCTTAATTATTTTTTCATTATCAGATTTGTTGCTCTCTGACCCATTTGTAAATCTGGTCATTAGTTATTTACGATATTTAACTTAAACTTCTTACTATTATCTTTAAAGTGTTGGATAGTGGACATAAATTATATACTATAAGAGTACTGTTTTGAAAAAATGTATAGGGTTGTGGCAAATCCCTTAAAATATTTCAATAAAATATATACATATCAAAATTTAAGAGTCTTTAGTTCGGGAGTCTCTAAACACGAAGGTCAACTATTTCCGCACAAAGATGAATTTCCAGCACGACATATTGGTCCTAGAGAGAGTGATATTATAAGTATGTTGGATACCATTGGGTATAAGGTAAGAAATTCAAAAAGTAACCATCATTTTCATTAGATGTAATATATCGTTTATTGTTAGTTAGAATGCAAAAAAAAAGGGTAACGATATTTTATACTTTTTACTAGAAACAGCTCCTCATGTAGGGTCCCTGCCCCTTTAAAATAATATTAAATATAATCTCACGTCCCGTCGTAAAACTTTATTACAAAATTGGTTATAATTAAAAAAAAAATGTTTTATTTATTTATTGGCAACATTTATTTTCAACGTGAACAGATTACCCCTTTGAACTACAATATAACTTGACAAAATATATATTGCCTATAATTAAATTAAAATTAATGTTTTTAGGATATTTGGAAAGTTTTTTTTCTCGAATAGGCATGTAAACTTTACATTGAATACGGTTTTTTTCCAAAACAATTATTGTCAATTAATAAAATTATAGAGATAATATTAATAACTAGCAGTGCTCGCGGCTCCGCTCGCGTGGACTTGATTCACTACTATCGTCACTGCTTATTCCTTATGTTACCTAAACGTAATAAAATATCTGCCATTATTTCCCCTTATCTCCCATTATTTCCCCTTATCTCCCATTATCTCTACATAATTTCCATTATCTCTACATAATTTCCATTATCTAGGTTTATCTCTGCTCATCTCCCATTATTTCTCCTTATCTCCCATTATTTCCCCTTATCTTCCATTATCTCACCTTATCTCCCATTATCTAGGCTTATCTCGACTTATCTCGCAATATTTCTCCTTATCTCCCATTATTTCTCCTTATCTCCCATTATCTCACCATAACTCCCATTATCTAGACTTATCTCTGCTTATCTCCCATTATTTCTGCTTATCTCCCATTATTTCTGCTTATCTCCCATTATTCTCCTTATCTCCCATTATTTATACTTATCTCCCATTATCTCACCTTATCTCCCATTATCTAGGCTTATATCGAATTACATAGAACATATGTATAAATTTATAAAAACACGTAAATCGGTTCTCGAGTGATAAGCGTACTAACGGACAGACAGACAGATAGAGAAACGTTGCATTTTATATATATTATATTCTTTGCTACATGATATTGTTCCATATTTAAAGCTTTAGGCAGTTTATTGCAAGAGAACGCGCTAGCGGCAAAGTTTCCGACTTGATTCACTATTATCGCCACTGCTTATTCGTTATGTCACCTAACGTAATAAAATATATCCTATAACCTGGCCAGAGAACATATGTATATTTAAAAAAAACAGCACGTAAATCGGATAAGTGGTTCTCCAGTGATAAGCGCATTAACGGACAGACAGACAGAGAAACGGTGCATTATATATATATATATATATATATATATATATATATATATATATATATATATATATATATATATATATATATTAAAGATATTCTTTGCTACATCATATTGTTCCATATTTAATGGTTTATCATGTTTAAAAAAAGCACGTAAATCGGATAAGTGGTTCTCCAGTGATAAGCGCACAAACGGACAAACAGACAGAGAGACGTTGCATTTTATATATATTATAGATATTCTCTGCTACATAATATTGTTCCGTATTTAATGGTTTAGGCTGTGTATTGCAAGAGAACGCGCTAGCGACAAACTTTTTTCCGACTTTATTCACTATTATCGTCACTGCTCATTTCTTATGCTACCTATCGTAATAAAATACAATATCCGTCATATTGTCAAGACCAGATTTTTTTATACCAGATAAATTATCAAACGTAAAGCCCTCGTGCTCATCGCTCAATCTACACTCTATAGAGAATATTCTAGAATTTTTTCAAACTTATTTGATCAGTACTTTTCGAGATAGGGGGCGGGGATAGTGATTTTTGGCCATTTTTTAAAAAGTAGTATGTTTTTAACTCATACTCTCACAAGCTTGCATTTGACACCTCACTCGATGACCTTAGAAAAAAGAAATTTCATTTTCCCCCACAAGTTAAGCCCTTAAGTCAAAATTTAACTTTCAAAAAACTACACGGATCTGATTGGGTCATCAATTCCCATATTTGTGCGAAATTTCAACTTTCTTTGTCAAATAGTTTCGCAGGCAATCGGGTGTGACAGATAGTTGAAGTTAACTAAATCTACGGTTTCTACCATATGGAAGAAGAGGCAAGAAATTTTATCAATCTATAATAAAAGAAACTTTAGTTGTAAAAACGTAAGAAAATCTACACATGACCACGCCTATAAAGGACTGCTTAAATGGTTTAGTCAAAAATGACATGAACATGTTCCTAGTACCGGCTATACTTTACAAGAGAAAGTTAGTGAATTGGGAAGGAAAATAGAGAACACCGACTTTAACTGTTCTATAAGTTGGATTGAATGATTTAAAAAGCGACATAATATTAGTGGGCTTAAGAGTAGTAGCAGTAGGAGAAACTGCAGGACTGGATATAACTGTTGTTGATCAGTGGTTGGCCAATGTACGGCCGGAAATTCGATAAAGTTATGAATATGTGGGCATTTTTAATGCGGATTGTTTTACAAGATGACGCCTGATAAGACATTAACGTTTGTCGGAGAGAATTGTGCTGGTGGAAAATTATCAAAAGTAAGGATTACTGTGTTGGTAACTGCAAATATGTTTGGAACAGAGAAAAGAAAATTGTTGGTGATAGGAAAGTCTGCCAATTCCAGGTGTTTTAAAAAACAAACTTTTACCAGTAAAGTACATCAAACAGTAAAGCTTGGATGACAGCAGAAATTTTTAAAAACGAACTGATCGAATGGGACAAAGAATTAAAACTCACAAACAGAAAAATATTACTTTTGATTGACAACTGTCTAGAGCACCCTGAAGGTGATCTACAGCAAATAAAATTGGTTTTTATGCCTCCAAACACAAGTGCAAAGCTCCACCCTATGGATCAAGGTGTGATACAGTCTTTAAAATGTCATTATAGAAATATTTTACTTATGAAAATGTTGAGCCTATCGATAAAGGTAACATTTTTTTTGTAACTTTCTTGGACGCTATAAACTTTATCCATATGGCTTGGCAAAGAGTCAGTAGAGAAACCATTGGAAACTGTTTTAAGAATGGCGGATTTTTAAGGAAGGAATGTTGATATGACTCAGATGATGAGCTACCGTTGACTCAGTGGATTGAAAAACATCGAAAAGATCCTACTGATTGCCTAGAATTTGTTTTTTTTATGGGTCTAGCACACGTGCTACAGGGAAGTCCCTAAAGCGCCACAGGAGCGACACGTGTGCGGAGAAAGCGATTCACGTTGTTCTTGAATTGCTGCAAATTGTACTCAGTGGAAAACACAGTCCTGGGCAAATTATTCCAAAGGGATGATGTTCTCAATACCATTCCAAAGGGATGATGTTTACTATGCTGACATTCAACAAAGTACAGTGGAAATCGAGATTAAAAAAATGTTTAATCACTTTAATTTTGAAGAATATGTATATGCTGATAATGAATTAATGACGAGAGAAATATTAGCTGATGATCAAATTGTGACATCAGGGACTTCTGGAAAGATTTTAAGCGATAATGACGACGAAGACGAGCTTGGAGAAGGAGATAATATTTATGTTCCATCCATTTCATAAATTTTTTTTTTTTTTTTTTTTATTGGTCTAGCACACGTGCTGCAGGGAAGTCCCTAAAGCGCTCCAGGAGCGGCACGAGTGCGGAAAAAGCGATTCACGTTGTTCTTGAATCGCTGTAAATTGTACTCGGTGGGAAACACAGCGCTGGGCAAATTATTCCAAAGGGATGACGTTCTCCATATAAAAGATTGCTTGAAAAGCGTCGTACGCGGAGTAACAAGCTGAACCTCATACGGATGCGAAGCACCAGCGCGACGTGTATTTCTAACATGCACCGCTTTGGGAGGAATTAAGCGGGCTACATCCTTCGAACACTTTCCATGAAAATACCTGTAGAACAGACTCAAGTCGCCAACCGTTCTTCGATGTTCCAGCGAATCAAGGCCGCCGGTCAATTCCGGGTCCCCAATCAGACGGACCGCTCTTCTCTGAACAGAATCCAACAAATGCAGTGTATGTTTGGGAGCGGAGCCCCAAACGTGGGAGCAGTATTCCATAGTTGGTCGAATTTGGGCTTTGTAAAGAATTAACAGTTGCCGTGGAGTGTAAAGCTTTCTGGTTCTAAATAATATTCCCAATTTTTGAGAAGCTCTCCTTGCTATGTCTGCAACATGTTCATGCCAAGAGATATTTGCTCCTAAACTAACGCCCAACAAACTGAGCGACGATGCTAGGGGAATGGAGTGCCCCGACACAACTATGTCGGGTTCAGCAACGTTAACTTTTTTAGAAAAAACTGCCGCTTGGCTTTTTGTAGCGTTAAATTCCACCTGGTTACTGCCACCCCAAGATAGAATTTCTTCCAGGTCTTTGTTAAGTTGAACGACCTCCTGCTGTCTGCGGATATTCGCCTGAGCAGCCGATGTCCGAGCGTTCAAGGTGAATGAAGAGACAAGCGTACTGTCATCTGCAAAGCTATAGATTGGATTCCCGGTCTTTTCCAGCAGATCGTTAATGTAAATGAGAAAGAGAGTAGGAGACAGTATGGAGCCCTGGGGCACACCGGTGTTGATAGTGAGGGTGTTAGAAAGAAATCCGTCGACCGCCACTCGTAAAGAACGCTCTCTGAGGAAACATGAGAGCCACAAACAGAACCTTTCAGACATACCATAATAGCGCAACTTAGCCAACGGTCCATCGTGCCAAACACGGTCGAATGCCTTGGATATGTCAAGAGCAACCGCTCGAGATTCTCCAAAGTGTTCAATTGCGCTGTTCCAAACATGTGTTAAATAAGTCAGAAGATCTCCTGTTGATCTATGTTTACGAAAACCATATTGGTTATCGCTAATAATATTGAATCGTTCAAGATATTTTAGAAGATGCTCATTGATAACCTTTTCCATGACTTTCGATATTATTGAAAGCAGTGCAACTGGTCGGTAGTTATTTGGCAAGGTCTTCTTACCTTTTTTAGGTATCGGCTGAACCGTGGCACATTTCCAGCAGGACGGAAATATTCCCTTTCTGTAGGATAGGTTAAAAAGTCTACAGAAAACTGGTGTTAGTTCCCTTGCACAGTTTTTGAGAAATATGGCAGGTATTCCGTCAGCGCCAGAAGCCTTCTTGGTGTCTAGCTTCATTAAAATACGCTTTATGATGCGCTGTCTGAAGACAACATCGGGCATCCTTGACTGCAATATGGGAATAGTAGGTGGTGTTTTTCCTTGGAAATCGACAGTAGAATGTGAAGCAAAGAGTTCAGCCAACAAGTTCGCTCTCTCAACAGGTGTGGTTGCAATGGAATTATCTGGCCGTGTGAGTGGTGGTATCGTGGATTTGGTGAAGTTTTGACTAACTGCCTTAGCGACTGCCCAAAAGGACCTGGAATTGTTGGGACAAGCGAGAAGTTTGTTTCTAATTCGTTGATTGTGTGCCTCCTTGGTTTCGTCGATAATTCCCTTGCATCTGTTCCGGGCATGAACAAAGATGTTTCGATTTAAGGTGTTAGGATTTTCACGCCATTGTCGGTAGGCAATATGTTTAGAAGCAACAGCTTCTTTGCATTTTCGGTCGAACCAAGGCTTGCCGTTGGAGAAGCATTTCTTCGAAAAAGGGATGTAAGCTTCCATACCAGCCAAAATAACATCGGAGACCTCCCCGGCGCAGTCAGATGGGTTATCGGATCGAAAACAAACGTCCATCCAAGGGAAAGTTCGAAAGTATTCCATGAGATCTTCCCATTTAGCAGATTTGTAGTGCCAAATCTTGCGCGGCCTAGGCGCCTCTCTGTCACTGATTGGCAGGATACTCGATGTCGAAAGCAGTTTATGGTCGGAAGAACCTAACGGCGGATTTACGGTGACCGTGTAAATCTCCGGATTGGTGGTTAAAAACAGATCAAGAAGACTGGCGAACTCCCCGTCTCGATCAGGGATCCGTGTTGGCTCGTCAGTAAGCTGAGTTAAGCCATAACTGATTGAGAATGATTCAGCTTCACGACCTTGTTCGTCGGTAGTATTTGAATATTTGAGCCAGTTGATATTGTGGACATTAAAGTCGCCCAGGATGGCAATTTCGGCACTTGGATAGTTACTTTGTAAATGATCGATGGTGTCTGCAAGAGAAGCGAAAAGTGTTCGAAAATTGGTATCACTTGGTGGTCGATACAGGATACAGATGAACCTTGTGGTTTGTTGAGTCGTTATTTTTAACCACATAACATCAAAGTTTGGGGGCTCCAGAGCTTCTTCTCGTTGACAAGAGACGTCGCTTCTGACAAAAAGACAGATTCCAAAGTTACGCCTAAATCGGGATGACTAAGAAAATGACTGAAACTCGCAATTTTTTGGAATCTCGTGAATTTCCTCAACATATATGAAGTAGTTTTTGTGACCTTGACAATTATATAAACCCCATTTCTTTTTTAAGTAAAATTGTACAAACGAAAATTACTGATTTTATTGTATAAACTACATATACTTATTTTAATGTTTTCGTTTATACTTGTTTATGTACCAACATACATAATAATAATTTTAGTGTGACTTGTTTTAATTTGTTCTTTGAACGTTTTCTTTTAATTTAATAATTATTATTATTGTTCATTTTTCTAAGCATTAGCGCCTAATCTAAATAAAAAAGTAGTGAAAAATGATATTAGATTTTGTTTACTGTTTGTAACGAATTTCGGATATAGCGAACCATTTTTAGTGATTTTTTAGAGTTGGGTCTAAACGGACTTCACTGTAGTTCCGTAAAATAGTTTTTAACATAAAAAACCAGTCAAGCGCAAGTTGGACTTGCGCAGTTAGTGTTCCGTACCGTGAATGTCTTTAAAAAAGAAATGCTTAACCTCTTCACGACCGAATTTATTTGGGAAAGTAGGACCAAAATGCCCGATTTTTTTATGGTATGTGTTTAAATCTGCAAATAGGACTTACCAAATATGTTTTTTCAAAGTTTCAAAAAAACAAGTGTTTTCACAAAAAATAAAACATTTTAATTCTGTTCTTGACATCACCCGAATTAACTCGGGCGTTCAAAGAAATGCTAATTTGAAACAAAATTTGAGCCAAATAACAAAAAAGTGGCTTATCTTATCAACTAAATAGTACTAACTGTATGATATACTCTAAAGCAGGGTGTAACACAGAGCGGTACGTCACAAATAGGGCAGTAGTAGCGTGTTTCCTTTCGAACTTTTTTGCCGCGGGCATCACGCACTCTACAGCATACACCACATTGCCGAGTTGGAAATTGTTTTTTTTTTTTTCAGTTGCCGGGATACACTCAGGGAAATGACGACCTGTCAGTCTAAGTGGTGTAGGTTGGCTTGAAGGTCGTCCTTTTCTAGAAGAAAATTCTGTGATTTTATGTGTATTGCGAAGCCTTAAAGACCAAAAAAAAAATTCCTTAGCAGTTAGCGACATGCAGTTTGAACAGGGTTATACAAAAAGACATTCTTTAACATGTTTTGTAGCAGAGAATGTGCGAGGAAGCCTGGTTCTTGTATAAAAATATTTTAATTATTAATTTATTTTAAAATTTCTGTGATTTTATGTGTATTGCGAAGCCTTAAAGACCAAAAATAAAATTCCTTAGCAGTTAGCGACATGCAGTTTGAACAGAGTTATACAAGAAGACATTCTTTAACATGTTTTGTAGCAGAGAATGTGCGAGGAAGCCTGGTTCTTGTATAAAAATATTTTAATTTTTAATTTATTTTAAAATGTCGGTTATTTCATGTGTATTGCGAAGCCTTAAAGACCAAAAATAAAATTCCTTAGCAGTTAGCGACATGCAGTTTGAATAAGGTTATACAAAAAGACATTCTTTAACATGTTTTGTAGCAAAGAATGTGCTAGGAAGCCTGGTTCTTGTATAAAAATATTTTAATTATTAATTTATTTTAAAATTTCGGTGATTTTATGTGTATTGCGAAGCCTTAAATACCAAAAATAAAAAATTCCTTAGCAGGTAGCGTCATGCAGTTTGAACAGGGTTATACAAAAAGACATTCTTTAACATGTTTTGTAGCAGAGAATGTGCGAGGAAGGCTGGTTCTTGTATAAAAATATTTTAATTATTAATTTATTTTAAAATTTCGGTGATTTCATGTGTATTGCGAAGCCTTAAAGACCAAAAATAAAATTCCTTAGCAGTTAGCGACATGCAGTTTGAACAGGGTTATACAAAAAGACATTCTTTAACATGTTTTGTAGCAGAGAATGTGCGAGGAAGGCTGGTTCTTGTATAAAAATATTTTAATTATTAATTTATTTTAAAATTTCGGTGATTTCATGTGTATTGCGAAGCCATCAAATTCATCATTATTAGAAAAATGGATGTTTTGATGGATAGCCTCAAATCTATTTCTGCTCATACAACTGGCAAAAAAGGGCGTCACCAAAAGAGGATCGGTTGACCAGTATTGACGCAATTCTGGTTTTTTTATAACGCTTTGTAAAATTGTCAATCCTAAAAAGACTCTAATTTCTTCGCTAGTCACAGGGTACCACATTTTTCCTCTTTTTTTTGCTCAGCATACCTGTTGGTTTCTGTTACTATATGGCCAACCAGATCGTTGTCAACGAACTGTTCAAAAAAATCCAACATGTTCCAATCATTGCAGGATACACAATTTATAGACGGTACAGCCGTAAAAGGGAATGATGGTGGGGCTGGGGAATCAGGTTGCAATTCAAACCAATCACGTGCTTCAAGTAAATCCGCCGAATTATCTGAATTCGAGCTACTACTTGAAATATTGCCGTAAGATGTATCAGAGCCACTTTCGTCTATTGGTTCGTCAACTTCTGACTCATCTGACAGATCATAATCGTGCCTGTCCATGATATACTAAGTACTTGGGTTTCAGCTACTAAAATGTAAATAACAGGTATAATAAATATATTTACTTATTGTAGACAAAAACTCACGTAAAATTTAATTCACAGAAGCAGCGCAACAAAACTTATCAAGTCGCAACACAAACTAAATTTACCCGCTGGCAGCTTATTTTGCCTCAAGATTAAATAAACAGTCGCAAAAATCCGACAAGACCCGAGGGGTTTGAGTTAAATGTGTAAAAATGCGTATTCCCCCGCTTTTCACGAGACAGTTCGGGTGATGGCGCATAACATCCATAAAAATTAGAGATGCCCGAGTTAGGCCCGGGCATAGGAAAATCGAAACGTTGACCGTGCCCGAGTTATCTCGGGTACAGTCGTTAAGCGGTTAAAGCAGTAATGTACTGAAAAGTATATCAGTATATTACTGATTGCACTGAATACGTATTGATATTTCGTAGTTCTAAGCCTCGTTTAAATTTACAATTTTCCACGAAAAAAACATCTGTCATATTGTCAAGACAAATAGTTTTTTTTTTATACCAGATAAATTATCAAACGTAAAACCCTCGTACTCATCGCTCAATCTACACTCTATAGAGAATATTCTAGAATTTTTTCAAACTTATTTGATTAGTACTTTTCGAGATAGGGGGCGGGGATAGTGATTTTTTGCCATTTTTTAAAAAGCAGTATGTTTTTAACTCATATTCTCACAAGCTTGCGTTTGACACCTCACTCGATGACCCTAGAAAAAAGAAATTTCATTTTCCCCCAAAAGTTAAGCCCTTAAGTCAAAATTTAACTTTCAAAAACTACACGGATCTGATTGGGTCATTAATTCCCATATTTGTGCGAAATTTCAACTTTCTTTGTCAAATAGTTTCGCAGGCAATCGGGTGTGACAGACAGACAGACGGACACTGAAGTGATCCCGTACGGAACACTAAAAAGTTTTCCCTGCCACAATACCAATTGAAAAAACTGAGATTAATACTACAAATGCACGCAAATTTTTGGGAATGCACACTGCTGTCAATTTTAAATGGAATATCCGAGTACTATTACTATACAGTAGTTTTCTTTCGTTGTTACGTTATAGTATTATTTTTTGGGGTCAACTGTCAAGTGTAAGTAGGGTCTTTATATGTCAAAAAAACCGGTCAAGTGCAAGTTGAACTTGCACAATTAGTGTTCCGTACGTTGATTGTTTTTAAAATATAAATTTTTGTTAGGGCGGTATAAAATGATCAGTGACTTCACAAAACACACCCCCAATGAGTTTTCAACAAAGTTTGTTTCCAATCTTTACTGAAAACTGGTGACCTTGAAATTTTGTTTTTTTTTTTTTTATATATCAAATAAATTATTAAAGGTGATAATTTTCGTTCAATCTATACCCCGTGGAGAATATTCCAGAATTTTTTCAAAATTTTTCGATCAGTACTTTTCAAGATAAGGTAGGGGACAGCGATTTTTCGCGATTTTTTAAAAGTAATACGAAGAAAAGTGTGCGCAAGTATTACATTATATATATATTTTTTTTACTCGTGTTTTCACAAGCTTTCATTTGACACCACACTCGATGACCTAGTAAAAAAATTTTTTTTTCACTTCCGATTTCACCCCTCAAAACGAACCCCTTAGTCAAAATTTATGTTACGGTGGTATAAAATGATCAGTGACTTCACAAAACACACCCCAAATGAGTTTTTTACAAAGTTTGTTTCCAATCTTTACTGAAAACTGGCGACCTTGAAATTTTGTTTTTTTTTTATATATCAAATAAATTATTAAAGGTGATAATTTTCGTTCAATCTATACCCCGTGGAGAATATTCCAGAATTTTTTCAAAATTTTTTGATCAGTACTTTTCAAGATAAGGTAGGGGACAGCGATTTTTTCGCGATTTTTTAAAAGTAATACGAAGAAAAGTGTGCGCAAGTATTACATTAGATATATATTTTTTACTCGTGTTTTCACAAGCTTTCATTTGACACCACCCTCGAGGACCTAGTAAAAAATTTTTTTTTCACTTCCGATTTCACCCCTCAAAACGAACCCCTTAGTCAAAATTTATGTTACGGTGGTATAAAATGATCAGTGACTTCACAAAATACACCCCAAATGAGTTTTCAACAAAGTTTGTTTCCAATCTTTACTGAAATCTGATGACCTTGAATTTTTTTTTTTTTTTTTTAAATACCAGATAAATTATTAAAGGTAACGCACTCGTGATAATTTTCGTTTAATCTACCCCCCGTGGAGAATATTCTTTTTTCAAAATTTTTTGATAAGTACTTTTCGAGATAAGGCGCGGGACAGCGATTTTTCGCGATTTTTTGAAAATAATACAAAGAAAAGTGCGCGCAAGTATTACATTATATATATATTTTTTACTCGTGTTTTCACAACCTTTCATTTGACACCACACTCGATGACCTAGTAAAAAAAATTTTTTTTCACTTCCGATTTCACCCCCCAAAATTAACCCCTTAAGTCAAAATTTAACTTTCAAAACTACATGGCTCTGATGAGGCCATCAATTCCTATATTATTACCAAATTTCAAGTTTCTATGACAAATAGTTTCGGAGAAAATCGGGTGTGACAGACAGACAGACAGATAGACAGACAGACAGACAGACTGATCTTATAAGTGTTCCGTACGGAACACTAAAAAGAGCCCTTAGAATTCTGTAAAACATAAGTTTCATCCAGTCTTGTCGAGGAGTATTTAAAATGCATAAATTCTTGATGGCCCCCGGTATTTACATGTACGAGTTCATTATGTTTTTTTTAAAAAGCACCCAGACAGATTTGGCCATTTAAAAAGAAACCACGTGCGCTATACTAGAGGTAAAATAATAGATTATAATTATTCAAAGTATTCTTTAAAAGGAAATAGCTGTCGTTATGCCGTCGTTAATTTTTATTATAATTTTCTCCCAGGTACGAAACGAATCAGTAATTTGAAAGTAGGTCATTTGAATATACAAATGAAGTTGAGCCATATATAATTCAGGAATATGTTAATGTGAGAATTATTCATCGCACTGTTTAAACTTGATTTGGGCCGTTTGTTTTCTGTATTTTTAGTGTTTGTTATATTTTAATTGTACTATCGTGACGTATTTCAAGCTTTGTAAATGTGTTTACAAATCTGTCTAGTAATAAATGCTTATCTTATGTTATTATAATGCGCACTTAATAAGAGCATTGCGGAAAACTGTAGGATTTTAAGAGGAAACGGCCCTCCGAAACGGATTCAGCATCAAATAACCGGTCAAGTGCAAGTTGAACTTGCGCAATTAGTGTTCCGTACGTTGATTGATTTTAAAATAAAAAATTTTGTTATGGAGGTATAAAATGATCAGTGACTTCACAAAACACGCCCCAAATGAGTTTTCAACAAAGTTTGTTTCCAATCTTTACTGAAAACCATTGACCTTGATTTTTTTTTTTTATATACCAGATGAATTATTAAAGGTGATGCACTCCTGATAATTTTCATTCAATCTACACCCCGTGGAAAATATTCCAAATTTTTTTCAAAATTTTTTGATCAGTACTTTTCGAGATAAGGGGGGGAGACAGCGATTTTTCGCGATTTTTTAAAAATAATCCAAAGAAAAGTGTGCGCAAGTATTATATATATATATATATATATATATATATATATATATATATATATTTATATATTATATATATATATATATATATATATATATATATATATATATATATATATATATATATATATATATATATATAAATATAATATATATACTAGCCGGGCCCGCGGCTCCGCTCGCGTGGTCTTTATTCACTACTATCATCACAGCTTATTCCTTATGTTACCCAAGGTAATAAAATAATTTCCATTATCTAGGCTTATCTCTGCCCATCTCCCATTATTTCTCCTTTTCTCCCATTATTTCTCTTTATCTCCCATTATCTCACTTTATCTCCCATTATCTAGGCTTATATCGAATTATATAAAACATATGTATAAATTTATAAAAACACGTAAATCAGATAGGTGGTTCTCGAGTGATAAGCGCACTAACGGACAGACAGACAGACAGAGAGACGTTGCATTTTATATACATATATATATATATATATATATATATATATATATATATATATATATATATATATATATATATATATTATATTCTTTGCTACATGATATTGTTCCATATTTAAGGCTTTAGGCAGTGTATTGCAAGAGAACGCGCTAGCGGCAAACTTTTCTCCCTCCGACTTGATTCACTATTATCGTCACTGCTTATTCCTTATGTCAAAATATATCCTATAACCTGGCCAGAGAACATACGTATGTTTAAAAAAAAGCACGTAAATCAGATAAATGGTTCTCTAGTGATAAGCGCACTAACGGACAGACAGACAGAGAGAGACGTTGCATTTTATATATATTATGGATATTCTTTGCTCCATGATATTGTTCCATATTTAAAGGTTTAGCATGTTTAAAAAAAAAAGAACGTAAATCGGATAAGTGGTTCTCCAGTGATAAGCGCACAAACGGACAAACAGACAGAGAGACGTTGCATTTTATATATATTATAGATATCCTTTGCTACATGATATTGTTCTATATTTAGTGGTTTAGGCAGTGTATTGCAAGAGAACGCGCTAGCGGCAAACTTTCTTCCGATTTAATTCACTATTATCGTCACTGCTTATTCCTTATGTTATCTAACGTAATAAAATATAGTCTATAACCTGGCCAGAGAACATATGTATGTTTTAAAAAAAAGCACGTAAATCGGATAAGTGGTTCTTCAGTGATAAGAGCACTAACGGACGGACAGACAGACCGAGAGACGTTGCATTTTATACATATTATAGATATAGATTATTATTATTATATAACCTGGCCAAAGAATATATGTATGAATTTAAAAAAAGACACGTAAATCGGATAACTAGTTCTCTCGTGATAAACGCACTAATGGACAGACAGACAGACAGAGAGACATGGCATTTTATATATATTATAGATTATAGATATTCTCTACTATATAATATTGTTCCATATTTAGTAGTTAGACTGTGTATTGCAAGAGAACGCGCTAGCGGCAAACCTTTTTCCGACTTCATTCACTATTATCGTCACTGCTCATTCCTTATCCTACCTATCTAATAAAATATAGCCTATAACCTGGCCGGAGAACACATATATGTTTTAAAAAAAAAGTACGAAAATCGGATAAGTGGTTCTCCAGTGATAAGCGCGCTAGCGGACAGACAGACAGACAGAGATACGTTGCATTTTATACATATTATAGATGTAATAAAATATATATCTATAACCTGGTCAGAGAACATGTATAAAATTTAAAAAAAATTACGTAAATCCGATAACTGGTTCTCGAGGGATAAGCGCACTAACGGACAGACAGACAGACATAGAGACGTTGCATTCTATATATATATATATATATATATATATATATATATATTATAGATATAGGTTATTGTTATTATTATATAACCTGGCCAAAGAATATATGTATGAATTTAAAAAAAAAACACGTAAATCGGATAAGTGGTTCTCGCGTGACAAACGTACTAATGGACAGATAAACAGGCAGAGAGACATTGCATTTTTATATATATATTATAGATTACAGATATTCTCTGCTACATAATATTGTTCCATATTTGAGGCGTTGCGGATAGTAAGGGCGAACTCAACATTGGGTCAAATTTTTTTTTTTATATAATTCTATTTTATAGTACTTTTCCTACATCACATACCGGTCTAATTGTTGAGTTCACCCTTGCTTCGCCCTTCAAATTTCAGTATCAAATAAATGAAAAATTTCGAACAGGCGATAGCCGGGCGGGTAGTAAGGGCGAACTCAACAATTTCGCGCGGAGCAACCGCCGGTATTGCGTCACTAAATCAGGTTTACTTGAAATTTTACGCTTTCTGCGTGTTAGTTCAAGTTAATTTTGAAGTTAATACGTTTATGTTATGTTTGGTTTTGTTGCTTCTTTTTTTAAGAAAAGTATGGCGCAACCTGGACCTTCTAGTAGTGAAGTAAGTGTACAACATTTAGATGGTAGTGCTGTGTCGGGTTATTCGCGAAAGAGACCTGCTAAGATGAATGATTGGCAAAAAAACGAGTGTAAGTTGAAATGAAATTCAGGAAGTGCTTACATTTCAAGAAATAACAAAAGGCACGTTGTTGCCCGCAAAATTGGACCTCCTTGCAAGTGTGGATGTTTTGAGAAAATAGGCGCTGAACTGGTCACCAATATTTTTTTGATGACTCTTTTTTTTTGGCAAATTGGAAACTATGATCTACACAATGCTTACTTATCAAAATTGTTGATCTACAATGATGTAAAAAGATCTTACGTAAAGGGGCGCCCAAGTCGTACCCTGAGACGCATTCAATATAATGTGACTGTTGATCACGCTAATCGTGAAGTTTGTCGTACTGCGTTTTATAACATTCATGGCATCTCTGAAAAGCGCGTTCGAGTCGTACTTGACAAAACCAGCAGAACTGGAACTGTTACAACGGATCAAAGGGGGAGGTGTGAACCCGCGAAGAAAATAGGAAATGACGATCTTTCTAAAGTAAAAGAACACATCATGTCACTACCTACTGTCACCAGTCATTACAGTCGCGCCAAAAGCCCTCATCGAAAATACTTACCTGTTGCACTTAATATTAAAAAGCTATATTCTCTTTACAATGAATGGCTTACGGAAAATTACCCTGGTTACAGCCCGGTAAATCAGCACTATTATCGTGATACGTTTTAATATGCAGTTCAATATTGGTTTTGAGCCCCCAAAAAGTGACACCTGTAATTATTGCGATAAAGTAGACATAAAAATTAAAAGTAGTCAAAATGCACGATTCCGAAAATGTTGCTGAAATCGAGAATCTTAAACAAGAGAAGGAGTTACATCTGACCCGTGCAAAAGCTGCTCAGTCTCTTCTTAAGGGATTAAGGAGTAATGCCGATGACTCTTTTCTGGTCATAGCTTTTGATCTGCAGCAAGCTTTGCCAACCCCAAAGCTGACTACTGGAATTTAGTATTACAAAAGGAAGCTATGGACCTATAACTTTTGTATCCATAATGTAAAAACCGGTTCTTCAACGATGTACCTTTGGGATGAAAGTACAGGGAGGCGTGGATCATGTGAGATTGCAAGTTGTTTGTACGATTATTTGTGTAAAGTTGATGTTAATGTTAAAAAAGTTATTATGTTCAGTGATAACTGTTCTGGACAGAACAAGAATTTAAATCTTGTTTTGGCAAATCTATTCTTTATACACAAAGACCAGTTCACTGAAATTAAACACTATTTTATGATACCTGGGCACTCATACCTTCCCTGTTATAGGGATTTTGGGAACATTGAGAGAGGAATACGGAATAGCACTGTGTATACCATGGATCACTATAAGTTAATGATTGAAAGCTGGACATGATTTTCAATTTCTCTAATTTTCAAAAGAAAATTACTAAAATGCAGATGGCTGGTGCTAAGTTTAAATATGGAAAGATCTTTGAATTTACAAATAACTTTAAGCAAGGTTTCTACATTCATTCTGCTTACAATTTGGATGTCAAAACGGCAGTCAAACTACAAAAAGGCAAGGTGAAAAACTATGATCCTGATCATTTTCATTTGGCCAGTGAAACACTGACGAGACTTTACAGTGCTCCCATTAAAATACCAGCCCCCAAATTAAAGGACATTCAGGACTTGTTACCGTATGTTCCCCTACCTTGGAGTCGGTACTTTACTAACATTATAGCCTCTCAAGACGCAGCAACGAATAAGAGCACCGAAAATGAAGATGTTATGGACGATGACCAAATAGATTACAACTGAACTCGGCTAATTATTTGTTTCTTTTCTTTAGTTTTTTTTATGTTAGTTTCAATACCATATTTTCACTGTTTTGTATGTTGTATCAAGTAACTATTTTGTAATAACAAAACCTTTAATTAAAACAATAACCTTAAAATTAAATAAAATGTGTTCAAAATTTTTAATACCGGTCTAATTTTTTCCCAGGTATTGCCAGTTTTAGGTGATACTGTAGCATCAGAAACGAACAGTAAAATATGAAAAAAAAAAATACACAAATAAATATTTAAAAAAACATTTAAAAATTCACGGAATACACTATTCTACTTAAGTAAATAATAAAAAACAGCTAATAAATTATAAATAAATAATAAAAAACCTAATTTTGCCAATATTTTGTTGAGTTCGCCATTTAGATTTTTCTATAAATTCAATTTTTTTTCGAAACTTCATTTTGTTGAGTTCGCCCTTACTATCCGCAACGCCTCATTTAATGGTTTAGGCTGTGTACTGCAAGGCAACGCGCTAGCGGCAAAACTTTTTTCCGACTTCAGTCGCTATTTTACGTCACTGCTCATTCCTGATGCTACCTATCGTAATAAAATATAGCCTATAACCTGGCCAGAGAACATATGTATGTTTTAAAACAAAAAGTACGTAAATCGGATAAGTGGTTCTCCAGTGATAAGCGCACTAACGGACAGACAGACAGACAGACAGGCAGAAAGACGTTACATTTTATATATATTATATATATATATATATATATATATATATATATATATATATATATATATATATATATATATATATATATATATATATATATGTTTTACTCGTGTTTTTACAAACTTTCTTTTGACACCATAGCTAGGAAAAAAAAAATTTTTTCACTTCCAATTTCACCCCCCCAGAACTAACCCTTCAAGTCAAAATTTAACTTTCAAAACTACACGGCTCTGATGAGGCCATCAGTTCCTACATTATTACCAAATTTCAACTTTCTATGACAAATAGTTTCGGAGAAAATCGGGTGTGACAGACAGACGGACAGACACATAAGGAAACAGCTTCATAATCCTTAAATTTAAAACAGAAGGCTAACAATGGGCTGTTGAAGGAGAAAAAAACGTATGAGATGAAAAAATATATTTTTAGTTGATGGATGCGACCTCTAAATATTAATATTTTTTTCTAAAAATTTAGGGGCTTCATTTTTTCATAGGAATGAACATTTTGTGGGGGAAGGACCAAAGAAAATAAAAAAAAGAGTTTGCTTGTCACCCAATTGGTCACACTATTAATTAAATGATACGCAATCTTTTATATATAGATACAATGACTTATGCGAAAAGCAACCTCAAACCTAAAACTTTATAAATTCATTGTTTAGAGTTTGGATCAATTGACGGATCACGCTGTGCCCAAAAGCATTTCCTTGAATAAACCTTTAGATATTGAAGAACCTACCGGTAAGTTGAACTTGAATTTATAATTTTTTTGGAGTCATTTTAACCGGTTTTTCTTTTATTAATCAAATAACAAATGCATGGTCATTTTGAAAAAAAAAAAATGTTAACGGAAATGATTTTTTTTAAATTAAAGGTCTCGCGATTCTCTACCAGATGTGATAAACATGTTTCAATTTTTTTTAATGGAATCGGAAATTGAAACCTAAATTTTTTTTTTAAAAAAGATCCATTTTGGACCAAATGTCACAAAATGGCGGGCAATTCCAATTTTAAATAACAAATTCAATTGTACCCACTTTTGTACCAAATTTTCAGGGTATTTTTGTTATAACAAAAGGCATATTTTTTGGAAGTGTCAAACCAATCGATTCACTTGGTCGACCTGTACAATAAAATGAAAAAAAAAAACAGTTTTTTGTCCGTTTTTTTTTCAATTTTGTAGGTTATATACGCACTTGACCGATTTAAAACCAAGGAGGATTTGTTGGAAATGTCATTACAAAGAGAGAACGCGTTTTGAAACTTAAAGTACAAGTTTTTCGAGGTCCAAAACTTAGGACAATACTCTTGGTTATACTCCAGAGAGGATAAAATCATAATATTGCTGTACGAGGCTGGTTTGAAAAGTCCGTGCAAAGTCCGAGAGATGGCACCACAGGCGCGTATCGAGGTCATGTTTAGTTAGTAGCATCTCTTGAATGAACGCACACCAAGTTTCGGCCATATTGGTCTATTTATTTGTGTTTGGCATTCGTGTGAATCAAGGAAGTCGAGTGATTTTCAAGAAATGGACGAAAAAGAATTTCGTGTGGTGATTAAACATTACTTTATGAAAGGCGAAACGCCTCAGGAGACTAAAGAGAAGCTTGATAAACATTATGGTGACTCTGCACCTTCGATTAGAACAGTTTATAAGTGGTTTCAAAATTTTCGGACTGGCCATATGGGCACAAGTGACGCTGAACGTTCTGGACGGCCTGTGGAGGTTACGACTCCAGAAATCATTGATCAAATCCATGATATGGTGATGGATGACAGAAGAGTTAAGGTGCGTGAGATTGCTAGTGCTGTGGGCATCTCGACTGAACGGGTACATAATATTTTGCATAAACATTTGGACATGAGAAAGCTATCCGCAAGATGGGTGCCGCGATTGCTCACGCTTGACCAAAAACGGAATCGTGTGAAGTGTTTGCAAGGATGGTTTTTGCAGCTGTTCCAGAAGAATCCGGAGGACTTTAAGCGTCGTTTCGTCACTGTAGATAAAACATGGATACATTACTATACTCCTGAGACCAAACAACAATCTAAACAATGGGTTACCAAGGGGGAATCTGCACCAAAAAAGGCGAAGACCGTTCCTTCGGCCGGAAAGGTTATGGCGACTGTCTTTTGGGATTCGCAAGGGATAATCCTCATCGACTATCTGGAAAAAGGTAAAACTATTACAGGTGAATATTATTCATCGTTATTGGACCGTTTGAAAACCGAGCTGCAAGAAAAACGCCCGCGATTGGCCCACAAGAAAGTCCTTTTCCATCACGACAACGCACCAGCACACACCTCAGCGGTTGTGGTCGCAAAATTAATGGAAATAGGATTCCAACTCGTTTCACATCCCCCCTATTCTCCAGACTTGGCTCCCTCGGACTACTATTTGTTCCCCAATTTGAAGAAATGGCTGGCGGGACAAAGATTTTATTCAAACGAGGAGGTGATTGCAGACACTAATGAATATTTTGCAGACTTGGACAAATCCTATTATTCGGAAGGGATCAACAAACTAGAACATCGTTGGACGAAGTGTATAAGCCTAAAAGGAGACTATGTCGAAAA
This sequence comes from Pachyrhynchus sulphureomaculatus, assembly GCA_019049505.1. Taxonomy (NCBI): domain Eukaryota; kingdom Metazoa; phylum Arthropoda; class Insecta; order Coleoptera; family Curculionidae; genus Pachyrhynchus; species Pachyrhynchus sulphureomaculatus. Next base: position 17,949,053 of record CM032456.1, read on the forward strand.
ATAAAAAAGGTTTACCCCAAACACATGAGTAGTTTTTATTTTTGCACGGACTTTTCAAACCAGCCTCGTATCTCGTCATTATTTGACCTTTTTTTTATTGCATTATGTTTATGACTATGAAAATGTTTATTTTTAGGAGAATATGAATTAATTAACAGAATAAGAAAAATTGCAGAAAGAAATAAGATATGGAGATCGTATATTGGAATGGGATACCATAACTGTTGTGTTCCTCATACTATTATGAGAAACATTTTCGAAAATCCGGGTTGGACTACACAATATACACCTTATCAGCCAGAGGTAATGTATGTTAATGTATACTAGAAAAATATATTTTACAGTCGCCAAGTAGGTTTAAATACTAAAAAAAATAATGCTAACTGTTTTTAACAGGCTCCAGTAACGATTATTCTCTAAATAAAATATAACTTTCTTGGATAGGTTGCGATTATAAGTTATATAATTCTACAATTTGTTTATATTAATCGTCAAATTCTATATTCTCAGTTAAGATCGTAAGTGCTGTTTCAGGAAGAATCAGTATGAGAAAAAGTAAATTAATTTAAATTTTTTTCGTTGGCCACAGAAATTAATTTCGTGTATTTATTAGTTTCATAACACTGACAGAATCTTGAACTTCACTAATTTTTAAGTAATTTACAAGATATCGATTACTTACTTACACAAGCTTTAGAAGATAATAAACGTAAACAGTTTATGATGATATATCCTAATCCATCTTGGAAAGTTAAGTTATTTAAATATTGATACATTTTGGCGAAAATTCAAGAGACATTATTTTAATTATCAATTTATCAAATTTTATTTGCAATTTCTAATAAATTTGAGAGATTCTTTCAGGGAAATAATATTTGTCAGTTGTGAACATAAAGCTAGCGCAACATTAAAACATGTAGGCTGAAAAGGTTTTGGTCTGAGACATAGATGTCGCCCTTTTCCAAAAAAATCTATATGATTTTTAGGAAGTACAAACCTTCAAACGATACGTGTCACAATTTCATGATATTTCGACGATTAGTTTACAAGTTACAGTGGTTTTAGTGACGCTACTTTTGATATTTTCAAAACAATGGAAAAAATCGAATTTGTGTGTTGTTTAAACATTATTTTTTGATCGGAAAAAATACTGTTCAAGCAAAGCAATTGCTTGATAAGTGTTACGGGGTTTCTATCCCTGGTAAATCACTCACCATTTACTGGTATGCTGAATTTAAACGCGGTCGTACAGATACAAATGATGCTGAACGCTCTGGACGCCCAAATGAGGTGGTTACACCGGAAAACATAAAAAAATTGCGTGAGATAGCTGAGCGTTTGCTCACAGTGGACCAAAAACAACAACGTGTTGATGATTCTCAGCGCTGTTTGGATTTGTTTAAGCGAAATAAAAAGTATTTTTTCATGCGGTATGTGATAATGAATGAAACACACTACATATTGCAGGGGTGCTCAAACTTGAACTGCTGGCGATCTACCTCAATATTGTTAGACTACGATCGATCGACTCTGATAGGCTGCAAGTAAGTGTGATGCAGGATTGTCATCTAGGTAGGGTGTATCGTGGCATAGATATTAGTTTTCCGCACAATATGCATTTTTTTAGTCATGGTAAGTGTAGGTCTGCTCTAAAATGTCAATGAAAAAACTCATAATTATTCAAAATAGCGAGTTTATTGGTTCTTACAAAACAAACGAGTTCTAGTGTCTAAACTTAACTAAAGAGTGACTTTGGATGTTGAAGCGTGGCACTGCATGTCCTCAGCATACTTTTCATAAGATGGTACGTAATTACCGAGTGCTAATCGCAAGCATGATGACATATGTTCGTCAGTTAGTCGATTGCGATATTTTGACATAATTATCTTCATTTCAGAAAATGCAGACTCGCACAAGTAACCAAGCACTCAAACATTGCCGTCAGTTGAAGGGCGATTTGCCTTAGATTCGGATATTTATCTTCAGATATAAAACAGCAGAATTTTGTATCAGATGCTGTGGCTTTGAGATGTATATCTGATATAATCTGCACTAACTCATTTTCAACAGAACATGAGTCCATGTTAAACTGACTTGCTATTTCAGTAGCTAATTCCTCAATGTTTTTACACGAAAAAGGATAACTCATAAATGATGCGATATTTGCCAATTTACTGAAATCATAAAAACGTATTTCGAATTGGTCCAAAATATTTGATAATTTTGCCTCATAAATATCATAATTCAATTGAGGAATCCTTGCTTTCAAAGACGGAAAATTTTTCAGATCCTTTCTTTTCAGTTGATCTATCATAAGTTGCAATTTACTTTTGAATGCGTTTATTGCGCTAATCATCTCAATAATAGTTTTTCCTTTACCTTGAAGCTCCAAATTAATGGTATTTAAATTCATTGTGATGTCTGTCAAAAATGCCGAATCAGTCAGCCATTTTCCGTTTTTCAGCATCTGAGTGTCATCACCTCTTTCGTCCAGAAAAGCTGTTATTTCGGGCAATAATTCTTGAAACCTTTCTAGGAATTTTCCGCGACTCAACCACCTGACGTCCGTGTGAAGAACTAAATCAGTGTGTTCAACTGATTCACTATCTTCCAACTGCAATTTAAAGAGCCGTCGTCTCCAGCTACGTGCGCGGATAGAATTCACAATTTTTATTGCAATGCCCATAATCTCCTCCATGTTTAGAACTTTTGAAGACAAATACTTGTTGATGTATAATGCAATGGAAGGAGAAAAATGAAGGGAAATCATCATTAGCTCGACACAATACCACAAAACCGTTTTCGTTTCCAGTCTTTGCTGGTGCTCCATCGGTTGTAATGCACACTAGTTTTATATATGGTAGCTTGTAGTTTGTTACAAAATTGAAGAAAACGTCATATATATCTTCGCCACGGGTCTTTCCTTTCAGAGGAATGATTGTCAAAAACTCTTCCTTAGCCGACATGTCATTGAATACCCGTCGAATAAAAATACACAGCTGGGCAGTGTCTCTCATATCGGTGGATTCGTCGAACTGTAAAGAAAAGTATGTACATTCCATGATATCATGTTTTAGTTTATCTGCCATGTCCTGACTCATGACTTCAATACGCCTTGTGACAGTCGGACGAGATAACTGAAGTTCTCTAATAGCAGACGTAATATCTGTTTTATTTTTAAAATCTCCAAATAAAGTCTCACTCACTTCAATAAATGCTTCCTTCACAACCAATCCATCATCAAATGGTTTCTTGTGTTTCGCCAATATATGAGATATTTTAAATGACTCGATCGTTGCAGCTTTTGATTGTTTGGCTGGTCTTGTCAACATGGTTTGTTCTTTTTTCAAACAAGTTATCAGTCACGTACTTTTCGTTTTCTTAATTCACTCTGTGACGGAAAATCCTTTTCATAGTTTTTATGAACCGTTTTAAGATGCCTCTCTAAGTTCCCACGCTTAGGTATTGCAACTGATGCACGGCAAATGAGACAAATGTACTTAACCTTTACCATACAAAAGAAAAATTCTTCCTCCCAATCGTTATTAAAATGATAAGTTTTACTTTTCTTCGCCGCACTTATTTTGGACTATTTATTAATAAACTTTGTATCGATGTATCGCCTTCAAGTTACAACTCAGACTGACTCCTATTCCTGCAGGCACAACATTTATATCGGCGCGAACGAAGTCTCGAATGTTCCCGTCAAACACGCCGCCCGAAGTTTCTAGAAAAATCGGCGGTAAATAAAAACGCGACTTTTCTTTGACAAGTACCGCGCGTTCCTTTGATAAAACCGCCTTTTGCCGCTAGCAGGGGGTTATTACGATAAAAGAAAGTGATGAGGGGGTTATTCTGGCCTAATTGTGGATCGAAAAAATTTTAGTAGTTTATTCATTACATTTTGTTTTAGTTACCTAAAACAAAATCTGTGAATAGTTCTATATCGGAATTTTTTTCTCGAGATCGACTCAAAAAGCACTCGCGATCGACTTGTTGATCGCGATCGACCGTTTGAGCACCCCTGACATATTGGAATCAAATGAGCAGTCAGCTGAGTGGGCAGCAGCCGGTGAAAGCCGTCCGAAGCGACCAAAGACATAATAGTCGGCTGGGAATGTTTTGGCCTCTACTGACTGACTGAGACTATGCTGAGAAGGGAAAAACCATCAATAGCGAATATTATATAGTTGTTGGTGCGTTTGAAGGCAGAAATCGCAAAGGAACGGCCCCAAATGATCAAGAAAAAAGTGCTCTTTCATCAAGACAATGCACTGTGTCAAAAGTCAATGGTTACGATGGCAAAATTGCATCACTTGAAGTTCGAATTACTTCCTCATCCACCGTATTCTCCAGATTTGGCCCCCCAGTGACTATTATCTATTCGTAGACCTCAAAAAAATGCTCGCGGGAAAGAGATTTGGCTCCAATGAAGAAGTTATCACCGAAACTGAGGCCTATTTTAAAGGCAAAGACAAATCTTTCTACAAGAAAGGTATAGAAATGTTAGAAAAGCGTTGGACTGATTGTATTTCTCTTGAAGGAGACTATATTGATAAATAAAGTCGAATTTTACAAAAAAATGTGTTTTAAGTAGCTAGACCAAAACTTTTCAGCCCACGTGTTATGTGATAGGTTGCGCGTATTTGTGTAACAAATAGATGCTTACACTGCACTCTGTCGGTGACTTGCTAAGCCTATTCAAGCAGAGCGGCACAGCACGGCTGGCACTTATTGCAGAAACGCACCTTTCTCGAGCTTACTGCTCGAAGGCATAGATGGCGCTGTTAGTTACCTGGATAAAGGACTAAAAATGTGTTCTCGTATTTGCTGAACCTAGCCCAGCTGATGAGCCGTGATACGGCGAAACGCGTCTTGGGATAGTTCAGCAAATACGAAGAACACTTTTGGTAACTTCTAAAAATCGATTATTTTCATTTCGTCTTTAGTTGTTATACCAATGCTGCGCGTATTTAATATCTGGCATCGCATTGTTCCTGAACTATTTCATAAATGTGAATTGTTGCTATGTACTACCTATTTCTAACTATAAAAAGCTAACGGCACATTCGTTTCTATTATAAAACTGTACACCGATTTTTAATAATTTTATAGATATTTTGTGGGTGTGCAAGTTGTTACAGTTAGTCTGAACAACTAATTGTATGGAGTTGCACTATTGTTCGGGGACCGTACAGTATTTTAAAAGATATGTTATCATGAAGTTACATAAATTTTAAGAGCCAATATGTGTGTCGAATCTATCTTCCGTGTTGTTGAGGAACGTCGGGAGGTGTTTGCGGACATTCCGGCGCGGCTGGGATTGTTGCTGGAGAATGTCTGGCATTGTTTTGAAAAAGCGTACCGATCAAGGTAAGGCATTCTGGTCTATTCGATGGTCTCGCCGTTATTTACGATTCGCGTCCGTCTTGATCAACGAGAAAGTTTGCCACCGCTTCGATGACGTCACCACACTTACCATTGTACAAACTTCGCTAGATGGCAAGTGTCATACTCGTACATACGGGCGTACGGCCTCCCTCCTCGCTCCATACCCTTCATCTTCATTTAGTTGTATTTTGGTTAAACTGGTTGTTTTATTTTTTTTTTCCTTCGTCCCTTCTGCTTTTCAGGGCGTATCCAAGACGGGTCGCCATCAGCTAGTAGCTAGCATGCGTACTGGGTACCGTTTCTCCACTGTAAAGGCTCCCACAGACGTCGTTCTTTTTTTTGCAGTTTTACCCGCACGGGTAAAACTGCACGGGTAAAATGGTCAGTGTGTGGCCAAAAACCGTCCTTCTTGCCGGCGTTCAAAATATCTGCTGCAGCTTGATTATAACCGTCCGTTTTCTAACATGTTCGTTCAAGTCGGCTCGTGTGTGTGACGACGCAGTTAAAAAGGACGGGTTTTGTCAGTGTCGACTCTGTCCTCTGATTAATCGCCAGTGATTTTAGTTTGGAGAATTTTGTGTTTTGTGGCTAATAGAAATTTTGTTCTTTTCACAATGACAGACCTAAGGAATTATAACAAAGAATTTATAATTGAGTTCATAGAACTATATAGAAGCCATCCGTGTCTTTGGAAAGTTAAATCTACTGAGTATTCTGATAGAGAAAAAATAAAGCCTACGAAGACATTATAATAAAATTACAAGAAGTAGCTTCTCTTCCGCAACGAAAGAATCTGTTAAAAAGAAAATTGACTCTCTACGTGGTTGCTTCCGGAAGGAATTAAAAATCATGCAATCTAAAAAATCTGGTGCGGGGACTGATGAGGTGTACAAGTCCCATTTGTGGTACTACGAATATTTATTATTCCTTACAGACCAGGAAACACCGAGAGAAACAGTAACTAATATTGATGAACAGATAAATAGCAATCAAGTAAGTAAAACATATATCTTTTATTTATATGTACTTATATTTATTAATAATAATAAATCTTATTATAACAAAGTATTAAAATCTAATACAACAAAGTATTAAACAACGTTTTCTTGCCAGGATACTGATCCCTCATTATGAAAATAACTCATAAATACAGTCCCTGGCCAAATTATTAGACGCACTGCAAGATTTCACGTAAAATATTAATTACCGAGTGATATTGTACCGTTTTATTATTTTAAATTGATTTGTTTTTTATTTTTATATTATCCAATCAATTACCTATTTATTTGACATAAATAAAACAGTATTAATTTAGAAAAGAATAAGTTTTATTAAGTTTTAAAGAAAAGTGAAATTAATGTTAGTAAAAGTCAATATTTAGTTGAGCCACCTTTAGCCGCTATCAAAGCTTTAATTCTGCGCGGCATGCTATCAATGCAAGATTGTACTGTCTCCTGCATTTGAGGATGATGATTCCACACATGAATAATCTTTTCTAGGAGCTGGGTTTTGTTGGTAATCACATCTTTAGCCACTTCTCTTTTCATCAGCTCCCACACATTTTCAATGGGGTTCATACCCGGCCAATCCAACAGAGGGATATTTTTTTTCTGCCAAAAAAGCTTTAACAGACCGACCAGTGTGGCAGGGAGCTCCATCTTGCATGAAAGTGAATGGTTCCCCATTTGGAAACCATTCTCTGAGCTGCGGAATCAACCGATTTTGTAATACTTCTTTGTACTGATCTTGCCTCAGTATTCCTTTGACGACGTACAGACGTCCAGTGCCCTTGCCGCTGATGACTGACCAAATCATCACTTTGGTGGGATGTTTAACCGTCGGGACGACACAATCAGGATGAAACTTTTCTCCATGACGACGACGCACATACTGAGCTTTATTCTGCAAAATTTCGAATGTGCTTTCGTCACTGAAGCAGACCTGTCAAAAATAGGAAAAATATATAAACTTCCATGTTTATTTGCTTTATTTAACTGAAAATGATAATAATTTATCAATTATTGATTAAATTGCTGTATCTTACCGATCTCCAGAAGTCCACATCTTTGTCTTGCCATTGTTTGGCCCACTTCAGGCGCTTTGCTTTCATTGCAGCTGTTAACTTGGGCTTCCTGGCGGGGCGACAGGCCTTAAAATCTAATTCTTTCAATTTTCTTCGAACAGTGCACTCAGAAGCATTTACGCTAGCATCCTGGAGTTGTGATTTTATTACCTTTGTGGTAGCAAATCTGTTTTCTACACAAATTTTCTTCAAACATCTCTCTGACCGTGGAGTGAAAATTGGTTTTCTACCGCATCTTTTCTTTCTTTTCGGGCTTAATTCCTTCCCTGACTCAATTTTCTTTTTTATGCGTCGTACACTAGCTTCAGAAACTTCCAATCTTCGTGATATTTCTCGGTTTGTAAATGTTTTCGCAATCACAAGGGCCTTCATTTCAGCTTTTTTACGTGGTGAAAGATCGCCTTTTCTACCCATAATGAAAATAGTCCAATTACTTTTTTAAAACACTGCATACAAAATAAACTAATAACTGAGTAGTATAAAATTGTTAACAAACAATCACAGTCCATAAAGCCACAGAAACACGTCCGTACCTGACTCGATTCCGATCGCGACTGATACAGGTTTGTACTTATTTACGTTCATGTATCACTTTGTCAATACAGTGTTGCCATATGTTAAAAATAAATACAAATATGTAGTCTACAACAATTCTTTTAAATAAAAATCAATAATATTGTAGTTTAAATATACCATTATTGCATAAAAACTCTTAAGAAACATAAAATTACTAAAAAAATACAGTGCGTCTAATAATTTGGCCAGGGACTGTAAATTACGAACTCTTTTTGCTTCTTCAGATGCATGTATGTTGTGTCCACGCTGTAAATTAATATTTGCTTGTTCTGCACTTAAACCATTTTCTATGTGCCCTGTGTTGTAATCTTCTGAATAAAAACAAATTGAAGGTGCATAATTTTCCTGGCGCTTCTTAATTAGAAAGTTATGAAGAATGCAACATGTCATAACGATTTTATCAATATTTTCTAATTTTAAATTAATTGTAGAACGAAAGATCCTGAATCTTGCAACCATTATTCCAAATGCATTTTCTATTATCCGGCGCGCTCTGGATAATCTGTAGTTAAATATTCTTCTTTCTCTGTTCAATTCTTTTTGGCTGAATGGTTTTAAAAAATTGTCTCTCAACGCGAAAGCTTCATCTCCAATAAATACATAGGGCAGTGATTCATTACTGTTATCTGTTTTACAACTGGATGGTAACTGAAGAGTACCATTTATAAGTTTATCATAAAATAAAGTGTTTTCCATTACACCACCATTAGATACTCTTCCGTGCCACAATCGCACATGATGAATTCATAATTCGCATTAGCGATTGCCATTAATACGATACTATTTCTGCCTTTGTAATTCCAATAAAAAGAACCGCTATTTGGAGGTGGCACTATATTTATGTGTTTGCCATCTACAGCACCTAAACAATGAGGAAAATTCCCCTCTTTTTCAAATGTTTGGGCTATGATTTTCCATTCTTCTTCGGTCCTAGGAAACTATAATAAAAAATCATTATCAATATAAATTATTTTTAAGATTCATAGTTAATTATTGTATAATTTATTTTAATATAATTAATTGTTTTTCTTTCAGGATGAAACTAACTATACCTCCATACATTCCCCGGCATCTTTTGAAAATAATGTATGCACAGATCGGTCGCTATCAGCATGTTCCAATACTGCTTCAGTACGCTCTTCCTTTAGTAGCACAAGAAAGCGTTACATAAAGGACAGAGCTGACGAAGTTTTGGTGAAAGTGAGTGCAAAGCTGGATATGAATATTAAAGAAGACAACTTCGACGTGATAGGAAAAAATGTTGCCTACAAATTAAGAGAGTTACCCCGTGATGCTGCTTTAATGGCGGAAAAATTTATTTGTGATATTCTCTTTGAAGCTGCATTGGGAAACATTACGAGAAATACAAAAATGTCTTTATCAAAAAATGGAGTAAATCAACAACAGCTTGCTACAAATCCTTATATTAACTCAGCCCACTATTATCAGAATCAGCAATCTGATGGTACAAGCTCCCATGTTGATTTAAATTACGGAAGAGACTACCGAAATACATCTAATCAAATACTTTTTTCTCAACAAATCCTTTTTGGAAACTTTTTCACCCGATATTACTAATTTGTAAATAAATGTCCTATCCTTCATTATATTTCTTTCAGTAATGTATTTTTAGTTTTGTCGCCCGTTGAAGAGAATAAATAATTTGTTCTTATCTTTAAGTAATTGTGTTTTAAAACAGAGTATATGGCACTGTACGTTTCTGGTATAATCTGCCCAAGAGTTTGAGGTGATATAACAGTTGAAAATTTCAGGTCTTCGTAACTCCTTCCAGTAGCAAGAAATCTTAGTGTGGCGGTAAGACGCTTATGTGATGAAATACTTTGTCTCATACACGTATCTTGCTTTTGTATTAATGGTGTTACTAAAGTGAGCAGCTCTAAATACGTTTCTTCGTCCATTCGCAGATAATTAAACCAATCTCCCGGTTCTAGTCGTAATTCCCTTAAAAGATTTACGTGTGAAAATTGTCTTCGTTTAAGTAACCATTCTTTAGTCCTTTTTTGAACGTTTTCTTTTTAAAAATTTTAATTTTACAGCCACTGCGGCTGCCACTGCTAATGTTGTCATAGGATCCATCATAGATCAAATGATGATAATGACGCTATGATTTCAGAAAAACTGAACGAAACAACGCCTAGTATGTGGATGTGGTCGTTGTTCGTGTTTACCCGTGCGAGTAAAACTGCAAAAAAAGAACGACGTCTGTGGGGGCCTTAACAGGTTACTCGAGGCTCAGGTGGGCCCTTTACCACGTGAATCCAAAGAGTGGCGCGCAAGGATCGATCTTTGGATGACCTTCTGAAAGTCTACCGACCGACCGAACGTAGTAACTTTCGTGTTTTTTTTTCAAAAAAAAAAATAATAATATGGCTACAAAAGCATTATTTTTAGTAAAAAACTGTCATATTTTATTTATAACTACACTTAATTCAGGTCATGTGGTAAAGTTAAAAATAATTAATCATGAGTCTAGAAAATATTACAGAGAAATTGGGGTTGCAACAATTTAGTCATCTTCATATCTGTTTGCATTTTATTTTTCTATGCACACATTCGAAATATTAGCATATTATATAGAAAGTAGCAATTTTGACACAAAAAAACTCTTTTTCAGGTTGCTCAAGGGCGGTTAGAAGGTCTTCTAAACTATCAAACAATGGTTTCAGAACTTACTGGACTAGACGTAGCGAATGCTTCACTGCTCGATGAGGGCACGGCCGCAGCTGAAGCTTTATCGTTATGTTTTAGGCACAATAAGCGAAGAAGGCTTCTGGTATCTGATAAATTACATCCTCAAACTATTTCTGTAGTTCAGACAAGGTAGTATTATACCATAAAAACAGTCTTTTTACTTCTAATAAGTAAATATGATTTATTTTTCCTGCATTAAAGATTCCATCATGAAAAAAAAGGTTTTAAAATAAAATTCCCATCAAAATATTTTGAAAATGATAAATGTACGTAATAAAATTCTAGAAATGTGATTTTCACAAACCTAAAATTACAATATTTAATTTTACTGCCTCATTAAGTTATTCTTTGGTTGGTTTGAAGTATCGAAAATAAGCTATGTTTACCAAGATATCATTAACATTGGAAGAAAAATTATTGGTGCCTCATTCAATGACCTTCTTCTGTGTGACTTTTGGGAAAATTAATATTTACTGTCAAGACTGTTTAAACCACTTTCAGGCACGAAAGAGATTTCTTATTCTTGAAAAATTTTACCCTTAATATTTTATAATTAAAATTTTGTTTCATTTATACGAGGATAGATTGAAAAGTTTGCGGCCTAGTCAAGAAAATAAAATAAAATACGTACAAAAATATTTTTATTATTCTACGTAATCTCCACTTAGCTCTATGCACGTCTTCCACCTGCTTTCCAAAGCTTCCATACCTGTTTGAAAAAAGATTCCTCAATGTCCCCAAAATACTGGTTAACAGTCGACTTCTTCATTTGATGAAAATTTCTGGTCACCCAGGTGTTTTTTTAGGTTTGAAAACAGATGAGAGTCCGAAGGTGCAAAATCAGGGGAATAAGCCAGGTGGGGCAGCAATTCGAAACCACAATCACGAATTTGAACCATAGACTCAACAAACGTGTGAACGCGACGGTCTTTGATTTCTTGACGTAAACGACGCAAAAGTGTGCAATACCAAGTCGAGTTTATTGTTTCGCATTTCAGAAGGTAGTCCACCATAATATCACCTTTAACATCCCAAAAAACTGATGCCATCACTTTTCTAGCCGACAGAATTGCCTTCGCTCTCTTTGACGTCGGCTCACCAGATTTTTTTCACTGCTTGAATTGTTGTTTTAACTCTGTAGTGAACCCAGGTTTCGTCCATTTTCATCTGTTAAGAAAATCTTGTGGATCAGCCTCAAACATCTCCAAACAGTCGCGAGAAATCGTGAGCCGAATTGGTTTTTGTTCAACTGAAAGCAATCTGGGGACCCACCTAGCGGAAACCGAGTTCGTTGGCAATGATGTTTTGTGTTCGTTCATACGAGATGCCTATAGTGTCGGCATTCTCCCTAATAGTTAATCTACGGTCTTTGAATATGAGATCACACACTTTGCCGATGTTTTCTTCAGTCGTAGACGTCATGGGCCGGCCGGAGCTAGGGTCATCTTCGATGCTCTCTCGTCCACGTTTAAATTCTGTAACCCATTTTTTCAGTGGTATATGATAGAGCAGATTCTCCTAGTGTCGTTTTTATATCATCGTGGATGTCCTTTGGTATTAATCTCTTTTTAAATAGGTACTTGATGACTGCACGTTGTTCAATTTTTTCCATTTTTCCAAAAATGCTGCATTTGGTCTCACTAAACTCGTTCTAACCTAAAAACCACAAATTTTACAGCAACAAAATTTTACACTGTGACAACCAAAGAAAGTCTACTTATTGAGGGTACTATAATAAAATATTATAACTATTTTTTGGTGTAGCCGCGAACCTTTCAATCCATCGTATTAACAGTTTAACTCTTTTTAGATTAAATTCACTAGGACTCGAAGTGGAAGTTGTGGATGTATTTAAGTCAGACTTTTCAAATCGTGATATTGCTGGCATACTTTTTCAGTATCCAGATACGGAAGGGAATGTAAAAGACTTTAGTTCGTTAGCTGAAATTGCCCATTCTCATGGTAAATATTTGTGTTCAAGATAATTAATATAAATACACACACACACACACACACACACATATATCTATATATATATATATATATATATATATATATATATATATATATATATATATATATATATAAACACACACGTAGACTGAAAAAGTTTTTGGTCTGACATATAGATGTCTTCCTTTGTAAAAAATCCATATGATTTTTAGAAAGTACCAACCTTCAAACGATACGTGTCAAAATTTCATGACATTTCGACGATTAGTTTACAAGTTACAGTGGTTTTAGTGACGTTATTTTCGATATTCGCAAAACAATGGAAAAAATCGAATTTCGTGTATTCACTAAACACTGTTTTTTGATGGGAAGAAAAATAGTTCAAGCGAAGCAATGACTTGATAAGTGTTAGGGGACTTTGCCCCCGGAAAATCACTCATCATTTCCTGGTATGCTGAATTTAAACGCGATCGTACAGACAGAAATGATGCTGAACACCGGAGAACATAAAGAACGTGTTGGTCACATTTTGTATGGACATTTGGGCACGAGAAAGCTCTGTTCGAAATGGATACTGCGTTTGCTCACAGGGGACCAAAAACAACAACGTGTTGATGATTCTGAGAACTGTTTGGACTGGTTTAAGTGCAATAAAAAGGACTTTGTCATGCGATATGTGACAATGGACGAAACATGGATCCACCACTACATACCGGAATCAAATCGGCAGTCAGCTGAGTGGACAGCAGCCGGTGAAAACCGCCCGAAGCTATCAAAGACACAACAGTCGGCTGGGAAGGTTTTGGGATGCGCATGGAATAATTTTCATCGACTATGCTGAAAAGGGAAAAACCATGAATAGCGAATATTATATAAAGTTATTGGTGCGTTCGAAGGTAGAAATCGTAAAGAAACGACCCCAAATGAACAAGAAAAAAGTGCTCTTTTGTCAATACAATGCACTGTGTTACAAGTCAATGGTTACGATGGCAAAATTGTATGAATTGAAATTCGAATTGCTTCTTCATCCACCGTATTCTCCAGATTTGGCCCCCAGCAACTATTATCTATTCGCAGACCTCAAAGAAATGCTCACCGGGAAGAGATTTGGCTCCTATGAAGAAGTTATCGCTGAACCTGAGGTCTATTTTAAAGGCAAAGAAAAATCCTTCTACAAGAAAGGTATAGAAATGTTAGAAAAGTGTTAGACTGATTGCATCGCTCTTGAAGGAGACTATGTTGATGAATAAAGTCGAATTTTGCAAAAAAATGTGTTTTAAGTAGCTAGACCAAAAACTTTTCAGGCTACGTGTTATATATATATATATATATATATATATATATATATATATATATATATATATATATATATATAACAATCCTAAGTTTAACTACTGGGAAACGCCCTTATAAGGAGAAGAGATGAGCAATCAAAGATCTAAAGGCTCTAGTATCTGCTTTTTATTTTTATTATCGAGCTTTCGCTGCCTAATGGTAGCTTCTTCTGGATTCTAAAAATGCAAACAAGGTACAGAAAATAAACCAAACCAGATATACCTCTAAGACCAATAGTTTCCTGTGTAGGAGGATCTACACAACCACTTGCTAAATATATAGCCTCTATTTTAGAAACAGCTTTTTCAACTTTTAATAAATTCAGAATTAAAAATACCTTCGAATTTGCAGAGAAGGTTAATGGCTTTATTTTGCCAGAGGGTTTTGTACTTGCTTCTTTCGATGTAGTTTCACTGTTTACTAACATTTCTCTAGACCTTATTATATCAATATTAAATGAACATTTCACATCAATAGAAGAAATATGTAATATTCCTAAAGAACAGTTTCTACTAATCATTACTTTTTTATATGAAAATACATTTTTCTCCTTCAATAGTACATTCTACAGACAAAAAAATTGGCGTCCCAATGGGAAGTGCTATTTCACCAATCCTGGCCGAAATTGTTATGAATAAACTTCTTTATTTTGTTATTCCAAGGGTTGAATTTGAATTCTCCCTTCTGTTTCAATATGTAGATGACTTGTTAGTCGCTTTACCTGCCGGAAGTGTACAGAACACTCTTAACATTTACAATTCTTTCAATCATAAATTAGTATTTACTGTTGAGGAGGAAACTGACTGTGCTGTTCCGTTTCTGGATACTAGGGTTGTACGCTCAGAAAATAATACAGTCAAACTGGACTGGTATAGGAAAAATTCATGTTCTGGTAGATATATCCCATTCCATTCTTATCACCCTATGAAACAGAAAATGAACATTATCAGAGGACTAAACAACAGAATAGATAAGATTTGCCACCCCTCATTTAAAGAAAAAAATGTAAAACTGTCAGAAAACATTTTGTTGGACAATTACTATCCTAAAGCTCTAATTAAAAAGAATTTTCAAAGACTGTCACCACTAATGTTGATATTAAAGTAGGAAAGTTACAATACATTGAAGGCCTTTCCCAGTCCTTGTCTTCCCTTTTTAAAAATACAAACATTAAAATTGCCAATTACAACATAAAAAGAATGAATTGTTTTTATAACAATTTAAAAGATAAAACCGATACTTTACAAAGATCTAATATAATCTATGGCATTCCCTGTCAATGTGGTTTGGTCTACGTTGGATAAACTTCACAAAGCGTTACACAAAAGTGATAGTAAACACAAACCTAACGCAACTAGCTTGAGCTTACACGTAAATAATACAGATCACAGAGTACAATATAACAACAGCTTCATTCTGGATGTTGAGACTAATTATTTCAGAAGAAATTTCTTGGAAATGTGTTACATAAAAACCTGTAAAAATAATCTCAATCACAAAAAAGACATAGAAGGATTAAGCTCCATGTATACTTATTTACTAACACAAAACTATACCAAACCAATAAAAAAGAACGATCTTTATGAAAAAATTAGTTTCTAGTAAAGTTGACGTTTCTTTTCTCTTTCTGTCATTTTTGCTATTTATTACCAGTTACTTTTCTATGTCTTCTTGTTAAAATTAAATAATTAAAAAATTAAATATGACAAATAAGAAATAACGTCCAGTATTAATTTTCTCTTTCAAATTTTTAAATTAGCCTATGAATCTCTTGATTATAAAATTAAAGAATTAATATAATTAATAATAAATAACTCGTCGAAGAGTAACATTCATCACATTTAAGCCCCCCTTTTTTATAAAATTAAAACTAAAAAATAGATATCATTAATAATAAATAATTTATCTAAAATTAGCATCCACCTAAAAAATTTACCACATCCCTAACTTCAATGCTTTTTATGGTTTTTTGTCGACCTGATGACGACATAGACTACCAACAATGTCCGTTTCAGACTCAAATATCACTAAATAGTTACTAGACTCGACGTCAAAAATTTTTTAAAATGGAGTACCATTTCAACATCATGGTGTTTCTTGCAGTTATGGTCTTAAAAAAGTGTTTTTAACTAATGTTTATTGACAAAGTTTTATTTTCAATATTTGTGTAACTCTCTAAGTGTCTTTTAATCATGTTTGTGTAATCATTCATACTACCTGGCCAACAAAAATGCAAATTTCATTGTCTTCACCAGAGATGAACTAACTGCTAAAATTTTTGTAAGTAATTTCACATACAGTCGTACAATTCATTTAATCACATTTTAAAAAACGAACGTTTTGGTTTATTTTCTGTACCTTGTTTGCATTTTTAGAATCCAGAAGAAGCTACCATTAGGCAGCGAAAGCTCGATAATAAAAATAAAAAGCAGATACTAGAGCCTTTAGATCTTTGATTGCTCATCTCTTCTCCTTATAAGGGCGTTTCCCAGTAGTTAAACTTAGGATTGTTTGTTTGCCAGTGCCCTGTTACTGTCCTTCCTCTTTCTTATATATATATATATATATATATATATATATATATATATATATATATATATATGTATAATTTACAGGTACATTGGTCTGCTGTGCTACAGATCTCTTAAGCCTTACTCTCCTTCGCCCTCCAAGTGAATTTGGTGCAGACATAGCTCTAGGGACATCACAAAGGCTAGGCGTACCTCTTGGTTATGGTGGTCCACATGCTGGTTTTTTTGCCTGTAATCAATCTTTAGTTAGACTTATGCCAGGCAGAATGATAGGCGTAACTCGAGATGCTGCAGGTAGAGATGGTTACCGCCTGGCTCTTCAGACAAGAGAACAACACATTCGAAGAGACAAAGCAACTAGTAATATTTGTACAGCGCAAGCTTTATTAGCTAACATGTCAGCAATGTTCGCTGTTTATCATGGACCTCAAGGATTAAAAGATATTGGTACAAAAATACATCATTTTGCTTTGGTAAGTAGATATCTTCAGGTGTAATATAAATAAAAGGACCCCGACATTTCTTATGGGACGTGGCCCTCGGTGAAATTTTCTCAAATCGATAAATAAAGTTCCCATGGGCACAAAATCGGAAAATGGACAGTTTTTCAGATATCCGGGGTAGAAAGACGATTTTCGGAGATCTTGTTGACAACAGCGCAGAGCTGTGAGGTTGTTTATGCGCCGTTCTTCGGGGTACACGTGGGTTTTTTTCGGTCACTGATTCCAAATCTGGTGTCAAAAATGACAGTTGGCAACTGTCAAAAAGCTGTCAACTCGCCTTATTTCTAATAAAATTGGTCTCACCCTAATCAAGCACCCCAAACGTGAGAGGCACGGGGACTCACACTAATCAAGCACTCCAATCGTGAGAGGTACGGGAATGAACAGTAAATAAGCACCTCAAAGGGAACAGAAATCTTTTATGTCCACGTCGTTGTTCCCGGGTAATGCTAAAAGTAGATAATAATCAAAACCGGCCAAGTGCAAATTGAACTTGCGCAATTAGTGTCCCTTACGTTGATTGCTACTGAAATAAAAATTTTTGTTACGAAGGTATAAAATGATCAGGGACCTCATAAAACACACCTCAAATGAGTTTTCAACAAAGTTTGTTTCCGATCTTTACTGAAAACTTGAAATTTTTGTTTTTTTATATATCAGATAGATTACACAGCCCCACAAAAAAAAGGGGGGTATACTTTTGATGCGATATATCAGATCCGTAGTATTTTTGCCCGCTGATCACGAATCTGACGTCAGAATATCGCCATCACATCTCAATTTTTTTCTAACCTCAAAAAGTAGGTAAAAATTAGTAAAAATTAAGAAAAATATACTCCTAAAAAATTGATTTAAGCTTTTTCATGAATGTATTAATATGTATTCGGACACGCTAAGCTAATATTCATCGGTTGGATTGAGCCATACAGTTCTGTTTTCTTTCTAACCTCAATAAATCAGACAGATAGAGTGTTTCTCAAATGCAAAAACGAATTCAAATTAAAATTCAACCGATCCTTACTAAATTTGGTACACGGGGATTTCTTGGGTCGCTGATCACGAATCTGAGGTTGGATTTGCAAAATTCAAGATGGCAGATGTTTTCGCGTCATTTTGAACGCCGAGAAAATTCATCGGTCGATTTTTATTCTTCTACCTGCATCCAAGGCACCTCCACGTGGTGACGGTGGGCAACGGTGTTACTCCACTAGCCGGCAGAGTCCCTGGATAACGGCTTAGATGCCGTCATGGCAGGTAGAAGAAAGAGAATTACGATGCAGGGACTTGGAAACCCAGTATCGGCGGTTGGTCAGGGTGGGAAAGCGGGCCCGCAGCCGTCGTCATCCAGCGACCGTAGCTCTTCATGTGTGGGTGACTTGGCTCATGTAGAGTATAATGCTACAAGAAAACGGTTTCACGGTACAAGGACTTTTCATAAGTGCGATAAAAACAGTGATTCATTTTGTTATATTTGCTGTCAACACGTATTGAGTAAAATGGGGTCACCGATAACAGATAAGATTAAAACCTTATATAAGGATTGTTTTAACATTGAAATACAGCACCAGGATACAGATTGGGTTCCCCACATCATTTGTAGTTCTTGCCAAATAATGTTGTACATCAATAAGAAGGCGATTAAATATTCCAGACCAGCAATATGGAATAGACCATACAGTGAAAATGATTGCTACTTTTGTATGAATGTTGTATCTAGGCATAACCGCAAAAATAAAAGCACTATTACTTATAACGATGTTTCGACAGTAACAAGACCAACTAAACTAATTCCGTCTCCTGAACCACTTGATGCTGATGTTATGGAAACAAATGATTTCACCTTATCAGTTCATGCCGAAAACATTGAGACTGTCGAAAAAGATTCAAACACTGTTACTAATGAATGTTCTAGTGACAACCTATTATATACTAGTGACACAGATAAAGAATTTCTACCATACAACCGTAAACCAGAACCAATACTCGTATCACAGTCAGAACTTAGTGATCTAGTCAGAGATTTAGGCTTATCCAAAGATGGTTTAGAGCATTTTGCTTCCTTTTTAAAGAAAATACATTTACTTAAGCCAGAAGCTACGATTTCTTATTATAGAAACAGAGATGAAGAATTTCGAAAATATTTCACAATGGACGAGGAATTGTCACTTTCATATTGTACCGATGTAAAAGCTCTAATGGATGAATTTCAAAATAACTCATACGTTCCTGAAGAATGGAGACTGTTCATTGATTCTTCTAAACGGAGCATTAAGGCAGTTTTGCTGCATAATACCAACGTTTACGCTCCCATTCCGATTGCTCATTCCACAGTTATGGAAGAGCAATATGAAAAAATGAAGCAGCTTTTGATAAAAATAAAATATGCTGATCATAACTGGAAAATTTGTGGAGATCTGAAAATTGTAACAATATTGCTTGGCCAACAGTCAGGGTTTACACTTTATCCCTGTTATAAATGTCTGTGGAATAGCAGAGACAGGGAACGTCATTATAAGAAAAAAATTTGGTCAACAAGAGAAAATCGGTATCAAGGACGATGGGATGACTATATGCTAGCGGACTATTGCTGGTCGCTAAAAAGAGAAACAAGTCCTCAAAAGCGTTTGGGCAGAAAGCCTTTGAATAGGTCATTCGCGGAAAAAAGAACAAGATACAGCCAAAAAAAGGAAAGTTAGGCGCGGGTCTAACCTTCGCAATTCTAGGGCTTAAGGGTCTACTATTTGAGAGTATATGGTTTAAAAGTCCTGGTTTTGAGTTTATTGGGTCTCATTTTTAAAGTTACAAGGTTATTGAGGTCTATTTTTTGAGGTTACAGGGTGTGAGAGTCTAAGGTTTCAGGGTTTAGGGTTTAAGAGTATCAGGTTTGAGGATTCCCCAACTGTATACCAAATTTGGTAGGAATCGGTTGGTTTTCAAAAATTTTGTCCGCCATCTTGGATCCGCCATTTTGAATTTTGCAAATCCGACCTCAGATTCACGATCAGCAACCCAAAAAAACCCCCGTGTACCAAATTTGGTAAGAATCGGTTGAATTTTAATTTGAATTTGTTTTTGCATTCGAGAAGCACTATATCTGTCTGATTTATTGAGGTTAGAAAGATAACAGAACTGTATGGCTTAATCCAACCGATGAATATTAGCTTAGCGTGTCCGAATACATATTAATACATCTTTGGATTCATGAAAACGCTTGAATCAATTTTTTAGGAGTATATTTTTCTTAATTTTTACTAATTTTTACCTATTTTTTGAGGTTAGAAAAAAATTGAGATCTGATGGCGATATTCTGACGTCAGATTCGTGATCAGCGGGCAAAAATACTACGGATCTGATATATCGCATCAAAAGTATACCACACTTTTTTTTTTTGTGGGGCTGTGTTATTAAAGGTAATGCACTCGTGATAAATTTCGTTCAATCCTCCCCCCGTGAAGAATATTTCAGAATTTTTTCGAAATTTTTGGATCAGTACTTTTCGAGATAGAGGGGGGACAGCGATTTTTCACGATTTTTTCAAAATAATAAAAAGAAAAATGTGCGCATGTAAGACATTATATATATTTTTAAGCTCGTATTTTTACAAGCTTTTTGACACCCCACTCGATGACCTAGAAAAAATTTTTTTTTCACTTCCAATTTCACCCCCAAAACTAACCCCTTAAGTCAAAATTTAACTTTAACTACATGGCTCTTAATTTCTATATTAGTACTAAATTTCACTCTCTCCACGTCAAATAGTTTCGGAGAAAAAAAAATCGAGTGTGACAGACGGACAGATAGACAGACAGACAGACGATGTATATTCTGACGAATATTTTGTTACAAGTGAGGTGAACTGACATTTTGTTGGTAGCTGCCAAGTTTCAAATGTCATTTTTGACACCGGAATTGGAATCGGCGACCGTAAAAACGTCTCGATGTATATTCTGATGGGGATGGGGATTTATTAGAAATGAGGCAAATTGACAATTTTTTGATAGCTGACAACTGTCAGATGTTATTTTTGACACCAGATTTGGAATCAGCGGCCGTATACCTCGGAGAACGGCGCATAAAGAACTTCATGGCTCTAGGCTGTCCTCGATATCTGAAAAACTGTCCATTTTCCGACCTTGTGTCCATGGGAACTTTTGATCAGGAGCTCGAGAGGAATAACATATATTGATTTCAGACAATTTCACCGAGGGCCACTTCCCATAAGCAATGTGCGGAGTCCTCTCTTGTTTAGACTATAAGAAAAATAAGGGGTTTAAATTTTTACATCACACAGGTTATTTATAACAAGAATTATGACTTTAAAAGCCTTTATTTTTAAATATGGTCTGGTGGAATGTTATTTAAATAAAAATCTTATTTTAAAAATGTAAAAAAGTAAAATATTTTATTTTAGATTTTACACCGTGGCCTTGAAAAAGATGGCAATGTTTTAACAAATGAAATATTTTTTGATACGTTACGAATTCAACCAAAGACTGATATAGATGAAATTAAAAGCCGAGCAGCAGAAAAAGAAATTAATCTAAGATATTACGATGATGGCGAAGTAGGAATTGCTTTAGATGAAACTGTTACTTCTAACGACATAAATGATTTATTCTATGTAATGGGAAGTTCTCAAAAATTTGAAGACGTGATTGATGATCCACATGTGCGAAACAAAGCTATTTACAGAAGCGAGTTTAAGAGAACCTCTCCATTTTTAACCCATCCGGTATTCAACTCACATCATTCA
Source organism: Pachyrhynchus sulphureomaculatus (assembly GCA_019049505.1). Lineage (NCBI taxonomy): Eukaryota > Metazoa > Arthropoda > Insecta > Coleoptera > Curculionidae > Pachyrhynchus > Pachyrhynchus sulphureomaculatus. Next base: position 17,970,890 of record CM032456.1, read on the forward strand.
GAGACTAGAATAGTTAGATATATGAAAATATTGGAAAATAAGGATATATCTCTTGTTCACTCTATGATTCCATTGGGGTCGTGTACCATGAAACTGAACTCAACCACAGAGATGATGCCGTGTTCTTTTAAACATTTTACTGACATACACCCATTTGCTCCATTAGATCAATCGCTAGGGTATCATCAATTGTTTGCTGAATTGGAAAAGGACTTGTGTGCCATAACTGGTTATGACAAAATTAGTTTTCAACCTAATAGTGGAGCGCAAGGAGAATATGCTGGTTTAAGAGCTATTCAATGTTACCACGAAGCTAGAGGTGATAAACATCGGGATGTATGTTTAATTCCTGTTAGTGCTCATGGAACTAATCCAGCTAGTGCACAAATGGCAGGAATGAGGGTTGAACCTGTCAAAGTAAAACATGACGGAACTATTGATGTTGATGACTTAAAAGCCAAAGCGGAAAAATTCCGAAATAGATTATCATGTCTTATGATAACTTATCCATCAACTAATGGTGTTTTTGAAGACACAGTGGCTGAAGTTTGTGACATAACTCACAAAAATGGAGGGCAAGTGTATTTGGATGGAGCAAATATGAATGCGCAAGTAGGCCTTTGTAGACCAGGCGATTATGGCAGTGACGTATCTCATTTGAATCTCCATAAGACCTTCTGTATTCCACATGGTGGTGGCGGTCCTGGAATGGGACCTATTGGAGTAAAGTCTCATCTAGCACCATTTTTACCTGGACATCCTGTTGTAAATCCGCTTGGAGTTAATTCACCGTCCTATGGGGTTGTAAGTGCTGCGCCATTTGGTTCTAGTGCAATATTACCAATTTCATGGGCTTACATTAAAATGATGGGTTCCAGAGGTTTAAGAAAGGCTACCCAAGTTGCAATTTTAAATGCAAATTATATGTCAAAAGTATTAGAATCGCATTATCCAACCCTATTTAAAAGTGCTAGCTCTGGCTTAGTAGCACACGAATTTATTATTGATATTAGAGAATTTAAAAAAACTGCCAACATAGAAGCCGCAGATATTGCTAAGCGACTAATGGATTACAGTTTCCATGCACCAACTATGTCATGGCCTGTTCCTGGAACTTTAATGATTGAACCAACTGAATCCGAAGACAAACAAGAATTAGATCGATTTTGTGAAGCTTTGATATCAATCAGGCAAGAAATTCGAGACATTGAGGAGGGTAAATTAGATATACGAATGAATCCTTTGAAAATGGCTCCACATACACAAGAACAGGTAATTAGTAGTACGTGGGAAAGACCCTATACAAGAGAGCAAGCTGCTTTTCCAGCGCCGTTTGTAAAACCTGAAATCAAAGTTTGGCCGACTGTAGCCAGAATTGATGATATTTATGGCGATAAACATTTGGTCTGTACGTGTCCACCTATTCTAGATCAGTATAATTATTAACATTTTGTAAATTGTAAATGCTTCTTTTTTTTATGATATTTATTTTAAATATAAAAATTACATTTCATTCTAGTTTTTTGAAATCCCAAAAAAGTGTTTAAACAAACCTTAAAGTGGTGAGTATATAAATCCTCTTTCTTATACTAGGATGTTGCTTACATAATATACGAGTAATAAGTATATTTGGGACTTCGACATATACTGCACTGACTTGATGGAAATCCATAATAACTAGGAATAAAAATTTAAACAAATGTTTAAGATCGCCACTTATGTTTATTATTGCTGACAATTGTTTCGACACACTGTGTCTTCTTCTGGAGCACGATGCAAATTAACTAACAAAGTATGTTTCAGAATATATAGTTTACCTAATTACAAGTACTAAATTCATTAACATTATTTACCTTAATATCTAGAACAAGTTCAATAAAGCAGACCCTTCCCCTTCTAATTGATCGTTGAGTAATAGACCTGAGGATTTTTTTCTGATTAATTTCTACCTGCTCTAAACAATTCAGTAATTTTCCTTTCTTTCCGTTATGCAAAATTTTGAAATCTTCATTGAATGTATAATTTTCCTCTGTTAAATGTTTAGCGTAATGAGATTTGTTATTTTTCATTCTAAAGCTTTGTTTATGTTCGTTTATTCTTTTATAAAAATGTCTGCCTCTTTGTCCTATATACGTTTTATTGCAAGTGCCACAGCATAATTCGTAAACCCCCGATTTATTTTCTTTTTTTTGTTTTACTTTTATTATTTTTAATATGTCGAGATAATGTGTTATTTGTACGGAAGGCGATATTTACATGATTTCTAAGGAAACAATTTTGAATTTTATTAGTTAATTTTCCGGTATAAGTGAGTGTATGAAATTTTTCTTTGTTTAGTTGTTTGTACGGGTACACCAGTGCTATTGCTTTTTTAAAATGTTTTTTCATTAAAATATTATCCACGAAATCGCTCCTGTATCCATTGTTTATCCTCTTCGGGCCCAAGAGAGAATTGACGTAAATTTTTTGCTGCCAAGTGAAATAAATACTCTTCAGGGGTCCCAAAACATTAATCATTCTAGATAAATTTTTTTAAAAGCGCAGTTTTTTCAAAAATTGTATCACAAATGATACTTTGGGTCTGTACGATGCTATTAAAACAATTAAGGTTTTTTTTCAGTATTTATTTGTGAAATTTAGAAAAACAGTTTCTTTTAATACTGCAGCATAAAAATACATTGCATTCAACACATTTGCAAAAGGTTAAGTGTGTGCACCCAGAATATCTGCATTTTGTCCTACATTTTTGTTTCTCGCTAACGAATTCCGGGAGATGTTTCGCTTCTTGTTTTCGTAAACGTTTGTCAGGAACTGGCATAATTTTTCTTGTTTTCCTTGGAGGTTCATTGTTCTCTTCTTCAGTAGTTGTCGAAGTTGATTCATGACGTTTTTCACTGTACAAAAGAGACTTAGCAAGCGAAAATTTGAATGACAAATAGTCTTCGATGTCTTTTTTGGGAATTTTTTCAGCAGCGCAAACTTCTCGATATTGGAGCCAACTAGCTGCAGCGCTAAACTCAACAAAAGCGTAAATACATCGGATGGTCCATTTATTTGTTCTACTGCTCATAGGGTACTTTGACATAACTCTGTCCAACAAGTCCACACCTCCTATTTTTTCATTGTATTGCTGAACCACTGATGGACGACTGATTTCTATGTATTTTTTTTCCTGCACTGACCAGCGCTTACATGAACCTAAGGGCTCTGTTCCAAATTCTCCCGAAGCCAAATGAATTGGTTTAGAATCAAACCATTTTGTAAGAGCTATTTTGTTATCTTCAGTAACCAACATATCATGACTGCCCCTTCCAGATTTTTTAAAATTTTTGTCAGATAACAACTGCAGATCTGTTTTTGGTATTCTCATTTTCATTAGCGTGCCAGTTACGTATATTTTCCGAGAAAACAGAGTATCAATCAATGTTTCTGATGTGAAGTATCTGTCGACAAATATTGATACTCCTACTGGTAAAGTATCTGTTAGTTTCAACACCACCTTTCCACCAACATCTAATTTTTCTGGTGTATGGATTAGACTGGATTCTGTGGATTTGCCCTTCCCTTCATATAAATGAAAATCAAGTGGTATCCCGGTAGTCGTCATCATAACCAAATTTTTCAGCCCAACAGGATTAGGTTTTCCCCGCACAAACTGTCTCATCAGTACCTTTCCATGAAATGGGATCATCTGTTCATCAATTGATACGTTTTGAGATCTTTTATTTTGTCGACAACCTTTTTGGATTGAATCCAACATCGGTCTGACTTTCCAAAATCTGTCAAGTGCTTTAGCCTCGTTGGATACAGAATCATCGTCCACAATTTTTAGCCGTGTTCTCAGAGCGAAAAAGCGATTTCTTGACAGATTATCTGAAACGATTGGTACCCTGGTATCCGACCTCCAAAACATTCGGATTCTTGGTAAACTGTAAATACCAATGAGCATGCAACACGCAAAAAACGTTTTTAATTCTTCTGGACTGGTCCCCAGCGACTTTCCTGATACTTTCACTTCCTTCATATTTGTGTACATAGCCATGGATTGAAAAAAATTATCGTCAAGGTATTTATTGAAAAAGTCAATAGGCTTTGGAATATTTTCAAGGCTCAACGGATCTCGATCACAAGGCACATACTTCTCACGTTGTGGTTGAAAATTGGTTCTCTTCCATTTCCTTTTTTTACCAATTGGAATCAAATTTATTAACGGCAAGTCGTCGTCCCAACTGCTACTGTTTTCAAGCTCACAGCCTCAATTATCGTCCTCTTCTTGGTCATTTTCAAGGATCATTTGGTCTTGGCTGGCGCCAAAAGTTTGGATTTCTGAAGGCTCATCCCACGCGCCCCACTAGTCGTCGTCATCAAGAAGATTTTCGTCCAAATCGGAATCATTTAAATTCAAATTATCTGCGATATCCTGTAGTTCTTGAAAATAAAAATGATAAATGTATCGTTTGGGTCCCACGGTATCAACGGTGATACCCGGGGTTCCAGGAATCAAAAATATTATTTATCCTACTATGCCTACTATAACAAATATTCCCCACCTTTCTTTAACTAATAATTAGAAAGCTTATTAAAAAAAACGACACAAATACTAGGTACTTACGTTTATTTTGCGTAATTTTATTAGCAGCGGCCATGGCAACTCAAAACATGCATGTAAACAACTGAATATCTCGACTACATTGGCCCCAACGTGAGCCGGCAATTTTCTGCGCATTAATATACGCATATCATATATGATAACAGCGGGAGCGTTGTCCAAATCGAGCTGCAGATTTGTTAAATAATTTAGAACTCGGGGTATCATATATGATACCCGGGGCCCGAGGAGGTTATACTAATTTGTTTTATAATATTTAATTCTTTCTGAAAATTTTCTTCCGTTAATGGTGTATTTATTAGTCTATGGATGATATTATTATAAGCCGAGATTTTATGCGTGAACGGGTGGTTAGAATTAGCGTGTATAGTTATATCCGAGTATGTTGGTTTATGGAAGATTTCAAAATCGTGTTTATTCATTTTGTTTGATATTTTTAAATCTAGGAAATTAATCTATTTATTTGTTGCTATTTCTGTTGTAAAAGTAATATTATTATGAAGTTGGTTAATATAATCTAGAAAAAGTTTTAGTTGTCGATCTGTGCCTGTAAAGCAAGTCAATATATCATCTACATACCGGTACCAATAAAAGAAATTTTTAAAAAGATGAAAATTACTGATTTTTTCTTCTAAATGGCCCATCAAAATTTCAGATAAAATTGGACTAAGAGGGTTTCCCATTATTAAACCTTTCTTCTATAATATATATAAAATGCAACGTCTCTCTGTCTGTCTGTCTGTCTGTCCGTTAGTGCGCTTATCACTGGAGAACCACTTATCCGATTTACGTACTTTTTTTTTTAAACATACTTATGTTCTCTGGCCAGGTTATAGGCTATATTTTATTACGATAGGTAGCATAAGGAATGAGCAGTGACGATAATAGTGAATAAAGTCGGAAAAAAGTTTGCCGGTAGCGCGTTCCCTTGCAATACACAGCCTAAACCATTAAATATGGAACAATATTATGTAGCAAAGAATATCTGTAATCTATAATCTATAATATATGTAAAATGCAATGTCTCTCTGTCTGTCTGTCTGTCCATTAGTGCGTTTATCACGCGAGAACCACTTATCCAATTTACGTGTATTTTTTTAAATTCATACATATATTCTTTGGCCAGGTTATATAATAATAATAATCTATATCTATAATATATATAAAATGCAGCGTCTCTCTGTCTGTCTGTCTGTCTGTCCGAGAGTGCGCTTATCATTGGAGAACCACTTATCCGATTTACGTGCTTTTTTTTAAAACATACATATGTTCTCTGGCCAGGTTATCTATCTATAATATATATAAAATGCAATGTCTCTCTGTCTGTCTGTCTGTCCGTTAGTGCGTTACGTACTTTTTTTTTAAAACATACGTATGTTCTCTGGCCAGGTTATAGGATATATTTTATTGCGTTAGGTAACATAAAGAATAAGCAGTGACGATAATAGTGAATCAAGTCGGAAAAAAGGCTACCGTTAGCGCGTTCTCTTGCAATATACTGCCTAAACCATTAAATATGGAACAATTTCATGTTGCAAAGAATGTAATATATATAAAATGTAACGGCTCTCTGTCGGTCTGTCTGTCCGTTAGTGCGCTTATCACTTGAGAACCACTTATCCGATTTACGTGTTTTTATAAATTTATACATATGTCTATATAATTCCATATAAGCCTAGATAATGGGAGATAAGGTGAGATAATGTTAGATAAGTATAAATAATGGGAGATAAGGAAAAATAATGGGAGATAAGCAGAAATAAGTCTAAGTAATGCGAGTTATGGTGAGATAATGGGGATAATGGGAGATAAGGAGAAATAATGGGAGATAAGGAAAAATATTGCGAGATAAGTCGAGATAAGCCTAGATAATGGGAGATAAGGTGAGATAATGGGAGATAATTATAAATAATGGGAGATAAGCAGAGATAAGTCTAGGTAATGGGAGTTATGGTGAGATAATGGCAGATAAGGAAAAATAATTGGAGATAAGGAGAGATGTTGCGAGATAAGTCGAGATGAGCCTAGATAATGGGAGATAAGATGAGATAATGGGAGATAAAGAGAAATAATGGGAGATGAGCAGAGATAAGCTTAGATAGTGGAAATTATGTACAGATAATGGGAGATAAGGAGAAATAATGGGAGATAAGGGGAAATAATGGCAGATATTTTATTACGTTAGGTAACATAAGGAATAAGCAGTGACGATAGTAATGAATCAAGTCCACGCGAGCGGAGCCGCGGGCACGGCTAGTACTTATATAAATGTTATCGTTAAATTCGAAATAATTCTGGTCTAAGCACAATGTTAAGATATCTAATATTTCTTGTTTAATTATTTGGTTAACATTTATTTTTATTGAGTAATCTGTACTTCTACATATAATTTTAACACTTAAATTTACAAGTAACTTTATATACACAGAGTGGTGTACCAGTATTCCGTGTACATAGAGTTACTGTGGATTTCTGGGATGAAAATATGACCACTTTACCCAACTTACCTTAGTCCAAAAATTCGTAATTTTTGAGATACAAGGTGTCAAAGTTATACTTTTATTTTAGTTTTTCTTAAGTAGCTTTCTTAATGATTGTACTATTTGTAGATTTGGTGCTAAGCGGTTTTTTAAGATGAGAAATTGAAATCAACTCACAGTTTTGTTGTAGGGGATGCCATTTATTGTACTGTGTATACTTTTAAGTTGTCATAACTTTTTTATAATACTTTGCCTGATATTTTTTTATTAAATATTCGTATTTTCCCCTTCCCCTGTCTAAAAAAGCTCTCTTGGTAAATGTTGCTCCAAGCAACAGTTTCTGAGCTAGTGGGATGTTTGTTTCCATCTTTTAATTCCATTGTCAAATTCGCAAATGCGTTCCTTCTTATATATATCTTATTATTGTTGTTAGCTTTATATATATATATATATATATATATATATATATATATATATATATATATATATATATATATATCTTATTATTGTTGTTTAGCCTGTTTGCCTTTAAGCATGCTCCAAATTTCAAAGACTATTCTTTTGGACCTGTCCTAAGCCTGGATGAAGTGTGAAGGAACGCAGGAACTATCTATATATATATATATATATATATATATATATATATATATATATATATATATATATATATATATATACTGTGAACATACGTGCTCCGTAATAAATCACGATTTCTCGGGAATTTAAGAGTGATTAAATTGAGCAAAGCAAGCTAAAAGTGATTAACAGGTTGACTGCCGACCACTCCGATCGGAGTGCGTCGGGTCTCTTTGCCAACGCCGTCTACTCCGATCGGAGTTCGACATGCGTTCTTACAAAACGTTTCAGTATTCCATCGGCGTTGTATATGAAACGTGTTTCTAGTGGTGGCGTTGCTTAAAAACGCAAGTTCTAACAGGTGCTTAAGTGGTTCCGCGGATTTGCTTTTGGTTTGGTTGTAATCTGCCGTACAATATGGACAATCAACCTGGGCCTTCTGGTATTAAAAAAAGACATTGTAGTGATGAAAAAAAGGTATATGATAAGAAAAAGAAGCTAACTGACACTGAATTATTGCAGCTATTGGAAGAAAGCGGAGGTAGTAGTGACGAACATTACGTACCAGACACAGACGATAGTGATGTAAATTCAAGCTCCGAGTCCGAAGAAGAGAATTTTATAGACCCTATTCGGCCACATCAAACACTTCCTAGCTTTGATGAGATAAAATGGAACGACAGAGGTGCGTTAAAACAAATTTTGTTCCAGAAAACCCAGGAATTATTGGTGCAAATTCCAGGACAGGGTGCACCTATCGATTTTTTCGAAATGATCATTGATGATGATTTTTTACAAACTATTGTAGAACGAACGAACTCTTACGCAGTCGAGGTTTTGCTGCGCCCAGAAACAAGTACAAAATCACGTATTACTAATTTTAAAGATCTTACTCTTGACGAACTAAAAATTTTTTTGGCCGTGTTACTTCACACTGGCACAATATCCTTGAGCCGTCTTAACGATTATTGGAAAACTGATCCGCTATTTAATCTACCTGTTTTTAGAAAATATATGTCAAGGAATAGATTTTTGCTTATCTTGAGGTGTTTGCATTTTACATCTCCAGATATGGATCCGGCAGATCGGCTAGGAAAGATTAGATTTGTGGCAGATTTTTTTAACAACAAGATGGGAGAAATTTACTTTCCTGGAAGAGAGTTGTCTTTGGATGAAGCTATGGTACTTTATCGGGGTCGTCTCCAGTTTAAACAGTACATCAAGAATAAGCGTCATAAGTATGGTATGAAGTTATACATGCTGACAGAGCCTAATGGACTTATTTTGAAATTTTGTGTCTACGAAGGTGCGACAGATGTTTATGGTGGAAGCGGACATACTGAAAAGATTGTTTTACATTTATTGGAGAAAAAATTGGGTGTGGGACATGCTGTTTATCTAGACAATTTTTACAATAGTGTTAATTTAGCTAGGAAATTACTTCAACAAAATACATACTGCACTGGTACGCTGAGAGCTGAGAGGAAAGATAATCCGAAAGAGGTAATGAGTGCAAACTTAAAACGTGGTGAGAATAAATCTATGTTTTGCAATGGAGTGCATGTCGGAAAATGGCGCGATAAACGCAATGTTCAATACATTTCAACAGAATTTGGAAGCGAAATGGGCATTTTTAAAAACAAAAGAAATCAAGAATCTGAAAAACCTTCCGCAATCATTGGATAAAATGCTTTTATGTCCGGTATAGATAGACAGGATCAAATGATGGCATATTATCCTTGCAGCCGTAAAAACCATTCGGTGGTACAAAAAGTTATTCATGCATGTGCTGCAAATGGGCATGATAAACGCCTATTTTTTGTACAATAAATATTCGCGGTCTGACCAGTTACGATTATATGACTTCCGATTGGATGTCATAAGAAATTTACTAGCCAGACGACCAATTACTAATTTGCCGCAAATTCCTCCAGGCCAAATAAATGTCCACAGCATTAGCAAAGTAGAAAAAATTGTTAGTGAAAAAAAAGGAACTTAAGAAACAAAACGGGTAAGCAGAAAGGAATGCAAAGAATGCAGGAAAAATAAAATAAGAAAGCAAACAGTGTATGAATGCAAAATGTGCCCTGGACAACCAGGTTTTTGCCTTAATTGCTTTGAGGATTACCATAAAAATGTACAAAAATGATTTAGAAATAAATGTTTTGAGTTCATGAGTTCGATTTATTATTTCTTTATTCATTTAATTGGACACTCCGATCGGAGCGTTCGGCATCTAGTAAAAATTTTCACTTGCAATGCCGATTACTCCGATCGGAGTGAAATTTTTTTTTTTCTAATATTTTGAATGGCACATAAAAAAAACACATCCAAGACTCATTTTAATTCATATTTACCACAATAAAATAAAAATATTTGGAAAAATCTTATCGGCGTCAACCACAAACTCAAAAATATAGATCGGCAGTCAACCTGTTAAAGGGATAGGAGGAGTGATAAAGAAGAGTTAGATTCATAACCCTGAAAAACACCGTACAAATACGTAAATTGAATTAACCTAAAAGAAGCGAAAATACATAAATAGCCACACTGATAAGAACCGATAAGGTCCGACGGGTCGACCGGCCGAAGGTTTTTGGCGCGGTGTGAAAAACAGAAGTTGACAGGTCCGGATCAAGTTAAATTGAACTGAATAAAATTGAGCCGATATTGATTGAATAAACGAACAAATTAAACCATATTGTTGACTAGAGAACAAACAACACGTTGAAATATAAACCACCCAGGAAGCAATAAAGCAATGGAAGACATGCTGCAAAAAATACTAGACAAGCTGGTTGGAATAGAAATAGCAATATAAGAATAGAAGAGAAGCTGAACAATATATGCATTGAACAAGAAAAGTTAAAGAAACAAAATGAAGAACATAATAAATGAGCAAGAAAAGAGAATTGAACAAATAGAGAAAGAGATAAGAAAAAGAAAAATCGTGCTACAGGGTGTTGAAGAGATAGAAGGTGAAAATGAGATGCAACTGAGAAATAAAATGAGAGAAGTTATAGAGAGAATAGAAGTTAATATTGATAGGGAAGGTGATATGACATAAATCAGGAGAATAGGCGACCCAGGAAAAGGCAGATATAGACCAACAGTCATAGAATTGAAGACACGAGAGATTAAGTATAGAATAATGAAAAGCAAAAATAGGCTACGAGGAACAAGAGTATACATAAATAACGAATACACGAAAGAATTTCAGGAACAAAGAAGGAAGTTGTTGAAAATTATAAAAGAGGAGAAACAGAAGGGGAATAAGGCAAAATTAACTTATAATAAGGCAATCATAAACGGAGAAATATTTAATCTAGAACAATTAGAAAAAATAAGTGAGGAAAATGAAAATCAAGGAGCGGAAACTGTAAAGGAAAATGCAGAACACCTGAACAAGGAAAAGAAGAAAAAAGAAAAAAGGAGAACGACATTAGAAGTGTAACTAGCACCGGACGGAATACAACAAGGAAGACGGGACTGATCAACCCATAAACTATATCTAGAGAACCCAAAGGGTGGCCCTACCCCAAGAGGGGTGTTTCTAGGCCATATATATATATATATATATATATATATATATATATATATATATATATATATATATATATAGGTGTGTTAGGAACAACATCAATGGTTCCTCTGTTGATGAAATAATTATATAATAATAAAAATACAGTTAAAAGAAGATAATGTAATTTTATTAATGATTTAATGCAACATTATATTTATAATAAAAGAAAATATATTACAAATGATTTAATTATATTATTCTAATTATTAAGAGCAACTGGACTGGCACAGCACGATTATAATTATGTTATTAAAAGTAATTTGTTTAACATTTATTAAAAAAGTAGATTTATCTATGCAAGCTAAAATTTAGTAACGAGAGTTCTTTTTTTTAAGTCTTATTAAGTCTTACTTTAATATTGATTAATAGGAATTTTTACTTGCAATTAATTTCAATTTTCTAACGCAAAATTAAAATTCTAGGTTGATGCGATAATCAAAACTTTTGGTTCGCTAAATGAAATAATATTATATATATATATATATATATATATATATATATATATATATATATATATATGGGACGTTCTTTGTCAAACGGAACAAGGCTCTGCTCAAAATTCATGTTGATGGATTTGAGTGATCTTGGGCTTAAAATGTTCGTTATTGACCCCTCTTTATGGGCTAGTGTGGCCTTTTGGAAAATTTCTAAATGGCGGCTCAATATGGCGGACAGAAATCGGAGAAAAATCAATATTTTGGAGTAAAAAATTAGCAAAAAAAATTTAGTGCCGATTCGATTGGTTTTGGGTGCAAATTGTTTATAATTGACAGCCCTAAAAAGTTGAATAGGTAGGTTGGCGAAATTCAACATGGCGAATCCAAGATGGGGGCTGAAACCTCAAAAACGTCGAAAAATGAAAAAAATCGAGACTCTGACTACAGTTTTTGACACTTAACCTGATTATATTGGCCCCTAATGTTGAGTGTTAATCACTCATTACTTATACAGGTTATTATGAATCCAAAATTCAAAATGGCGGCTCCAATTAACTTCAAATTGTAATAAAATCGGTAGAAAACGGTGAAATTTAGGTGGAAACAGTCCCGAACGAGTATATTGATGGTTCATAAATCGTCAAATGATTGCTTTTTGTATCATGAAGTCAAACTTCATAAATCAAATATGGCGGAGTCAAAATGGCGTCAAGCAATGCCATATATAAGGAAAAACCCACTGTCAGATAAATTCGCACAACCCATTTACTTGAAATTCTTAAGCGAAACGTGTTATCTCGTGGCTTTCTGCAGTCTGAATACGAATACGCATTCGGAATAACAAAAAAAAAAGAATATTTTATGGTGCTAATTAAGAGACGAAACACTATACTAAAATGTCTTAACTTCTCTATTAAGTTTACTCTAAAAGTCTATTGAACCGAATTTTAGTCTCTAAAACCCTATTTAAAATCTGCTCAAATTTTGGTCTCAATAATTCATTTTTAATTAGGAAAAAATGCTATAGTGAGTAGAGAAAAGATATTTTCAGAGCAAACAGTTGAAGAAGATTTTATCTTTGAAGAGCCCTTACATGATTTTCACTGTTTTTGGAGAATATTCAGAATTCTATATCTTTAAGAGTCAGAAGGGAAAATCTCATCGTCATCGAATATTTTATTAAAATAAATTTTGTATTCATATTTATCGAAGCGGGTTATATAAGTAGTCGCGAAAGTGAAAAGTTCTCTTTTTCACCGGTAGGTGGCCATCAATATACTCGTTTGGGACTGTTTCCACTAAATTTCACCATTTTTTACCGATTTTATTACATTTTGAGGTTAATCGGAGCCGCCATTTTGGACTCATAATAACCTGTATATGTAATGAGTGATTGAAACTCAACATTTGAGGCCAACATATTCAGGTTAAGTGTCAAAACTCTCTCTTACAATTTGAAGTTAATCGGAGCCGCCATTTTGAATTTTGGATTGATAATAACTTGTATAAGTAATGAGTGATTAACACTCAACATTGGAGGCCAATATAATCAGGTTAAGTGTCAAAAACTCTAGTCAGAGTCTTGATTCTTTTAATTTTTCAACGATTTTGAGGTTTCAGCCGCCATCTTGGATTCGCCATATTGGATTTCGCGAACCTACCTATCCAACATTTTAGGGCTGTCAATTACAAACAAGTTGCACCCAAAAACAATCGAATCGGCCGTAAATTTTTTTTTTGCTAATTTTTAACTCCAAAATCTTAATTTTTCTCTGATTTCTGTCCACTATATTGTGCCGCCATTTAGAAATTTTCCAAAAGGCCATACTAGCCCATAAAGCGGGATCAATAACGAACATTTTAAGCCCAAGATCACTAAAATCCATCAACATGAATTTTGGGCAGAGCCTTGTTCCGTTTGACAAAGAACGTCCCATATATATATATAACACGTTGGCTGAAAAGTGTTTGGTCTGATACATATGGCAAAGACAAATCCTTCTACAAGAAAGGTGTAGAAATGTTAGAAAAGCGTTGAACTGATTGTATCACTCTTGAAGGAGACTATGTTGATGAATAAAGTCGCATTTTGCAAAAAAATATGTTTTAAGTAGCTAGACCAAAAACTTTTTAGGCCGCGTGTTATGTTCATATAAAAATGGTATTTGGCTACAGCTTAAAACTTTTTTCCCTTGAAATTACCATTTACAATGAAGAAGTAATAGGAATGAAAGAGACAATATTAGACCTTAGTATATTATACTGTTTATATTGTTGTGAAACCGCAGCAACAAAAAAAATAACCATTTAACAAAAGTTAAATTTGTTATTTTTTGTTGTTGTTACTAATACATAATTTCAAATTACACAATAATCCTATTTTTTATATATTCCTAGTTTTAAAGGTACCTCTTTGCTCTGTCTTGAACTTAAGGTCACTGGAAAAGGATTAAATACGTGACTTGGTGATTTATTTAAAGTAGCATTATTATCACAATTTGAAGCTTTTGTAGGTTGTTCTAAAAATATACTTCTAGGAATATTTGGTGAGATACTTCTATTTGAGGTTGGCGAGGAAAGCTTTTCACTACAACTATCTCTATTAGGACTGTGGAAACTAGGTAATCTTAAATTTAAAGGTCTCAATGAATTTTCGGTAGTTTTAGTTTTCTTATCACAGCTATAACCATTATCAGTTTTTGATTTAAACTCTATAGGAGACAAAGAATGGCTTCGTTTTACATTTGATTCTAACAAGCCTAATGTAGAGGTCATAGAGTCTACCATGGTATCGCAATCTTCAAGATTAACCAGAGATTTAGTTACAATTTCAGCTGAATTTTTAAAATCTATACTTATCGTCAAATCTTTTGTTTGAAGAGTGCATTTAGTAAAGTCATTATATTTTTCCCTTGGAACATTTTCATCCACATTACTTTTACTATCAGTCTCTATTGTTAATAAATCACTGGATTGAGCTTCTATTAAACAGTCACTCGTCTCTACTGAATCTTTAAAAGAATCATCGTAATTTTGAGGTTTTGGATTTGGATATTGAGTAGCGGTATATTTTACAAAATCACTTTCTAGTGTATCTTTTTCACATGTTAAATCATCATCCAAAGATTCAGTGGGCCTATTAGATAAGTTACTTGAAATTGACTCAAGCAAATTGACATTTTCTTGTATTAATTTTCTTGAAAGATGTGATTTCTCCTCAGATATATCTTTACTTTTTTTTATTTTATTTATAGCAAATGATTTCAGCAGATCTAGATTTTCTTGAATAAGTTTATTAGATTTACTGTCCTTTATTTCCTCATTAACAAGTGAGGGAGCAATAATTGTTTCTTGTGATTCATTATTTGTCACAATAAGATCAAAAAAGTTATTATCTGAAAAATCAGGGGATTTATTAACATTACAAGTTTGATATCCAACTGGAGTTTCCGATTTACTTTCATGTAGCCCTCCTAAAATTGTAGTTGTCCCTTGTTTATTATAATTTAAAATAAGGCTATTATATCTTTCATCAAGACTTTTACTTTTTTCTAATATATTATGATACCTAGACCCGTAGTCAGGAGACTGCTTCTCGGGTAAGATATTTGTTTCAAATGGCTTCTCACCATTATTTTTAAAGTCGATCGCCGATTGCGTGTTAGTCCATGAATGTACGTTATGTATTTTTTGCTCTACGGGGCTGACATTCGACGGTTCTAAATTTGTATCGAATAAATATGAACTGGGACAAAGGGAATTGTTTGTAACATCCGATTGAGTTTCCATTGTTTCGTCGGTATTATTAAAGAGAAGAGGCGGTGACGGAGATAAACGAGACTGGCATTGCATTATTCTATGCAAAATAAGAGAATTTTCTTGTATAATTTGTAATGCCCGTTCACTGTTTCGTCTAGTAAACTTATGTTCTACTTCACTGGATGATTCCGTTAGGTTACTTTCTTTAAAATATTTTACTCGATCCGCTAAAAACATTTCGAAATCTGAACTTTCATCGTCAGAGTCCGAAGTGAGTTTTAAGTTAACTGGAGATAAACTTAAACTACCACTAATTTGATCATCACTCGGTACATTTAAACTTGGACTATCGTCAGTTTGTATAGTTTCGGCACTTGCACTACTGTCACTAACACTTATAGTATTGTCAATCTTCATAAGATTAGTATCACACGAATTTAGATTATCTGTAATTTGACTTTTTCCTATGTCTCCCTCGTCTTCTGATGAACTGTGAACATCATCATCACAAAGTTCCGTATCACTAGAACTAGAGCTAGAAGTGGGTTTTGGCGTATCTTTCCATTGTAAAGTACTGGAAGGTACTTGCCTAGCAGGTGGTATGCTGCCCTTTGGAGGGCCGAGGCGTTTAGAAGGAACCAAAGCTCTCTTTCCCAAAAGAAGATGGTTCATAGCTACGGGTGTAGCTGGGGGTGGTTGTCTTGTTATAGCGGCCGAAAAAATAATGTGAGCTTGTCTCTGCCTCTGCTTTAGTTTCACATACTGTTGTTTTAAAGCACTAATATCTAAAGGTATGGCATGTTTCGGATGCAAGTGTATTTGTTTATTAGTTGTGCTGGGAATAGAAGTACCCCAAGGGGTTATGTTGTATAAATAGTGATCTCTTAAACTCTTTAACTCAGTTAAGGCACCTATAGAAACAATTGCCTTAATTAAAGAGTTGGCATCTATTAAATTAAATTCTAAAAGTTCTCTAGTTAAAACGCCCATAATACAGTAGAATTCATCAGCAGTTCTTACTACCAGTATTCTTGGGGCCAAAACTTGCCAAATAGCCAAAGCAGTTCTCAGTAAAATTGCATTACCTTCCAGAAATATAAGGTCCCAGACTCTTAACACTGTAGGTTGTGGTAAGCAGTTACAGAAAAGAGTTAAAAACCTAAAAAAAAATCTTATTATATATTTGTAGCTGTTGTTATAACAGCCAGCATATCAAATCTACTACATATGTCTTTTTAATTTTCAAGAAATCGTATATTTAAATTTGATTAAAACTATTTTGGTTTGATCTAAATTGAGTTTCTCTTTTATCTTTATATATATAATTTAATCTAATGCAACAAAATAATAATACCGAATATTAAATCAAAAAGAAAGGTTAAGAAAGATAACATATTTATAAATTATCACAACTTCAACAGACTCATTTAGACCACGATAGATTAAGAAAATACTTTTAATAATTTTAGCAAACCGGCAGAATTCTTATTAAATTAAAAAAACCGGTCAAGTGCAAGTTGAACTTGCACAATTAGTGTTCCGTACGTTGATTGTTTTTAAAATAAAAATTTTTGTTAGGGTGGTATAAAATGATCAGTGACTTCACAAAACACTCCCCAAATGAGTTTTCAACAAAGTTTGTTTCCAATCTTTACTGAAAACTGGTGACCTTGAAATTTGTTTTTTTTTATATATACCAAATAAATTATTAAAGGTAATGCACTCGTGATAATTTTCTTTCAATCTATACCCCGTGGAGAATATTCCAGAATTTTTTCAAAATTTTTTGATCAGTAGTTTTCGAGATAAGGTAGGGGACAGCGATTTTTTAAAAGTAATACGAAGAAAAGTGTGCGCAAGTATTACATTATATATATATTTTTTACTCGTGTTTTCACAAGCTTTCATTTGACACCACACTCGATGACCTAGTAAAAAAAAGTTTTTTTCACTTCCGATTTCACCCCTCAAAACGAAACCCTTAAGTCAAAAATTATGTAACGGTGGTATAAAATGATCAGTGACTTCACAAAACACATCCCAAATGAGTTTTCAACAAAGTTTGTTTCCAATCTTTACTGAAATCTGATGACCTTGAAATTTTTGTTTTTTTTATATACCATATAAATTATTAAAGGTAATGCACTCGTTATAATTTTCGTTCAATCTACACCCCGTGGAGAATATTCCAGAATTTTTTCGAAATTTTTTGATAAGTAATTTTCGAGATAAGGCCCGGGACAGCGATTTTTCGCGAGTTTTTAAAAATAATACAAAGAAAAGTGCGCGCAAGTATAATATTATATATATATTTTTTACTCGTGTTTTCACAAGCTTTCATTTGACACCACACTCGATGACCTAGTAAAAAAAAAATTTTTTTTCACTTCCGACTTCACCCCCCCAAAATTAACCCCTTAAGTCAAAATTTAATTCTCAAAACTATATGGCTCTGATGAGGCCATCAATTCCTATATTATTACCAAATTTCATCTTTCTACGTCAAATAGTTTCGGAGAAAATCGGGTGTGACAGACAGACAGACAGACAGACAGACACCGAAGTGATCTTATAAGTGTTCCGTACGGAACACTAAAAGTATTTATTTAGTATTATTGTCTAATACTAATTTGGTTGTTGTAAAATATTAAATAAAGTTTCAAGGGTGTTATATTTACAAAAATTGTAAACTGGGAGAAGAAAGAATTTCCAGACTTTAAATTTTAAACTGGAATTATATTTATGCTATTTAATCTAATATTCTAGCTACCAACGAACTTATAGTAATAAAAATTGTCTGGGAATTGAGTCAAGAAAAGTGATTTCTAATTTGTTTATAATATTGTGACATGCCTATATCTTTCATTAATTTTTGTTTATTTTTTAATTCAGTTTATAAAGAATGTTGAGCTTTAGTTAGATTTTTGTTAGTTAATTATTATTGTTACATCAATATATTGTTATTATTACTAAATAAACAACAGATTAGTAGAATAAATAATATTTGGCGTATCGTAATAACAATTGCAAACTTTGAAATTTTAAAGTAGATTTGATATGATGACGCTGTTCATATATATATATATATATATATATATATATATATATATATATATATATATATATATATATATGTTCGGAAATAGTTTAAATAAGTTTAATTAAATAAGTCACCGACAGAGTGCAGTATAAGCATCTATTTTGTCATGGTTTTCTGTCAGTACCCGGATAAGGTCGGAAATGGAGTTCTTTGTGTTTGCTGAACCTAGCCCAGCTGATGAGCCGTGATACGGCGAAACGCATCTTGGGATGGTCTAGCAAATACAGAGAAGACTTTTGGTAACTACCAAAGTGCGGATTTTTCGATTCGCCTTGGTTGCCTCACCAATGCGCCATCTATGCCTTCAACCGGGAAGCTTGAGAAGATGCGCTTCTGCAACGAAGTGTCAGCTGTGGACTGGCCGCTTCGTTCGGAAAGACTTTAAATAAGTCACCGACAGAGTGCAGTATAAGCATCTATTTTGTCATATATATATATATATATATATATATATATATATATATATATATATATATATATATATATATATATATATATATTAGTTAAAATAAATACATAGGGTTTTTCAACAAGCGTTCTGCAACTACGTCGTAATAGTAATTTACGTTGATTTGGTGGATATTCAGGGCAAAGTAGGTCCACTTATTTACCTAAGTTAAAGAAGTTTTTTACACTGATAGCTGCTGTCATTGATTTTCCTAATACTGGAAAACAGAGATCTATATCACGTAATTGAAAGTCACCTTTGGAAAAAGCAAATGTACGATTGTTCAGCTCTAACAGCATTTTCTATTACCACCAATTAATATACATAATGGAATTTTAAATGATGGATTCGTAAAACGATTTTAAAGGTCATTTTCGTTTGTAATTAAGCGGGGCACCATTGTACAACACTGTTTGGATTGGAGTAGTAGGGACTGGGGGCTTAAGCCTCACCCCCCCACCACTTTTCTGATTGGTCGACCTTGACCCAAGCCACGCCTCCTAAGCCACACCTCCTTGTCTGGGTTCAGTGTCGCTGCAAATTTCGTGCAGTTCATTTCGATCCTAAAACATTAGCATTGATCGTCCCCACTTCCTAATCGCGCGCATGAGCCCTCCCACTTAACTCTGATTGGTCGGGGCTACTTTTGGCCCCGCATACAGGCTCCCCACCCCTTTTCTGATTGGTCAGACTTGGCTCCGCATACTACCTCTCACCACTTTCTTCTCATCACCCCTTCCACACAGCTTACAGTAACATACAACTACTTAAGAGCAAGCGCCTCATTTGCAAACCAAGTTGCAAGAAGCAAGGTGTCCAGTACTTATCAAGATTTTCATGGCATCTTTGATTTTCGATACCATTATCGATCACGTAGGTGAGGTTATTTGTCGTCTACAAAGTACTTCAACATCTGTGTGGGAGTTGAAAGAAGGGGATCTCAAATTTCTACCCCTTAGTTATATGAAAGAATATATCAGCTCAATTGAATTGCAGAAAGTTTGGAGCAAGTTGCCAGAACGATATCGAAGAGATAAGGAACTACAGTTAAATTTACCGTGTTACAAGCATTATAATCAACCAGGCGTAAGTGCACACCTCGATGGGCCGCCACCATCAATAAGAAAATGCTGTGGCAACGTAACGAAAAGCGAAATCAGGAAAGTGAATAAGAAGGTTTGCAATATTTCATACTCTGACGATTCTATTAAAGTATTGCAAACTGAAGAGAGTAGAAGTTTAAGTGATGGAAGAATTAGTGAGAGAAATGTGTGAGGAATTTATAATGTCGGAGGCATGTTCGGAGTATTATGCGAAGGATGGTCAGGAGACTGAAGCGCAGAGTATTACGATATTCCTGGAGTATATGGAGCATGCATTTAAATGTAAATTAGCAGCTCAAGCATGTCGTGAGTTTCTTAGTAGTAAAAATGAAGATAAACTTATTAAGGAATTTCTTGAGTTAGGGCTAATTGAACATGTATTAACATTAATGGAATACAATAAATGATTACTGTAAAATAATAATTTGTAATAAACACACTTTTTAATTTTATTATAGTTTTATTTTTTACAATACACCTTTTTTTAAAATCCAAGAATTGTGAGATTTATCAAATCCTAGCCATTTAACAAAAACTTTATTTCCTTTTTTTCTTATAACTTTTTCCACCAAATACGCGTCAGGATGTTTCACTTTTTGCAATTCCTCTTTATAAAAGCTACCTTCAATATTTTCATTATTGGCATCTTTTAAAAGATAAGTAGTAGGGTTTGTGAATTGTATTTTTCTAATTTGAAATATTTCAGTTGACCAGTTGGGAGTATATCCCTTGTCAAATGCCTCTCTTCGCTTCGAAATTCTCACAAAATCGTTTACTTTAAACTTGACATGCTTTACATCGAAAATTTTCTGGAAAGTAAAAGAATTTAATAGTACGTGTTCTTCATTTTTCCGGTTAATATTAATAGGTTTGTATCCCGTAGTTCTATGAACAGTATTATTGTATTTTTCCACAATACTTGGCAAAATATTTAACCATTTATAGTTTCCTTGATTACTGAAATACTTCCACATTATATTTTTTAAAGTACGATTAACACGTTCCACTATACTTGCTTTTAAATTAGAAAAACTACTGTAGTGATTTATTTTATAATCGCGCATTAGTTTTTCAAATTCTTTGTTGTAAAATTCTTTTCCCAGATCTGTTTGCAAATTAACAGGTTTTGTAGTTTTATCTAAAATTTTTTTCATTGCTGATGTTACTTCTTTTTCCGCTTTTATTTTTAAGAGGTTCAGCCCAAACATATTTTGTAAAAGCATTTATTACTACTAAAATATATCTGCTCGATTTATTAAATTTAGCATAAGGCTGCATTTCGACTAAATCAGCTTGCCATAAGTCATTTAAACCTTTTACTATCGTTCTACGTCTCCGATAATTTTTTCTAGCTGGTTTATGTAATTCTTTAACAATGGTTTCTTTAATATTTTCCTTCATAATGGCATTTCCTTACTAGTGATTTTTTATAGAAGATCTTCCTTAAATAATGTTTACTTGACCACTTTATCCGCTTTATCTTTAATATCATTAATAGATGTGATTGCTTTGTTAATTTTATCATCAATTTCTTGTATTTTATTTTTTTGTTCATTACATTTCACGTTAATTTCAGTTTCCATGACAGCCTTATTTATAAAAATTTCTTTCTTCAATTCCTTTATTGCAGAATTAAATTCTTCTCGCACCTCAATAACTTTGTTTATAGATTCAGCACTTGTGTTTCGAACAAAAGCTTCTATTTCTTTTTTCTGTTTTTCAAACTGTTCTTTCAAGGTTTTTAATCCAGTTGTGGTTCTTATAACGTTTACTCGGGATTCATCATAAATTGTTTTAAACGATTCTATTTCTTCCTTATTATCTTTAATACTAGTTTCACCTAACTTAATTTTATCTGTTAGTTTGTTTTCAAGATCTCCCACCATAGTTTTAATAATTTCAAACGATTTATTAAGTTCCGTGAGTAATCTTTCCTCTATAATTTCAAAATTTTGTAACTTTGTTGTTATCTCGTCAATTTTCTCTTTATTTTTGGCTATTTTATTCAACGTGTCTTCTTTCTCACGCTCTTTCACTATAGTTTGTACTCTTTCACTTAAAGACTTTATCTCTGATAACAATTTGGGATCTACATTAGTTTGGTTTTTTAATTCTAGATTGTGTAGTTGTGTAAGAACCTCTTCAATTTTATTACTATTTCTTGTGATATTATTTGAACTATCCTCTAAAGTTTTTATTCTTTCTGTTAATGCAACTATGTCTTTAGAGACCACAACATCGGCTTTATTAGAAGCTTCCATAACTTTTTCTTCCAACTCTACAACTTTTGCATTGTGATTTTTGTTAACTAAAGCCTGTAATTTTACAGATCTATCGATATTATTGATATTTTTATTCATATCATCATAAACTTTTCCAAAATTTTTCACTTCCAAAGCCACTCTGTCATTAAGAATATTTGTAAAATTTTGAAACTTTGACACAAGCTCCTTTGAAATATCATCTTTCACTTTATCAATTGTTGATTGATTGCTGATCTTAATTATTGTTTTTATTTCTGATATTTCATTTTTCATATCTGCTCCTAACATATTCAAATTATCCCCATGTTTGAAAATTTTGTCATCATATTCGGGGATAGTTTTATCTTCAAATATCTTTATCTTTTTCTTGGTGTTTTCAACATCATCAATGTTTTCGTTAAGTCTTTTATTTAAATTGTTAATATCGTCTTTCAAATTAGATTCAAAGTTTTCAATTATTTTGTTTTCAACATATTTCTGATCTCCTTTAAATTTGTTCAAAATTCTGTGTTCAATATTTGAAAATATTGTATTTTCCAATGTAGACGTATCTACTTGATAACGTTTAGAAATATGTTGACCAAACTTGTCAATAGTCATCTTAATATTGTAATAAAATCTGCGTTGTGTCCTTTTATATTATAATTTTAGCTTCTTTAAGCTCTTCAATTATAGAAATAATTTCATTGTCATGTCCAGTATGACCTGCAGAGGTGGATGCAAATAATAAACGAAGCCTATTAACTAACTCATTTACATCATCCCAATACACATAGTCGGTATTATCTTTATTTGTTTTTAAAGTTAAACTACCTCCTTTTGTGGTTGGTTTACTAGCTCTAGTTTGTCTCAAACTCTGTACTCCTCTGATCAAATTCTCCATAGCATTAATAGTTTTGGTTTTAGTGATACCATTCTTTTGCAAATATGGTCCTATTATTGTAATGTACTTGTGCGATGCATTTCCTTGAACCTGTTCGTTGGGATCGTGGTTCCTACGATATGCGTTAGTTCTTTTTAAAATATCCATATAATTTTCAAGATCGTCTTTTTTATAGCCAACAGGTTCTTTTTTAAATAACAACTCATATAAACCAGGTGTACCAGGATAACTTACACCAGAAACTTTTATTTGTTTACCAATAATTTCAACAGGCTGTTGTGTTAATCCTAAATAAAATTTTTCTGTTTCATAATCGTGAACTATTCCATATTGATGATCAAATTTATGCTCAACATCCTTAACACCCTCATCGATATACTGGCGAGGTATTTTATCAAATTGCTCCAACCAATTTTTATATGCTTCTGAATCTGTATAGGCTCTTACTACATTTCTGGTTTGTTCCAAAATATCAGAAAGGTTTTGAGTTGTAGAATCGGAAGATTTTGAAGAACTTGTTGTTTCCCCTATAACGGTGGTTTGTAAAAAAGGTGGTATTTGGCTCATATTAAAAAATGATGGTGTTTCATATGGAAGATTTGGTGTTTTGCCTGTCCTTCCTTTTGGAGTTGATATATTTGCAAAAATATCCTTCCCTGGGGATGATATATCAGCAAATAAGTTTTTTCGCGGTGTTGAACTTTCATGAATTTTTTTAATTGGAGTATATTGCTCTTCTTTAATGTATGGTGCTTCAAATTTACCCAATGTTGAAACTAGTTCTTGTAAGGGCTGTGTGATTGGTTTATAAGTTTCCTCCAATTTAGACTGAGCCTCAAATTCCGCATTTTTCAAACTTTGGATTTTTTGTTTAACGGCTTTTCTTGACTTAACAAGTTCTCTTGCCAATCGTTCATCCATGATTGTTATATAAACACGATTTTTCTGCTTTTATAAGTAAATAAATGAATCGAATCCTTTCCTATACCTCCCTGAATTAATATTTGAATCTTTGTCAATCACTAAAAATCCAAATTTGTCTTTCCAACATAGTAAACATAAATCTTTAAACTGATTAAATGTCATATCAACATTAACATGATCGTCATAAATATGTCTTAAGTTCGTATTATCTTGCTGAAATATTACAATTAAATTTGCATTATCACGAATCAATTGTTTTGGAATAGAAGAATATGTTTGGCATAAATAAAAACAATCAGTGTTTTTGTGTCTTCCGAAGCAGAAATAATCCTTCATTATATTCTGATTGCAACACACAATATCATCAAATATTATTATAGAATTTTTCTGTATTTCTTGCGGTGTAATTATATTTTCTTCTTTATCAGATTCATAAAAACCAATTTCTTTCAAAGGTTTAAAAAGTGTCCTTAAATATTCATATTTAGGTTGATATAAAGACTTTGAATAAATATATAAATTTTCAAATCGTAACCCATTTGGATCCTCAATTAAACTGATTATTACATTGGTCTTGCCACAGCCTGATGGGCCAACAATTAAACCTCTTTTGCTATTTCCTTCAAATAATTTTCCATGTTTTCTAAAGTTGTTTACCGAAGTGTCATGGTCTCTAATTTTTAAAGAATATGGTTGCTTCTCAATTTTCATGCCGTATGAGAGTATTTAAGTTGAATTCTGACGTTAAACTAATCAGTTTGTCTTAGGATTTCAATTATATAATGGCAAACAAAAGATCTATTTACAAAAAAAAGAACAAAAGGGGAAGTGGTATAATAAACACCTTAATAAATAAGTTACCATTCGAATTACATTTACCAGGCTACAATTTTTGTGGCCCGGGGACAAAACTGGAAAAACGACTAGCACGGGGTGATAAAGGTATAAATTTATTAGATGAAGCGTGTAAAGAACATGATATTGCATACTCAAAATCGAAGGATATAAAAGAAAGACACGCTGCTGATAAGTTATTAGGTGTGAAGGCGTCATCGAGGTTAAAAGCGAGCGATTCCAGTTTTGGTGAAAAAACAGCTGCTCTTGCAATTAGTGGCGCAATGACTGTTAAAAGAAAGTTAGGTATGGGTCTAAGAAAAAGTAGAAGAAAGAGATCACGAAGAGCTCGTATGGGGCGAGGCGTTTCATTATCTCAAGCTATTTCAAAAGCTAGAAAAGCTCTTAAAGGAAAACGATTTAAAAGTTTACACCAAAGTATAAACACAGCACTAAATGCTATTAACAAAAGTGGTAAAATATTACCTCCAAAAAATAGAGTAATACCGATTCCAAAGACAGGCGGTTTTCTCCCACTTATACCACTATTTGCAGGATTATCGGCACTAGGGGCTCTAGGTGGGGGTGCAGCGGGAATAGCTAAAGCTGTAAACGATGCGAAAGCTGCTAAACAAAAGCTTGAAGAAGATAAAAGACATAATCAAGCAATGGAATCTATTGCAATTGGGAAAAAAGGTAGCGGACTTCATTTAAAGCCATACAGAACAGGTTGTGGATTATATTTAAAGCCATATTCAAAAAACTGTTAAAGTCTATACCTCGTAAATCTCTTACAAATTACGATTTAATTAAGTATGTTAAACTATTGGAAATTAAGAATTTTCGAGGAATATTTATGAGGGACAAACTACCAAAGAAAATTAAACATATTGAAAGTGCTATTGTAAATCTAGACGACGATCAAGGTAAAGGAACGCATTGGACTGCTTACATCAAAAAAGGAAAAAATATAATTTATTTTGATAGTTATGGTAATTTACGACCTCCATTCGAGTTAATTTCATATTTTAACAGCGACGGGAATCAAAATATGGTAAAATATAATTACAAAAATTTTCAAAATTATAAGAGATCTAATTGTGGGCAATTATGTTTAAAATTTCTTTATAATAATTCGTAAAAGTTATTTAGATTCATTCTCTTCGACCACTTCACATTAACATGTCATATAGTTTTGTTATTAGTGGTAATTCATCTGTTTTAACAACAGACTTTAATCCACCAATATACCTAGAAGAAAATTCAGAGTATGTTGTTGGACTTGTAAATTTTGAAACATTTAATGCTATCCCTAATATTGATGAAGGTCATAATTTAATGATTCATGATGAAGATAGTGCAACTGTTATACCGACTGGTAGTTATGAATTAGCAGATATAAATAAATATTTACAAGATCAATATCTTAAGGAAGGTTTTGCTTTTCATGTTTATGCGAACAATAATACCTTAAAGACGCATATAAAAAGTGAAAAACCAATAGTTTTCCGTGATGGCACTATTGGTAAATTATTAGGATTCAAAAATCAAATATTGGCGCCTTTGAAAGAACATATATCTGACTATCCTGCAGAAATTATTAAAATAAATTCGATAAATATTGATTGTAGTATTGCTGAAGGGTCATATTTAAATGGAAATCCTGTTCATATAATACATCAATTCTTTCCTAGTGTGGCACCTGGATTCAAAATAATTGAGTCACCACAAAACGTCATTTATTTTCCTGTCACTGTAAAGGTGATTGATAAAATAACCATTAAAATACTGGATCAAGATGATGATGTGGTCAATTTGAGAGGAGAAACCGTTACGTTAAGACTACACCTGAAAAAAGTAGATGAACGATGGTAATTTTGTATAATAGAAATTTACCATATCCTAATTTCACACAGAAATTAACCAAGAAAAGCATTAATAAGAAGGGAAACAAACGCTTTTTGTTTAGTAAGAAAGCAAACTCACAAAGGTTAACATCATCTAATCGTCAATTCCTCCTAAGTTTAGGATTTAAACTGAGATAAAATGGAATATTTAAATGTTAAAGAAAATATTCTTATGGATGAATCTATTTTGAGTTGGGAAGTCCTTTCTTTTGATCCTTTTAATCCTTCAAAACTTGATAATAATGATGAAATCAGGATTGCTTTACAACAAACAGGAAAATATCCTTTACCATGCAAAAGTGAGCTATACTTAGAACTACAAGTTACTAAGGAGGATGGAACCACTCCGCTAGCAAACACTACATTAATAAATAATGCGCCTGCATTTTTATTTAAAGAACTGAGATATGTTTTAAATGGTGTTACTATTGATTCTGTTCGAGATATTGGTATAACTTCAACACTGAAAGGTTATATCTCTTATAATCAGAATGAAAGTGCAAAATTAGAAAATGCTGGATGGTATCCCAAAGCAAAGTCTGGAGATAAAATTATGACTGATGATAAAGGAAATGTTTCTTTATGTGTCCCATTAAGAATGTACTCAGGATTTTTTGAAGATTATAATAAAATAATTTTAAATTCACAACAAGAATTAATTCTAATTAGAAGTAATGATGATACTAATGCTCTAGTATCTACAACTGATGAAAAACCTAAAATTAAAATAACGAAACTCTGCTGGCGGGTTCCCCATCTTACGGTAGCCATCCCTCAGGAACTAGCACTTACTAAACTTGTTGATAAGAATAATGACATTCTTATTACTTTTCGTAGCTGGGAATTAGTGGAGTACCCAGAGTTATTAGAAACTACAAGACATAACTGGCCTGTAAAAACTTCCACAAAAGTTGAAACACCTCGCCATGTTTTAATGGCTTTTCAAAACAATAGGCGCGGTAACTTAAAAGCAGATATGAGTAAATTTGATCATTGTGAGCTAAGAAATATAAACGTGTTTTTAAATTCAGAAAGATATCCTTACAATGATCTTCAGCTTGATTTTAAAACTAATAAATTTGCTACATTATATGAAATGTTTTCTGATTTCCGCCAAATATATTATAATTTACCAATAGAGCCAATATTTAATCCAGTCGAATTTAAGACTAATGCCCCTATTGTCTATATTAACTGCTCACACCAAAGGGATTTACTCCAAACTGGTCCGGTAACGATGAGGATTGAATTCGAAACAAAAGAGAAAATTCAAGCCAAAACAGCAGCATATTGTCTCATAATCCATGATAAAATTTTTAGTTATAATCCATTGACGAAAATAGTAAAACAACTTTGAAACCAACCCCCACTCTTTCTGATGTTCATAATATATAAAGATCCACGAAGAAAATATCATTTATGTTTATGTGTTCAGTATAACAAGATCACATATGTTAATTCTGGAAGTATGGTAAACAACTTACAGTTTTATCAACAGTTGGAAAATTTTGTTAAAAAATTAGAAGAGCTTAAAAGAATAATAGAAGATTATTCCAAGAAAACTATTTTATTCAAGAAATTTAACGATTTAAAAATTAACTAGGACCTTCATAACCATGAATAATAGACTTATTATTGATGTACAAGGCTTCAAAGATGAAAAGAACAAATTTATCCCCAAAGAATTAGCTGCTTTTGATGGTTATAGAATTAGTCATTTTGTGTTCAAACAACCTTTTGCTTTCAATTTACTTTCTCCCGAATCAAATAAACAGGCAACTTGGTTAATGAAATATCATCATTGTATTTACTGGAATCAAGGATATACCCCTCTACATTATTTTGCCGATATTGTTAAGAAACTTACTGAAGATGCTCTTTATGTCTACGTTAAAGGAACAGAAAAAGCAGAATATATTAAAAAATATTCTTCCAAGCCAGTAATTGAATTAGATGATCAACCTGCTTTGCAAGCATCAACACCAAAATGTGCATTTCACACGAAGTCGCCATGCATATGTGCTTTAACAAATGTATTTTTTATGTATGATAATTTTTTTATGAATAATTAAATTTTCTTATATATTTATATTGGTTTTATTTCTAAAATATAGTTTTACAGTTAAAATAAGATCGCTATTAAATAAAATAATGATTTTTACATTTTATGTGTGGTAATTGTAAAATAAAACACATACATACATTGTCAATTATTTTATTATTTGTTAATGTTGTTACAACTTATCTAAATTTATTATAAAAGAAATTCTACAACAATGTTTTTTTATACATATCTTGTAATACGGGAGTTAAAATTATTTCACACAATGCAATTCTTCTTTTGAAATGTTGTTGATTTATAAAGTCATGTGGCAACATTCTGGATTTTCGGTAGGCAAACGTCCAAACATGCATCGTGTGAAGTTGATTTTTCGTTTCATCAAAAGTTACTTTTTTCATAGAAATTTCTCTCCCTTAAGTTTTGTTCCAGTTTTTCGGGATAAAGCAATAGGAGCTCTAACATAGTGCACACGTTCTCACTATTTGGGTTGTCCTTTGGTGAAAGAGTGCTATATATTTTCTCTAAACAATCTGCTTGGCAGAATAATGTGTTTTTAAAAATATAGAAGTAGTTCTTAAACTTTTGCTTTTGTAAAATAATTAACCTGTAGTCAATCAGAGGAATTTGTTCCCATAACCTGCAAACTGTTTCATTTCCCAAATACACCAATCCTCCATCTGTCATTATCTTCAAAATGGGTAGCTGAGCAAAGTTTTCAAAATGTAGTGTCATATTTTTCAAGTATATAGATTCTTGAGGCAGGTTTGCTGAGACCATGTAGTTTACAATAACTCCCTGATACTGTAGGAAGTCTCGCCAGTCCTCCCAGCTTAACACCACAGATTGATTTTTCTTTCCACACAATTCTATGCAGGGCTCAAAATCATTTTCGACACATAAACCAATTTTTACAAATTTGGAGTTTGATTTATTTAAAGGATATTCTGTAGAATTTATAACTATTCGACTTATTACTGCAGGTGTTGTCTGCTTAAACACATTGGCGATGTTTTTGTTATTCATCTTGATGAAAAACTAACTAAACCTTCGCCTAAACGGCAACTTATATATTCCCTATCTGTTAAGAGCTATGGAGGGGAGGGGTGGGGATGTGAAAACAAAGACATGAAAAATATTTATTTAGAGTTTTTTTAATAAATGTTTTTGTAATAAATTACAAATGTTATAAAAAATGGTGATAATGGACAACAATCCAAGTAGTGCTATAAATATATATAAAGTAGTACAGTTACACTCTAACTTATGCACAAACTGTATCCAATTTGAAAATTTTGCTGGTTGTTTATCAAACACATAATTTATTTTTAGGTAGTTAATGCCACATATATCATCCTTAGTAACATTATATGTATACATAAATTTATTACCAGAAATGTAAACCATTCTCATCGGTTTGTAGCAATCAGTATCATTCTGAATCTTACTAATGCAAATTTCAGCTCTAATTGAATTAGGCATATGATTAACATATATTGTATTTCCAACCAAGGAGAACAGCACTATTAACAAAGAGGAGCTCATTGTTCTAACTAAATGCTAATGTTTCATATTACATATTATATAGGGATTAGTCATCAGTGTCTGTGCGCCGCTTTTTGGCTACATGCTCAAAAGTAGAATTAGATTGTAAATTTTTTAAATATTCCAACATTTCATCCATGTCGACAATATCCCGATGCCCCCATGCAAAAGTTTTTGTGGTATGTGGAAGAGAATATCTTTTATCATCGTGGCTCGTCAAGGCTAGTTTATTTATTAAATTTGTATAAATATTGTGCATACTTGACTTAAACACATACATTGTGCAGAAAACCTTCTTATCTTTTTCTACAACATCTTTATAATCTGATAAATTTAACTGCTTTCTTACACATACTTTACGGATGCCTTTCGCTTTTTTGTCTAAACTATCTTTTGATTTTACACAATAAGCTTTAGCACCAGTGCCATAAAAACTTTCTATAGGAACTCCTTTATATTCATCTTTAAATTTGCCAACTACCGATAAAGATATGGGCATATCATGAATATTTGGATGGGGAAAGTTAGAGGTGTCAAATTTTTCCAGATTTTGCTTCATGTCTTCATAAAAATTTTCGGTCTCAATTTCTAATATCAACGAGTCAGTATCCGTGTACAATAAACTTACATTATCTCCATACTTTAATTTCAAATATCCGTAATAAAATTCATACATTACAGTTTTTGCAATATCCAAGATACTCATTCCAACATAAATGGGTTTATTATATTCTATGCATACCTTTTGAAGTTGAATTGCTACTAAATTTTCAGAAAAAATCTTTAAATCTTTAAACTGTGGCTTTGCAATTAATTTTTCAGCACACATCTTAGTACCTTCTCTCTCCCATTGCGATACTAGCTTAATATCTACGCGGGTATCGACATTCTCCATAGTTTTCCCAAAAACGCTGTTATTTGCTGATTTGTATGAATTTTTTTCAAACTTATTTTTTGAAGCATTTCTTAAATTAGTGTTTAAGTCAATGTATTTAGCTAGCCAGGGAGATTGGGTAAATTTAATTCCTCGATGTATTTTTAAAAGTTTAAGTCCGAATTTTAAACATTGTTTTAAGGAGCGATAATGAATAATATAGTTACTCTTATTATTTAAATTTGGAATTAATTTGGAGTATTTTGAAATTGGTGGTGTAAACTGTTCGGGACAGAACGGAAAGTCGTTATGATTGTCATGTAAATAATGAGGATATTCTAAGTCAACTTCAAAAACATACCCGATAGATGATGTATCTGAAAGTTCTAAAATATTAATTGCTTTAATTTCATCCTCAGAAAGCCAAACAAAATTCTTTTCTGGTAAGAACTGCTTCATTGCAAAACCATACAAGTTTGTTGCATCTAAATATGCAATATATTTTGTTGCCCTTTTTGGATCAAAATTATCAAGAAAAGGATTATTGGCTTCAGATTTGCGAGATGTGCAAGTACTAACTCCACCACGAACTCCTTTTTTGAAGAAATGAAGCATATCAGGATCTGTCAACAAGTCTAGTTCTACTTTTGTAAATTTCATCATGGCGTCCCAACACATAGAAGGACTAGTAACATAATTGGCCGGATCTAGTTTATAAGTTTTATAACAAGTATTTCTATAGTTTTCGAATATATCAGCTAAAAGTAAAACATCGGACTTTAAATAAATATCAGAATATTCACCTAACGTTGAACAATTAAATACTGCCCAAACCTCTTGAGCTCTTTGATAATCTTCAGCAGAAATATTCTCGTCAATTAAATTATTATAAAACTTATCAATAGACGGCAAACATTTGTCACCTAATTTGTCAAGAGAATCAACGTAAGAATATGGAAATACTCCTTTTTGTCTGATATAGTAAAATTGTCTTTCGTCTGAAAAATGTTTCTTTATTTCAAGACACTGAGCGTCTTCTAGAGTATTTGACAACGATTCTAGAGATTCTGGTAGAAATTGAAAGGAATCTATGAACCGTAAATTTAATTTAACACTTTCCTTTTTTTTGTTTTGGCTGTCATATTTACCTACAATAATTTGTTTATTAAATGAAATATATTTTTCTTTGTTTTGAGCAATAACACTAATATTTTCTTTGTTGTTACACAGCGATTTTATAAATAAATGTGAATCGTAATTTTTTAAATTATGAAGAATTATTGGAATGTAATTTGGAATTTTGAAATGTAAATTGCAAATAGAATGAGCTGCTCCACGATAATTTCCAGTTATATGACAATGATCCATACATTTTACAAAGTTTCCCGCTGAAAATGGTTTTTCGCATAAATAGCAGACAATTGCATTATGATATTCATCCTGCTGCGAAGGGTTTAATTTATTCATCGGCTTTTGATTTTTTAAAAAATTATTATAAAGGTTTTTTACATCTTGTTCAATAAATTCAATAAACTTTTTTGCACAATCGGTCCCGCGATAAAGTTTCAACGATACAAGATTTTCATCAAATGAAGATTTAATGTAGTAAGCGAATGAATATGGTATATGTTCAGCAGTTTTAATGGTATATGATGCTGAATTATTAAGTGCTGATTGTTTATTTTCAATATTTTTTAAGTAGCACTCAAAATCGGCATAAATTACGAAAGGACATTTATATTGCTTTTGAATATTTTCAAATTTTAAAACGTTTGCTTGGATCTGATTTCCAAACTTATCTAAAGTCATATTATCTGAAGGAAATTCTATTCGAACAAAATTGCAATCATGTTCTAAGTGTCTTTTTAGTTTTTTTTCTGTACCAAAATATTGCAAGCATCCGTCGCATAAATGTTTTTTTATTTTCTTTTTTGATAATTGCTTAAATAATAATTTAGATAAATCTTTTATCCAACAATAATGGCTATTACCATCGTGAGAAATAATTATAAGTAGATTTATGTGTAAATCTTTTTTGTTAATGTTGTAGTGTAAAGGCCCAACAATTTCATATGTATATGCACCATCTCTAAAAAATTTTTCAATTCCATAAACGTTTATGGACAAATTATTATTCCTTTCAAATGTGCTAATTTGCTTTAATTCGACCGGAAAATGTATACCTGTGAAATCGAAGATAGTTCGGAAGTCCGGATAAGAGGAGGTTTTTCTAGGGTTCCCTATGGGCTTACATACGGCCGAAACAACAGCCCATGCGAAACAGCAGTCATCTTCATTCATGACGTTGACTAAGCTGCCCCGAAACTCTGGAATTGGAATGTAGGAAGCTGCACATAAGGGATTGTGCTTGTTGATATTCACTTCCAAATGTAGAATTTGTTGTAATATCCAACCTAAAAGAAAAAATAAATATTTAGTATTAAAAATGTAACACTTTCCCTACTTGAAATAAAACATTAACGATAAAATAGAAATACCCAATTTACCTGAGTCGCGTTCCGGTAGTTCATCAGCTTTGGTCGACAACGTCTTGAATAAATCGTCATACAATTCGTCTAAATTAGTCGTCTCAGTCACGATATGGAAGGGAGTGTTGAATGATTTTACTGCTGTAGACTTTAAAGTGGGAGAGTAGTAGACGCCAAATAGTTCTACATTGACCTTAGTGGATGTATGCACCTGTTGTGTCTGCCGAATCAACGATATAAATTTTCTATAAACTTCTTGTTGAAATTTCTTAATGTCGACGTAGAAATTCGGAGAATAAACTTTGTATGCGGCGATTCGGCACTTGAAAGCGCTCCTAATAAGGTCAATTCCATCCCCATACTTAATACTGCTGTTGCTTTTGTGGTTGTTGGTTCTCAGATGAAATTTCCAATTATTAAGGTCGACTGCGACATTACAGTCTTTACACTTCCGTTTCGCATTAATCTCGCCAAACTGAGCATCAACTGAAACAATAAGCTTTCATTAAAATATATATATTTTTTTTATTATTTATCGAATTATTTAAGAATGTATTTAGAGGGATACTTACTATCAATTAAATGCTCATCTAGGTTTAAAGATGTGTCTGTGCTCAAACATATTTCCTTGAGGTGTCTTACGGCATGCTGTCTCAGTTTAAATTCTTTGAGGCATAGTGTGCATAGGAAAGCCATTTTAAACTGAATATGAAACACTTTTGCGTATTTTTAAATAAGAAAACTTATCCCCCCCTCCCCGCAAAAGTTAATACTTTTTTAAATTTTGACCAAAGCAGGGGCTAAAAAATATATTTTCCTAAATTTAGAAGAAGTTCCCCCTGCCTTTTTATTACATTTTTCACATCCCTTAGACTTGAATTACATAAATTATTGCACACATTATCAAAATTGAAGTGATTATACACCATCGATTTCAATGTTGCAGAACCACGTCTTGCTTCATCCTCAGATAATGAAGCTTTAGATTTAGCATGTAAAAATTTATCCAATTCACTTTTAATAGGATCTAAGGAGCCGTTCTTTTTTTGGTTTAACGGGTTTTTTAAAACAGAATTAATTTTAACCCTTTTAACCCCCGCAACTTTCTGAAGGCTCAGACGCAGGACGTTTAGTACCTAACTTTATTTGATTCAAGCTCTGAGAACTTGTTTCAAATAAATTTTCGGAAGTTTCATTCTGAATTTGAGCTTTCAAAATTCCGTTAGGGTTAAATTCAGGCTTAAATTTGGGTTGCTGAAATTGTAGGGGGTACTGAACTTTAATGCAATTTTCAGCCTCAGAATGCGTTTGAATATCCTCTCCAATTTCAACTACCAAAATTTCGTCAAAATTAATTTTGGGTTTAATTTTTCTTTTCTGAAATTGTAGTGGATACTGAAGTTTACTGTGATTGCAATTTTCAACCACAGAATACACCTCAATATCCCCTACAATTTCAGAAACCGTTTTATTAAAAAAACATTTACAGATTTAGCAGAGAAATGTAAATTAGGTGTTGGTGTACACTCCTCATGGGAAATGTTAATTACAGAAACTTTCTCTGCCGAATTTTCTTTTACATCGACAGAAATAGAAGAATGTAACGTAATTCGCCCCCCACTCAGAAACTTCTTGAATCGCTTCCCCAAAATTTGTTCCAACTACATTTGAAGCCTCAGAAATGGGTGAAGCTAAGCAGACATATTTATCGCGTTGTTGATAATCTTGTTCACAAACCCCTTGTTCCTTTGAATTAAAACAATTTGGAAAAGCATCTTCACGTTTTTGATCCCCTTGTTCCATTGAATTAAAATAAATTTGAAAATCATCTGAACTATTGTCACACAAATCGGCAATATTTATTGTTGACTCATGAGGAGTTTCAAACTCCTCGGCGTCATTAAAAATTCTAATGAGTTGATTTAAGACATCTGTATGATTCTCGCTAATTTCTAACAAGTTATTATTTGTCTGCTTAACTTCACCCATTTCTGATTCATTCACATCCATTTTAAAATCATTAGTTCCCCCTGAATATAAGAAATCCTCTTGCCCCATTAAATTAATATAATTTTGAAAGCCATCTCCCCCCGAATTATTTACATTTAAATCTATTTCTGTCATTTTTTCCTCAAGCTGTTCCCCCGTTAACCCACAAAAAGGACAGTCCATAAGATCGTGAACCTTGCAAGCATACTTTAAATTAAATTTAGTTAAGTCGATTGAACTCATTATAAAATAGAAATATAGAAATATAGAAATAAAAATTTAAGTTCAAATTTAAAAAGAAATTACAAACCAAAAACCCAATATGCACAACCACACACAAAGGCACAAAGTATGGTTTATATACACTGAAACAGCCACACAGAAAGGCACAAAGTATATTTTATGAATGTAAGCACAAACCCAGACTAAACGAACGAATGCATACGGCGCGGTTTTATATAAACAGATACGCCTGGTACCGCATGGTACGCCTGGTACCGCTTGGCACCATGATGCGCTGCTACGGCGAACGGGTTAAAGTCCCCTCGTCTAGAGGTCAAGTCAAGGTGAGCATGAGCAGTCCAAATATATTTCTTTTTTTTCCTCGATTTTTTTTTTTTTTTTTTTTTTTTTTTTCGATTTTTTTTTTTTTTTTTTTTTTTTTTTTTTTTTTTTTTTTTTTGATTTTTTTTTTTTTTTTTTTTTTTTTTTTTTTTTTTTTTTCGATTTTTTTTTTTTTTTTTTTTTTTTTTTTTTTTCGATTTTTTTTTTTTTTTTTTTTTTTTTGATTTTTATATTTTTTGATTTATGAGGTTTTTTTTTTTCACCCATTTTTACCCATGCGCGGCACATGTAGACATGCGCAGTTGGGTCAGATCGAACGAGGACACCCATTGGCATCGGATTTCAAGGTAGGGCTTTGGGTTGGTACTTTGTATCTCTTTATATTGCCAGGTAATGCTTCAATTCTTCAGTATCTACAAACTTAAACATCTTAACTGATTTTAGAAAGAAAAAATACTTAATCTAAAATGGAAAGTTATCATGAGTGTTCTTCGATGTACTCGGGCGAGACAATTATTTGGCCACCTATTAATTTTTTGAACAGTTTAGAACGTTTATGGGGTATTCCCAAAGAAGGTGTAAAAGTTAGTGAACAAATTGACTCAACAGTGCTTTTCGCTCTCCTGCATGATGGTACGGAAATTTACGAATTTCAAGCGCAAGATGAAAATGTGCCGAATCTTCTAAGAGGCGGGATACAAATCTACAATTCCGCACCGCTCACTAACAACCCCTTAATCTCAGCAGTGGGGCAATCAACAGGAATGACGTCGCCGATGGAGCCGCAAATAGAGCAATCAACATTGGCAGAAATGGTATTTTCAATGGAGCCCTCAACATCAGGCAATCAATGGTCCCTAAATAAATATCTGGAATCAATATTAGAAGCCCCATTGGAAATACCGCTGGAAGATGCTGCCCCAGACGTTGTTGAGGAACAGCCACCAATACCTAGCAGACGACAGCCTAGCAGGCGTTGTAAAAGGCCTTTCAATTATAAATATAATTTTTAAAATAAGATTTTTTAGAAATTTTTATATAAATAAAATTTTTAGAAAAATTTCAGTTTTTTTCTTTTTAAAATTATATTTAGGGTGTTTAAGTTTGTAGATTAAAATAAATATCATTTTTAACGAATGTTTTATTTTTTCTTCTTTTAATATTATTTGTTGAAAGCTAATTAGTTTAAAAGGATTCCAGAATGTTATTTCCATATGAATTTTAACAATCCGTGCCATTGTGCGTAAGGAAATGTAAAATTGCTGCATAATTACAGAAATTGTTGGGATTAAAAATTACCTATTTGTTTTATAAAGCCATATAAGTAAAAGGTAAATAAAACAATTATAAATAGATTTAAAGAGTTTTATTTATTAAGGTCGTCTCTATTAAAAACATGGTTCTCCATTTTTTTTTTTTATTTCACCCCCATTACAAACAATACATGGCAGATAATAAAAAGTGGAACTTCACATATAGTGCAATGTAAATCGTCCCCACATAAAAGGATTCCAGAATGTTATTTCCATATGAATTTTAACAATCCATGCCATTGTGCGTAAGGTAATGTAAAATTACTACATAATTACAGAAATTGTTGGGGTTGAAAATTACCTATTTGTTTTATAAAGCCATATAAGTAAAAGGTAAATAAAACAATTATAAATAGATTTAAAGAGTTTTATTTATTAAGGTCTTCTCTATTAAACACATGGTTCTCCATTTTTTTAATTTCACCTCCATTACAAACAATACATGCCTGGGGGTGGCAGATAACAAAAAGTGGAACTTCACATATCGTGCAATGTAAATCGTTCCCACAACACCCCATTAAACGTTTGTAATGGTTTGAAACAAAGTTATGTTTCCCCACTGGCACCTCCAATGCATGCTGATAATAGCATTTGTGGCATGCACTATAAACACCACCAGAACTAGACACTATGACGGCATAACTTTGGAAAACGCAAACTTGTCTTGATAAATAATCCGGTTGCAATGTTTCTGCTGCACTTGCTGTTTTTATTCTAACCAATCCTTCTTCTCCACAGACATTTTCATCTCCAATGTCATTGATCCCCTCATCGACCAAATCGTTTTCACTGTCTTCCTCTTCTTCAAAATTATTTTTATCTGTTATTATAAGACAAGTTTGCCTTTCATGAACTAAATCTTTTTCCTTTCCGTCAAAATGTATAAATTCATCGCCATAAATAGAGACCATGTGTTCATTATTTGCGTCATTCATGAAGACATGACGCTTATCATTTTCGCAATATAAAACTTCGTAAGCTGCCATTTTATTTAAGTTTTTAATAGTTTTATACTTTGCTTCTTGCAACTTGGTTTGCAAATGAGGCGCTTGCTCTTAAGTAGTTGTATGTTACTGTAAGCTGTGTGGAAGGGGTGATGAGAAGAAAGTGGTGAGAGGTAGTATGCGGAGCCAAGTCTGACCAATCAGAAAAGGGGTGGGGAGCCTGTATGCGGGGCCAAAAGTAGCCCCGACCAATCAGAGTTAAGTGGGAGGGCTCATGCGCGCGATTAGGAAGTGGGGACGATCAATGCTAATGTTTTAGGATCGAAATGAACTGCACGAAATTTGCAGCGACACTGAACCCAGACAAGGAGGTGTGGCTTAGGAGGCGTGGCTTGGGTCAAGGTCGACCAATCAGAAAAGTGGTGGGGGGGTGAGGCTTAAGCCCCCAGTCCCTACTACTGATTGGTATTGTTAATCCGTCCAAATTCTGGTTGGTTTTAAGATCTTTCTTATTCCCTTGTAAAGGGTGTTTTTTATAGAGGTATAGAACTTTGAAATGGAATAAAACAAAGATGAATTTTTTAAATTGACATGAAATTTACTTTATTCGAAAGATAATTTTCTGGCATTATAATTTAAATATGACTTCTGGCATATGACCGCCACGGCTGGCTCGGACGTAGTCTAATCTGGAGGTCCAATTTTCGATGACTTTTTCCAACATTTGTGGCCGTATATCGGCAATAACGCGGCGAATGTTGTCCTCCAAGTGGTCAATCGTTTCGGGCTTATCGGCGTAGACTAGCGACTTCACATATCCCCACAGAAAATACTCTAGCGGCGTTAAATCACACGATCTTGGAGGCCAATTCACGGGTCCGAAACGTGAAACTATGCGATTACCAAACGTTTCCTTCAATAAATTAATTGTGGCACGAGCTGTGTGACATGTTGCGCCGTCTTGTTGAAACCACAGCTCCTGCACATCATGGTTGTTCAACTGATGAACGAAAAAGTCAGTAATCATGGCTCTATAACGGTCACCATTGACTGTAACGTTCTGACCAGCATCGTTTTTAAAGAAGTACGGACCAATGATTCCACCAGCCCATAAAGCACACCAAACAGTCAGTTTTTCTGGATATAATGGTGTCTCAACATACACTTGAGGATTATCATCACTCCAAATACGGCAGTTTTGTTTATTGATGTATCCATTCAAACAAAAGTGAGCTTCATCGCTAAACAAAATTCGCTTATGAAAATCGGGATCAATGGCAATCTTGTTTTGGGCCCATTCGCGAATCTACGCCTTGCTTCGTGTGGCTTCAATTGTTGCACGAGTTGGATTTTGTAAGCATGCAAACCAAGATCTTTCCGCAAAATCTTCCATAAAGTGGATGGACACATATCCAATTCCTGTGCACGATGGCGGATAGACTGATTCGGGTCTTCCTCTACGCTACGCTCTACAGCAGCAATGACTTCTTCTGTACGCACTGTACGACGTCTCTGTGGATGCGTATTATCATTTAGAGTAAACGTGGCGCGAAAACGTTCCATAGTTAATCGAATTAATTACTCTGATGGACGATTATGTTGACCGTAAAATGGACGTAGTGCGTGATACGTATTTCGAACAGAACCATGATTTTCAAAATAAATTTGTACAATTTGGAAGCGTTGTTCAGGCGTCAGTCTATTCATGTTGAAATGCCAAACCAAACTAAACATAAATCACTTGACAGCTGACAAAATGGCTCCAGTTAAAAAAGTGTTGCCAACTTAAAGTTTTATACCTCTATAAAAAACACCCTTTATTTACAGTACTGTAAAATAGTATTTCTTTTAATTAAAACCGCCCATATCCTTGGGCTTAATTTGTTTGATACAAAATCATACTCTTGTAATATCATGTTACAAAGTTAATATCAATACGTTGAACCTTGTCTGAAAACTCTACCTCGTCTAGCTAAAAGTTATAAATTAGGTACTAGAAGTAAAACGAATGAAACAAGATGTGTCCTCAATGATCTGTTTTTACTGAGAAATTTAATTGCTTAAGTTTTTTTGACATCAAAATGGTAGTTTTTGCATAAAATTGAAATAAAAAGTTAGCGTAAAGCGTATTAAACTGACTGTTTTTAATTGGATAACTGACTCATAATATAATCTAATTTAAAACTATAAAGCTTTAATATAAATGGCCAATTGTTTCCTAGATATTTTATTTGATTTTTACATACAGTCCGTAATTTAGGTTCTCAATATTGTTTGCCATGTTTATAAAATAGCGGTAATGCCAAACTAAATAATAGAAATATATGTTCCAATTTCTTTTATATAGGGAAATACTAAGTTATAGTGGAGGTAAATGCCGTAAAATTTTTATGATTTTTAGAAATTTTTGGGTACAGCTTGGAAATCGATTTAACTACTTTGAAATAGTGCCAACATAATGTAAACGAGTTTTCTCAGCTTAATTTTGACCGCAAGGCTACGTTTCTTCTATTTTAGTGCATTTTTTCACATTTTAACGCTTTCGGTTCACTGTTTCTTAAATATTCCAGCTTCTGTTTGTTGTTATGCGACAGAAAAAAAATCATTTTATTCGTCATAAAATTACCTAAACAAGTATTAAAAAATGTTAAGTACAGGGTGAGCCAACGATAAAGTTCATTATCCGATTTGTTTCTGGAATGACGAAAAAATGTTCAATACAATAGTTTTATGGAATGTTAAGGTGCACAGTTTAAAATTATTTTTAAGTACACAGGGTACTTCAAAAAAGTGTGGCCGATGTAACATTTGTTTTTTTACACGGAATTTCCTATTTTCTAATTTATTTTCAAATTTTGTAACTTTTTTATTAATAATGTTATATATCTAAACCTAGTAGTTTTTCTAATATTTGAATTTTTTTTTTAAAAAATATTAGTTTTCAGTTTTGTAAAAATTGCCAGTCGCGCCATTGTTTCTGAAGGTGGAATACTCATAATTGGTACGAGCGTTCTATAGACATGAAAAAAAAATATATATGTAAAGAAATTTGAGTTAAATGCTACAGGGTGTTCAAAATAAATTTATGCATTTCGACTATTTTAAATTGAAAAATCTAAAAATTTTTAAATGGCACACCCTGTATTTTATTATTTTTTCTGATAGACTTTACAAAACTCTCCAACTTTTATTAAGTATGTCATATACCCATTTCTAATAGTTTTCGATTTATTTTGAATTTTTCAATTTTTACCCTTGTTTTTAATACACTTACGCTGTAACGTCATAGTTGCCAAGACAAAACAAAAATGTAGGCATTGTCAAATTTTGACATATCCATTAAGCAAGTAAAAATAGTTTAATTTGTTTTAGTAAGTGACCTATAAAGGTCTCCTCCTGGACAAAATTAACGCAACAATCTGAAAATTAATTTATCTTTTTCTTATGTCAGTTTTAAAGTTTATCGAGTATTTGAATAGTAGGCTATGCATATTTTGTTTCGTTGTTCATGACAGAAATCAAAACAATTCGTTTAGATTTACAGTTTTCAATAATTTTTTAGAAGATAAACAATTTTCTGTAATAATGCGATAGATTTTCTTTAAAAGTAAGCTTATAAATTATTCCCTTTTTCAAAGTAATACGTTTTTGTGGTAGACTGTTTTATTTTTGACCCCGAAGAATTAGAAAAATGAATCGAACAAGGAATTTAACTGAACACGAGGTAGTGCGAGCCTCAGTTTTATTGGACGAGGGATATTGTCAGAGTTATGTTGCCAATTCGTTAGGCAAACATCGTTCCACATTAAATCGTATGGTAAGACGCTTGAATGAAGTAGGAACTTATTCTAGAAGGCTAGGACAAGGGCGAAAACGATGCACTAGCGACCTAGATGAACGTTTTATAAGACAATATGCTTTAAGGAACAGGACTATCACTAGTACTGTAATAAAAAACGAACTCGAAGCTATTCGCAATGTCACAATTTCTTCTAAAACTGTTAGAAGACGGTTAAATGAAGCTGAATTAAACAGTAGGAGACCAGTCACTGCGCCCTTGCTTACTAGAGAGAACAGAGTTGCCAGGTTACGTTTTGCTCGAAATCACGAAAACTGGTCTGTGGATGATTGGAAACAAGTTTTCTTCACAAATGAAACTAGGGTTAGTCTAAAACATCCAGATGGTCGTGAGCGAGTATGGCGAAGACCAGGAGAGAGGTTTGCTCCTTGCAATATCTCTGCAAGGATTCCATTCGGCGGTGGCTCTGTTATGTTCTGGGGTGGCATCTGCTTTGATGCTCGCACAGAGTTAGTTCCTGTCCGTACGACATCCATGAATGCTGACTACTATCTTGAGAATATTATAATAGAACATGTGATGCCTTTTTGGTCATTTTGTGGGGCCCAATTTCCTGTTTATGCAAGATAACGCTCGACCTCACGTGGCTAGGGAGATACTCGATTATCTTAATCAAGTTGATATACCGATTATGCAATGGCCACCAAAAAGCCCGGATCTGAATCCGATAGAACATGTATGGGATCACCTTCAGAAAAATGTGAAACGTCATATACCTGCACCTAGAAACCTGAGGGAACTTGAAAAAATGCAGTTATCACAGAATGGGAGCAAATTCCTCAAGATTTTATCCAAAATTTAATTAGAAGCATGCCTAGGCGCATAAACGCTGTCATCCGAAGTAGAGGAGCCAACACACGCTACTAGTGTCCCAGTTACACCATTAATTTTGCTACTAGTGTCCCAGTTTATTTTTTTCATTATTACATAATTTCAACGATTTTGT
This sequence comes from Pachyrhynchus sulphureomaculatus, assembly GCA_019049505.1. Taxonomy (NCBI): domain Eukaryota; kingdom Metazoa; phylum Arthropoda; class Insecta; order Coleoptera; family Curculionidae; genus Pachyrhynchus; species Pachyrhynchus sulphureomaculatus. The sequence goes on from CM032456.1 coordinate 18,014,379, forward strand.
TATTAGGTCTTAAGAATAATTTTGATTAGAATCTTATAGAGAAATTTGGTAGCGAATTCACTTTTAAGGTATCCGAATAAGTTTTTTCTAACTTTTGGTGTAACCAATGTTCATAAAAATTATTAAAATTAATTCATTATAGAGATTTGTATGATTTAATATATTGTTGCGTTAATTTTGTCCAGGAGTGTAGTTATGGAATGGAATTAATTGATATGGTTCATATACTGGGCGAGGCGGGAAAAAATTGTCTTTTAGCAGTAAGACTTTACGGAGCGAAGTACCCTAATAGACGTATATCATCTAAAATATCTTTTCAGTGCTTAATGGAAACGGTTTGACGGTAGTTGAATATACGAAATGGAAAGTAGTAAACCAGAATGGTACCAATGAGGAAAAAGAAATGGAGATTTTTACTTCATGTTGAAGATAATCCCCAAGTCAGCAGCCGTCAACTAGTTGACTTATCTGACACATTCCAATCTACGGCTAATCGCACCACGAGAAAATACAAGTAGCCTTTCATATGGAACTACACCAAGAACTTCAAGACCGTGATTTTGAACGACGAGTAAACTTTTATATCACCATGAATGGAACAATAGAGGCCGATTCAAATTTTTTATCCAAAATAATGTTTTCTGATGAAACTACTTTTCGCAGTAATGGAGCAGTTAATGCATTATTATTCAACAGTTAATCCATTTAGGGTCCGGGAAGTTCAAAACCAAAATCATTGGATGCTTAATGTATGGTGTGGAATATTATATATATATATATATATATATATATATATATATATATATATATATATATATATATATATATATATATATATATATATATATATATATATATATATATATATATATATATATATATATATATATATATATATATATATATATATATATATATATATATATATATCAATCGGTTTTATAACGTCATCCGTCTTTCGATGCCTAATTTCCACTCTTCCCGGTTTCTCCATCCCTCCTCCTCCAGATCTCTCTCTAGTACTTCCTTATTGATTCCTGCTCTCCAGCTTTGGCGTGGTCTTCCTCGCTTTCTTTTTCCATGAGGGTTCCAATTTAAAATCTTTTTAGGTAGTCGGTCTTGTGACATTCTCTGTACAGGTCCGTACCATACCAACTATTGGGTTCTGATTTCGTCCACTATATCGTGCTTTATTTCTAAAGCTCGTCTTATCGTGTCACTTGGTATGCGATCTTTTCTGGATTTTTTCCGGCTGCTCGTCTCCAGAAATCCATTTCTGTAGCTTTTTAGTATTTTTTCTGTTCTTTCCTTCAATGGCCACACCTGGGAGCTGTAAGTTATTATACTTTTCACTATTGAGTTGTAAATTCTCTTCTTATTTTCAGTGGTTATGTTTTTGTCCCATAGTATACTATTAAGCATTGCAATCGCTTTTCTTCCTTGGATATTCCTCTCGAATATTGCTTCTTCCAGTGTTCCGTCCCTAGATATTCTCGTTCCCAAATACTTATAACTGCCACAGTGTTTGATGGTGTGTCCTGTGGCCAGTTTCAAGTCCTGCTGTTGTCCTCCGACACACATGTACTCGGTCTTTTTAATATTGACTTCTAGGCCCCCATTTTTCATATTCCTCCATAAGTTTTCGTGTCATGTATTCCATATCATCGATGTCTTGAGCGACTACTACCTGATCGTCTGCGAATGACAGCGTGTACAATGTAGTATCGTCATCCAGGGGTAATCCCATACTGCTGCATTTCCTTTTCCAGTTCTTCAGTGCACTCTCCAAATAGATTTTAAATAGCGTTGGGGATATACAGCAGCCCTGTTTGAGACCCTTTGTGACCGGGAACCCTGTTGTTATACCATATTTGGTTTTCACACTACTTCTTGCGTGTTGGTATAAGGATTTTACGGCTTTAATTATTTCGGTGCTTACATTACTCTGTTGTAGTGTTTCCCACAATCTCATTAGGGGCACGCTGTCGTAGGCCTTTTTTAAATCAACAAACAAGATATGGACTTCCTGATCAAATGCTGTTTTCTTTTCTAGGATTTGTGTCAGTGAGAAGAGATGGTCTATTGTGGATCTTCCTGCTCTAAAGCCTACCTGTTCTTCAGCTTCTACGTCCGCGTATTCCGTTTCTATTCTATTTTTAAGTATTTTTTTCCGTATATTCTGCTAATCGATCCTGTAACCGTTATTCCCCTATAGTTATCGCAATTATTTTTGTCTCCTTTCTTATGAATTGTTGATATGTATGATATTTTCCATTCCTCAGGTACTTCTGATGTGTTAATGCATCTTTGGAATAAGTTCCTCAAAGCGCTAAATAGCTTTTCAGTTCCGTATTTTACTATCTCTCCTGGGATGTTTCCTGGTCCTGGAGCTCTACCATTTTTTAGCGTTTTACGTACTTGTTTAATTTCTGATGTTGTTATCCTTATTGGGGATCTTCGTATAACTATATATTTGGGTTTCCATGTTGGGTACTTTTGAACTCTGGTCTATCTTCTGTTAGCATATTTGTAAAATATTGGTTCCATTTTTCTGGTGTTATTGGTCAGAAGATTTCTCTTTTCCGTTCTGTTCTCATGGTTTTAAGAAGTGTCCAGCTTCCTGTGCTTTTTCTTCCTCCGATGTAAGTGTTGAGTCTTGAACATGTCTTTTCCCATTGGTTGTAATTTTTGTCACTAATCATTTTGCGTACTCTAGCTTGGGATTCTTTGTATTTTACTTTGTCGTTTGTGCTCTTTGTATTTGTGATAGCTTTTCCGTTTTTCTTCAATTTCGTATTTAATTTCTTCATCCCACCAATATGGTTTTTGCTGTTTTCCCCTTTTCTCTTGGTACCCTAATGCTTCCAGTGCGGCTGCGTGTAGGCATTCCTTTATATACTTATATTCTTCTTCTATATTAACAAATCCCGTCCGTTGGATCTTTTGGTGGTGGTGGAATATAAAATTTTCGAATTATTGGCCGCTTAACGGACCTAGATATCTAAATTTTTTGCAAAATGAATTACCTCAGCTTCTTGAAGAAATTGATAACTTTGAAAGGGAACAAATGTGAGTTCAACAAGACGGAGCTCCTACTCATTACCACCCGGGAAGTTCGGGAATTTTTAAACGATCGTTACCCACAAAAATGGATCGGTAGGGATGGATTCGTTCAGTGGCCCCCTCGATCATGCGACTTAACATCTTTAGACTTCTTTTTGTGGGGCTACATTAAAGATCGTGTTTATGTGAATCCCCCTACAACACCAGTAGATATGGGAAATAGGATACTGGATGCGTGGAGGACAATAACTCCTTTATGCAAAGGAAAGTGAAGGAAAATATAGTAAAACGACTAAACATGTGTATTCAAGTAGACGGGCATATTTTTGAACATTTATTACGTCATAATAATTAATCATTAGATAAGTTAAATTATATTAAAATTATTATTAAGTATTTGCTTATGTTTTCACAATAGCGTAAGTATATTAAAAAGAAAGGTAAAAATTGAAAAATTCAAAATAAATCTAAAACTATTAGAAATTGGTATATGACTCCTGCTGATGAAGCTAACATGGTTAGCGAAAAGCGCGTCGAGTGCAAAAATAAGTGTTTGGTGTAGTGGCAATATATGCTGAGTAGTGTTATTGTATTTACTACGGCAAATTGAAAAGTGGTTTCTTTTACTGCTAATTTCCGTTAAATTCGATATTACGGCTTCAAATTATAGGAAAATATAGCTTTTATATCAACAAAAAAGGGTGCCAAATTTTATTTAAAAAATATTAAGTGGATTGGTTAAAATTCGCATTTTAGTCCAAATCTTATTATGGATTTTTCTTATGGGCAAAAGGTCGTAGTTTTTTTTTTTTTAACTAACCTCCTTAAAATGTAAAAAATGCACTAAAATAGAAGAAAACTGGCCTTGCGATCAAAATTAGGCTGAGAAAACTCGTTTAGATTATGTTGGCACTGTTACATCATTTTCAAGCTGTACCAAAAAATTTCCAAAAATCATGAAAATTGTTTTGTTTGTTTGTTTCTGTTGGGCAGGGCGCATCGACAGCTAAGATCATTTAGCGCCCACTAGAGTTAGTTTGGTATAAATAGATTAGACTATGAAGTTGAATTCTTTTAAGTAATTGGTTATCTTTTCTTTAAGTGGGACAAAAGATTTTATGAGGATGGTGATGTTGGATGGGATGCCGTGGGTGTCTCTCAAGTTTTGATGTTGAATGGATTCGATTAGATGTAACACTGATAAGGGGAGTCACATTTAGGGCAGACTGGAGGGGGACCTCTCTTTAATAGGTGTACATGCGTGGAGTAGGTGTGTCCAATGCCAGTCTTCTCATTATTACATTATGTCTTCGGTTCAATTCTGTGGAGTTAAGGGGAGGAAATACATTGGTTTTGATGGACCATAATTTGTTGTTGGGATCTTCCAAGTCCCATTTGAGTTGGAAGAGAGAGCTGTGTAGGTGTTTTACGAAGATGTTAAAATCAGAGTAGTGATTCTCTCCCATGTTCATACTGCCCCTTTCTATGGCAAGTTTAGCAAGATAATCCGCTCTGTCGTTATGAGGGTTGCCTATGTGACTGGGCAACCAAAGCAAGGATATGGTACGTTTCTTCAAGGTGGCCGTGTACATCAGATCCAGAATTTGCCTGATATAGTTGAAATTGAGATTTCTAGAATTGATGGCTTTGAGAGCGCTTAGGGAATCAGAAATTATGAGAGTTGGTTGTTGGATGTTTGCTTGGAGGGAATATCTGATAGCCTCCTTTATTGCCAACAATTCTGCGGAGAAAATAGAGATATGTTTAGGTAATTTAAACATTTGGACGATATTATCAAAACAGAAGGCAGCTCCAACTCCCTTTTCTGTCTTTGATCCATCTGTGAAGAAAAGTAAATGATTGGGATAGATATTGGATAGTCTGTCAAGAAAGAGCTTGTTAAAGAATATGTTTAAATGTTCTGATTTTTTATAGGAGTGCAAAGTTAGGTCAATGTTGGGGAGAGGGGAGAGCCAGGGAGGAAAGGTGGTTTGGAGGGGGTAGTTGTAATAAGGGGGGGAGATATTGTGCTGGATGAGTAATTTGTTGATTCTGTGGGAATAGAATCAGTGGGGAATGTAATGTTTGGTCTGTGGACATTGACCTCATGAAAATTTTATGGCATTTGTCATATGTGGGGACACGTGGCTCCGTGGCGTAGTATCTTGCTGACGGTGCAGACGATCGAGGGTTCAATCCCGCAGGTCGGTATACTTATTTATTAATTTATTTAAGTATATTTGGCCTGGCCACGTACGTAGGTAGTAGTTGTTCGCAGAAATGCAATAACGTTCGAAGCAGCACTACTGCGTTGTCTAAAAGGTGTTGTGAAATATAAAAATGTATGTTTCGGCACGGACAACGTTGACGGGAATTACGACATCCTCGCTGATATCTTTAGGATATGAAAAAAGGGTAAAATCCCAACTTAGACAGGAAGGTGAACAATAAAAAAAAACTATAAGAGAATTATACTCGTGGAAAAGTCCCCCTTAGAGATTTTTTAATTTCTTTACTTCTCAGAGTTCCTAAATTATGATAAACATGTAGCTCTACCTCTTGTCATTATAACTTCCGAACAAAATAAGATGTCTTTCAAAAGTACTTGAGTTATAAGGAGTGGGGGCCAACATAACTAAGGCATTTCACCTTTCTTATGCATTTCTTTTCTTCGTCTCTGACGTCAAAAGAATATAACTTATTATTATTTTTCGTTATGCATCTAAGTACCGTATACCACTTGGTAAGCATTTTATAGGCAATATGAATATGATATACTTAAATGAATCATTTAGCTGTAATTTAGCAATATAATTTTACTTACCACTGCATAGTAAAAACATTAGTCAGTGGAGGCTCGTAACTTCTCAATCCATCCTTAGCTGAATTTTGTAAAATATCTAAATGCTTCGATAATCTGGGTAATTTACTGCGCAATAGTTCTCTAAATACTGCCATATCAACCGAAAGACCTCGTAAACTGTCAGCAAAATATGAATCCGGAAAGAACGCCCCTCAATCAGGTAGATCATTAATTTAAGTGCATCAATTTCACATTTATCTGTTACTTGAAGAATAAGCGCCGCAAGCATGTTGAAACCCTGACAGTAACCTGAAAAATATTTTCGATTGATGGAAATTCCTAGTAATTGAAAAAAACATTTATGTTACTTTTAAATTTCCGCTATATGTATTTTGTAAAAAATATGTTAAAATATAAATAATGTCAACATTATAATTGAATCGTTGATTTCAAAAACCACATAAGTCAAAATTTAGCAAAATTGAGTTTTTGCTAGGAAACGTCTCCTCAAGGGTACCTACATATTATATGCAAAAGCCACGTAAGTCGTATTTACGGTTAACGAATTGCCGCCTATCCACTTCCACCGTTTGTTGCAAAAACCACATTAGTCACAGACTTATGTTGTTTTTGCACGGATTTTCTAGCGAGGGTTTGAGTTGAGTGGGAGATAAAAAGTGTTATCTCTGTTCAGATACCAGTCAAATTGATGGCAAACCGATCCCAAACTATCCAACTCATGCGCACTTTGATATGGGGACATTTAGGAAAAAGCACGTGTTTCGGACGATTTGCAACGGTTTAAAACCGTTTCTTACTGTTTCGTTAACAGTTACTTTCGGCTACAGTAAGAAGTGTGTACGATTTTAAGCGTGACAAGTTAGTTGCCGTCTAAAAAACAAAATATGTGTGATCAATCGAATTTATCTAGTGACGGAGAGGACTTACAACCTTTAAAAAAGAGACAACGACATCCACAGAAATATAAAAGATTTTTTATCAAAAATGCAAAAGTCAAGGGACTGGAACACAAAAATTGGAAGGGAAAAGTCTTGCCGGCACGTGTTACTGGAGCCAATTGCAGGTAATAATTTTACATAAATACTGTAGGCAAATATTATTAATGCGATATTGTTTTGTTTTAAGATGTAAAATGGCTTGTTTCGAACAATTAACTCAAGATGATTTGGATTTCTGTATCAATAAGATGAATACATTTCATAATAAAAATGAGCAGGATATTTATTTGCAACAGCTCATAGAAAAAAAAAAAATGTAAAATGTCACAGACCACGTAAAGAAGGAGCAGTACCAAGGCAATTTTCTTGTAAATATTCTATTATTACAGAAAGTAAAAAAGTACTCGTTTGTAAAAAAGCTTTTTGCTCTGCTAATGGTGTAACGGAAAATCGTGTTAGACGCCTTTCAACTTTACTTCAACGATCCCAAGTTCCCCATGATAAACGAGGACAGCATCAAAAGCCGAACACCACTCCCCCAGAAGTTTTAAAAGTTATCCATGATCATATTCTTGCTTTTCCTAGAAAGCGGACCCACTACTCAAGCAGGGATATAGAATATTTAGATGCCCGTTTAAATGTGAAAAATATGTATGACTTGTTTAGGAGGAAACACCCAGAGTTAAATGTAAAGTATGCATTTTACGCCAATTATTTTAAAAGTACATTCTCTTTAAGATTTGGAAGACCGCAAATCGATACATGCGTAACTTGTGAAGAGTTGTCGGTAAAAATACGAAGCCTTACTTTAGGACAGAATGCAAAAAAAGCAGCTGAGGCAGAACTTATGGTTCATAAAAGAAGGGCCAAAAAATTTTACAATAAAATATCTGCCGTAAAAGAAATCTGCAAATCTCGTAACGACGTGGCCGCTTTAACAATCGACTTTATGCAGAATTTGCCTTTACCAAACCTACCAATACAGGAACTATTTTATTTAAGACAACTATGGGTCAACTGCTTTGGAATCAAGAACCTGAAAACCAACGAAACAGTTTTTTATGTTTATCATGAAGGCTTGGCTCGCAAAGGTGCTAACGAAGTCTGCTCTATGATTCTACATTACCTGGACAATTTTTTGGACGAAAATATTTCTGAGTTGTATCTATTTTCAGATAATTGTCCTGGTCAAAATAAGAAGCATACGGTGATTAGATTTTTATTGGCTCTGACAGATACCAAGCGTTTTTCAAAAATTAAACATTACTTCCCTGTAAGAGGCCACTCATTTTTACCCAATGACCAAGACTTTGGTGTTATAAAGAAAAAAATTAAAAAGTGTGACCGCATATATGTTCCTCAGGAATATTATACCATTATGTCGGAAGCAAGTCCAAAGTTTACCGTCTTTATGTTGTCAACAAGTCAGATTATGGAGTTCTCAAAATGGTGGACCATATATTATAAAAGAACATGTTTATCCAATGAAAGTTTTGGAAAAAATATACCTAAGGAACGCAAAATATCATTCTCACCATGTTCTTAGATGGCATTCCACTATGACCACAATAAAAAAGGAGTTGTAGTTACTGAAGAATATATTGACGGTTTAACTTGCCACACATTTAATCTAGCTCGAATTAGAGCTATCGATATATCCCTACCGACCGTAAAGGCTTATCCCAGTGGCAATGTTCCTATAAACCCCAAAAAAATAGAAAATATTAAGCAAGTTAGAAATAGTATCCTTGAACAGCATATTCCATTTTATGACGGGATTTTTTACTGGCCTACCGCGGAAGGACAGAACCAGGAAGAATATTATGTCGAAAATGATCACGAGTTTGATTATGTGCCTTAATTAATTATTAAAATCAGGAATATCATTGTTTGTTTGTATTTTGAAGCATTTTTAATAAACCCTTTTGACAGTTTGTTGACTTGTTTTCTTTTAAAGAAGGAAAATGATAACTTCAAAATTATATTCAGTGCAAAAACCACCTAAGTCTCAAGAAAAAAAAATTTTTTTCTTAATAACAACGAAAATAAACTACATGTAACTATGTAACTACTTAAATAATTTGAATTAAATTAAATTTTTTCCTCTTATAAAGGATAGTTTTAGTTTAATAAAGTTTTTTTCGCCTACTGAAAATTTTACTTTTTTGACTTATGTGGTTTTTGAAATGAACGATTCAATTGTACAAAATACACTCCTGGACAAAATTAACGCAACAATATATTAAATCATACAAATCTCTATAATAAATTAATTTTAATAATTTGGTTACACTAGAAGTTAGAAAAAACTTATTCGGGTACTTTAAAAGTGAATTAGCTACCAAATTTCTCTATAAGATTCTAATCAAAATTATTCTTAAGACCTAATAACAAAATCGTTGAAATAATGTAATAATGAAAAAAAGAAACTGGTACACTAGTAGCACAATTAATTGTGTAACTGGGACACTAGTAGCGTGTGTTGCCTCCTCTACTTCGGATGACAGCGTTTATGCGCCTAGGCATGCCTCTAATTAAATTTTGGATAAAATCTTGAGGAATTTGCTTCCATTCTGTGATAAACTGCATTTTCAAGTTCCCTCAGGATTCCAGGTGCAGGTATATGACGTTTCACATTTTTCTTAAGGTGATCCCATACATGTTCTATCGGATTCAGATCCGGGCTTTTTGGTGGCCATTGTATAATCGGTATATCAACTTAATTAAGATAAGGAAGTACCTCTCTAGCCACGTGAGGTCGAGCGTTGTCTTGCATAAATAGGAAATTGGGCCCCACAAAATGACTGAAAGGCATCACATGTTCTATTACAATATTCTCAAGATAGTAGTCAGCATTCATAGATCTCGTACGGACAGGAACTAACTCTGGGCGAGCATCAAAGCAGATGCCACCCCAGAACATAACAGAGCCACCGCCGAATGGAATCCTTGCAGAAATATTGCAAGGAGCAAACCTCTCTCCTGGTCTTCGCCATATTCGCTCACGACCATCTGGATGTTTTAGACTAACCCTAGTTTCATCTGTGAAGAAAAACTTGTTTCTAATCATGCACAGACCAGTTTTCGTGATTTCGAGCAAAACGTAACCTGGCAACTCTGTTCTCTCTAGTAAGCAAGGGCGCAGTGGCTGGTCTCCTACTGTTTAATTCAGCCTCATTTAACCGTCTTCTAACTGTTTTAGAAGAAATTGTGACATTACGAACAGCTTCGAGTTCGTTTCTTATTATGGAACTAGTGACAGTCCTGTTTCTTAAAGCATATTGTCTTATAAAACATTCATCTAGGTCGCTAGTGCATCGTTTTCGCCCTTGCCCTAGCGTCTTACCATACAACTTATTGTGGAACGATGTTTGCTTAACAAATTGGCAACATAACTCTAACAATATCCCTCGTCCAATAAATCTGAGGCTCGCACTACCTCGTGTTCAGTTAAATTCCTTGTTCGATTCATTTTTCTAATTCTTCGGGGTCAAAAATAAAACAGTCTACCACAAAAAACGTATTACTTTGAAAAAGGGAACAATTTATAAGCTTACTTTTAAAGAAAATCTATCGCATTATTACAGAAAATTGTTTATCTTCTAAAAAATTCTTTAAAAACTGTAAATCTAAACGAATTGTTTTGATTTCTGTCATGAACAACGAAACAAAATATGCATAGCTTACTCTTCAAATACTCGATAAACTTTAAAACTGTCATAAGAAAAAGATAAATTAATTTTCAGATTGTTGCGTTAATTTTGTCCAGGAGTTTATTTTACATGAATTGTCAGTTTGTCTGGATCAGAATTATTTTGAATTCAACAACTCTTTCTATATTTCTAAGGAATGTTTGATAATGGAAAACCCTTTAAGACCCTTGCTAGCTGAGATGTTTATGAACAATTTAGAAGTGCTAATTCAGCAACATTCTATATCAAAATATTTTTTGTATTGGTGTAGGTATATGGACGACATTTTCGTTTTCTAGGAACAGACAGACAACTAAATCAATTTCCTAATTTTATTAGTTAACTAACCGTAGAAATTGAACAAAACAAGTCAACTAATTTTCTTAACTGGACTACAACAAATAAAAATAACAAATATGACTTTGAAATCTATCACAAACCAGCACATACAGTTCTTCACAATAGTTCTAACCACCCTTTTTACACAAGACATCTGATTTTAACGTTGAAAATTATCAAAAAAAGAATTAAATATTATTGTCCAACATAGCTTTTAATAATGGACATGAGCCAGATATAATTAACAAAAATTCTTATAAAAAAGCTATTAATTTAAAATACCTAGTTATAAAAAATAATGTTCAGCACAAATTCAAAACTACATTACTACAAAAGTAAAACTAATAACAATCAAAAGTCGTGTTACTTTATAGACAAATTTGATCCGAATTATGCTTTTCATATTTTAAAGGAATATCAACTTTTGGTAACGTTTTTGAAATTTTACATTTAGAAAATAAATCTCACAAATTAGAAATAAAGGAAATTAACAAGCATAAAAGTATAGGTAATTTACTAAATAAACAAATTGATTTAAACAGTTCCCCATTGTAAAACTTAAGTTAATTTATGGTATAAATTAAAGTAAACAGTTTAGAACCCTAGTGGTATTTTAGGTATAAATTGGAGACTAATCTCCGTAAAAACATCTAAATTTGATTTTCAGTTAAATTATTTATCTCTGTGTGATGAGGGTTAACTTTTTCAAATCTACGGTTTAGCAGTTTTAATTTTTTAAATATGGAATTGCACTATCTAATTGGATGCCTCCAATTCGTATAACTATATCCTAATGTCCGAACTTTTGTGCATTATATCCTGTCAAAAATAAAAATGTAAAAAATTATTTATCTTTATTCTTCTTTAATAACCAAAGTAATTGGCATTTAAAAATATACAAGTTCTATTTTAGTCCCAAACTTGAAAAGTTATATTTAGAACTTAATTTCAGAAATAAATTTAATTTAAGTGGCAGCTCGTGATGTTTTTATTTGACAAACTTTTTAGCTTAATGAAACGATAGACCTAACTCAAAAAGCTTGCTAAAATATTCACCAGCACACTATTAAACTCATTTCGGAACTTTTTATTTATTTATTCATTCCTTTATTGCCATCAAGATTACATAACGTAAAAAAGCAACGTCACAATGAAGTAGAATATATGCATATAGCCAACAAAATATAAGACACCGTACAGAGAACAAAATCTTACAACTATTGATAACTAAAAATTATTGATCAAAATCAAAAGAATAGAAACATTCTGAGAGAGCAAACCTTTTTGTTTCCCTTTTGAATCTCTCAATCCCCTCAATGTTCCTGATCTCCAATCGGAGAAGCCGATATGCCTTTATGCTTTTAAAATATGGCCCTTTTTCAAAGAAAGAAGTAGCATGGTAGGGCGCTCGTAATTCGTTTCTACCTCTAGTCGTGACTGCCATATCTGGAGCATATTCATTCCTATTTGTCAAGAAAAATGATGGATTCTTCTTAACAAAGGTGACCAAAGCCATGAAGTAGAGACCCGGGACCGTAAGTAACCACATTTCAATAAAGTATGGTCGACACGACGTTAGAGGATATAAATGAAGCATGCATCTCACAATTCTAAGCATGCATCTCACAATTCTCTTTTGTGCCCTAGAGATATCCCTAGCAAATCTTGAAGATCCCCAGAAAGAAATCCCATAGTTTAATTGGGATTGAACATAAGCAAAATAGAAAAGTTGTATGCTATTATACAATATATCTAAGTCTTCTAATAAGAGCACACGCACTATTGAGCTTAGACCGAAGTTTCACTGCATGTATTTCCAACAAATACTTGAGTCAATATTAACCCCAAAAATTTTATTGTCTCTATATTGGGTATTGACTTTAGTTCATGTCGTACATATAATCATTGTGTGGGTGTTTTATTTTTATTAAATAATATAAGGCCCGTTTTATTCCCATTAAGACAAAGGTAATTCTTTTGACACCACTCAGCCATTCTTGCCACTATACGAGAACAGATTAGCGATAGAAGAGCTTGACAAAATGACCGATGTGTCATCAACAAATTAACAAGCCATTCCATCCCCATCATCATCATCCACATCCTGCTGCCGCAGCAGATAGTCCGGTAAATCGTTCACATATAACAAGAAAAGCAATGGACCTAGTATCGATCCTTGTGGTACACCCCTACACATGCTGTTAGGGTCCAAGAAATAGTCCCGGAGGTTAATCGTAACATTCACTGACTGGGATCGGTTTTGTAAATATGACTTCAGAAGCGCTAGGGCCACTCCACTCACCCCATATCTCTCAAGCTTAATGAATAGCAGTGAGAAATTTATGGTATCAAAAGCCTTTGAGAGATCAAAGTACAGGCCAGCCACTTTCTCATTTCTGCCAAGTTTCATGATGATTTCTGTGAGGGCTTGATAAATAGCCATCTCCGTGGATTTTCCTGGTAAATAGCCAAATTGGTTTGGTGAGAGAATATTGCACTGTAAAAGAAAGGGCAAGAGTCTGTTGTAAATTGATCTCTCAAACACCTTCGACACCGCCGACAAAAGAGACACTGGCCTATAGTTTGCCGGATCATGAATATCACCCTTTTTAAAAATGGGCACTACTTTCGCCATTTTACGAGAATCTGGGAAAGTTCCCAATGAAAAGCAGTTGTTTATTATAAATGTTAATGGTTTACTAATGAAGTAAGCAATGTGTTTTAATAGAAATATAGGAATTTCATCCATTCCACTGGAGTATTTACGAGGCTGGTTTGAAAAGTCCGTGCAAAGTCCGAGAGATGGCACCACCGGCGCGTATCGAGGTCATGTTTGGTTAGTAGCATCTCTTAAATGAACGCACACCAAGTTTCAGCCATATTGGTCTATTTCTTTGTGTTTGGCATTCGTGTGAATCAAGGAAGTCGAGTGATTTTCAAGAAATGGACGAAAAATAATTTCGTGTGTGTGATTAAACATTACTTTCTGAAAGGCAAAACGCCTCAGGAGACTAAAGAGAAGCTTGATAAACATTATGGTGACTCTGCACCTTCGATTAGAACAGTTTATAAGTGGTTTCAAAATTTTCGGATTGGCTATATGGGCACAAGTGACGCTGAACGTTCTGGACGGCCTGTGGAGGTTACGACTCCAGAAATCATTGATCAAATCCATGATATGGTGATGGATGACAGAAGAGTTAAGGTGCGTGAGATTGCTAATGCTGTGGGCATCTCGACTGAATGGGTACATAATATTTTGCAAAAACATTTGGACATGAGAAAGCTATCCGCAAGATGGGTGCCGCGATGCTCACGCTTGACCAAAAACGGAATCGTGTGAAGTGTTGCAAGGATGGTTTGCAGCTGTTCCAGAAGAATCCGGAGGACTTTAAGCGTCGTTTCGTCACTGTGGATGAAACATGGATACATTACTATACTCCTGAGACCAAACAACAATCTAAACAATGGGTTACCAAGGGGGAATCTGCACCAAAAAAGGCGAAGACCGTTCCTTCGGCCGGAAAGGTTATGGCGACTGTCTTTTGGGATTCGCAAGGGATAATCCTCATTGACTATCTGGAAAAGGGTTTTAAAACTATTACAGGTGAATATTATTCATCGTTATTGGACCGTTTGAAAACCGAGCTGCAAGAAAAACGCCCGCGATTGGCCCACAAGAAAGTCCTTTTCCATCACGACAACGCACCAGCACACACCTCAGCAGTTGTGGTCGCAAAATTAATGGAAATAGGATTCCAACTCGTTTCACATCCCCCCTAGTCTCCAGACTTGGCTCCCTCGGACTACTATTTGTTCCCCAATTTGAAGAAATGGCTGGCGGGACAAAGATTTTATTCAAACGAGGAGGTGATTGCAGACACTAACGGATATTTTGCAGACTTGGACAAATCCTATTATTCGGAAGGGATCAACAAACTAGAACATCGTTGGACGAAGTGTATAAGCCTAAAAGGAGACTATGTCGAAAAATAAAAAAGGTTTACCCCAAACACATAAGTAGTTTTTATTTTTGCACGGACTTTTCAAACCAGCCTCGTATTAGGCAGAGCCATTATGATTCTGAATAACTCATTTTCATCCACACATTTCCGGCTGGAATAGGAGTAACCTCTTATTTTAACTGGGAAACTACTAAGAGAGAACTCATTTTAAACTTAAGTTTTTCTTTTCTAAAGTCCCATATCCGATACGGACGTAGGCTTCTCCCTCGCTCTTGTCTAGGGTTGATGTCTTTTTAAGTATTCCACTGTAAACGGGGACCTACAGTTTAATGCCGATTCTGAACGGCCAAAGTGAGAGGGCTTTACTAGGCATGATTACTACAGGTAGTTTGCCATTGCCGTTTTTTTTTCCTAGCCGATTATTTACATTACCAGTTCCAAACTTGATTAAATAATATAACTATGCTTTAAATAGGTCAATGCCAAGTTTCTCTCCAATATTCAAGCCATTTAAATGTGATTTTGAGAAGTTAATGGTCTATTATGGTAACTTATTCAGATATCTTCCCGTGTTTATAAGCTAAAACCTATATTCGTACCTAATCTTCTACATTCATGAAAGTATTTTATAGGTTTGATCGATAAGTGAGTCAGTGCTAAAATCTGAAATTTTCTGGCCCCCGTAACTTCAAGACGTGATAAAATTTTAAAATTCACTGGGCTATAAGGAAAAATATCTTCTTCGTTATATTCCTTGTGTGATTTTTCTTCCAATAAGATTACAAGTCTTATATCAATTTCAATTTTATTCTAGCTTAGCTAATTTCAACTTCTGAATTCATAATTTTGTGACACTTGATTATCTAATTGTAACAATTTTATTCACACAATTGTGAACGATATAAAATTCATTTGTTTAACCAGAACATTAAAAAACATAGTTTATATAATCCTTATTTATCCAAAAAAAAATTATCTTACCTCAAGACACCTTATACAAGCACATGTATGCATACTTAAATCATTGCCTGATAGTTAAGCAGACAAACCTTCATTTAATTTGTAGATGTTTTAGGTATTACTACCTTTCAATAAGATTACCTCTACACACGGTTACACTTAAAATAAACATTTGTTATATCTATAAGTTTAAACGTCGAATTCCTCAAATAAAATAGATTTTATGTTCTAAGCCATTACTAAAACTCGATGCAGCTAGATGTAGGAACTTCTTTCCGCATCAACTTTTGTCATCTCTGTACCCAACTACAAAACACCTATAAAACATTGAAAATACCAACCTCTGTACGATTTTACCATAGTAATAATGTGCACCTGATAATACTCTAAAAGATGGAATGTGCGTCACAAACCGATACTATTGTATAAGTTTCAATAATAACCCCTTTATATTACATCAAATGAATTTAAAACAATGTTTCCATATAGCCGTCCTGTCCAACATAAATAAGCAATTGTTAAAACATGTTTATCTCGGGTTACAATTTTTGGAAAAAATTTCGGAAATATGAATGGTCATAATTTCATTTTGCAGGAAAGCAACATGCTTTGTTTAAAGGTAATTTAGAAAAATTTTAGGTTCTATAAAAAAACTAAAACATGGGAAACAAAAATAAAGAAATATAGAGACAAAGAATATTTTCATTTGTAACACTTTTTGTCAGGAGTTGTGAAATCCATTTTTGAAGAACATTTATGACAGCTTTTCACTTTGTTTGTTAAATATCTTGAAAATTGTAATATCAGTAAATTTATATATATATATATATATATATTATATATATATATATATATATATATATATATGTATATATGTATATATATATATATATATATATATATATATATATATATATATATATATATATATATATATATATATATATATATCTGTGATATTATTTCAGAGAACTAATAAAGATTTTGTAAGAGTGAATGGTTTAAGTCTACAGTCCCTGGCCAAATTATTAGACGCACTGTATTTTTTTTAGTAATTTTATGTTTCTTAAGAGTTTTTATGCAATAATGGTATATTTAAACTACAATATTATTGATTTTTATTTAAAAGAATTGTTGTAGACTACATATTTGTATTTATTTTTAACATATGGCAACATTGTGTGCAACCTGTATCAGTCGCGATCGGAATCGAGTCAGGTACGGACGTGTTTCTGTGGCTTTATGGACTGTGATTGTTTGTTTAACAGTTTTATACTACTCAGTTATTAGTTTATTTTGTATGCAGTGTTTTAAAAAAGTAATTGGACTATTTTCATTATGGGTAGAAAAGGCGATCTTTCACCACGTAAAAAAGCTGAAGTGAAGGCCCTTGTGATTGCGAAAACATTTACAAACCGAGAAATATCACGAAGATTGGAGGTTTTCTGAAGCTAGTGTATGACGCATAAAAAAGAAAATTGAGTCAGGGAAGGAATTAAGCTCGAAAAGAAAGAAAAGATGCGGTAGAAAAACCAATTTTCACTCCACGGTCAGAGAGACTTTTGAAGAAAATTTGTGTAGAAACAGATTTGCTACCACAAAGGTAATAAAATCACAACTCCAGGATGCTAGCGTAAATGCTTCTGAGCGCACTGTTCGAAGAAAATTGAAAGAATTAGATTTTAAGGCCTGTCGCCCCGCCAGGAAGCCCAAGTTAACAGCTGCAATGAAAGCAAAGCGCCTGAAGTGGGCCAAACAATGGCAAGACAAAGATGTGGACTTCTGGAGATCGGTAAGATACAGCAATTTAATCAATAATTGATACATTATTATCATTTTCAGTTAAATAAAGCAAATAAACATGGAAGTTTATATATTTTTCCTATTTTTGACAGGTCTGCTTCAGTGACGAAAGCACATTCGAAATTTTGCAGAATAAAGCTCAGTATGTGCGTCGTCGTCATGGAGAAAAGTTTCATCCTGATTGTGTCGTCCCGACGGTTAAACATCCCACCAAAGTGGTGATTTGGTCAGTCATCAGCGGCAAGGGCACTGGACGCCTGTACGTCGTCAAAGGAATAATGAGGCAAGATCAGTACAAAGAAGTATTACAAAATCGGTTGATTCCGCAGCTCAGAGAATGGTTTCCAAATGGGGAACCATTCACTTTCATGCAAGATGGAGCTCCCTGCCACACTGCTCGGTCTGTTAAAGCTTTTTTGGCAGAAAAAAATATCCCTCTGTTGGATTGGCCGTGTAATAGCCCTGATATGAACCCATTGAAAATGTGTGGGAGCTGATGAAAAGAGAAGTGGCTAAAGATGTGATTACCAACAAAACCCAGCTCCTAGAAAAGATTATTCATGTGTGGAATCATCATCCTCAAATGCAGGAGACAGTACAATCTTGCATTGATAGCATGCCGCGCTGAATTAAAGCTTTGATAGCGGCTAAAGGTGGCTCAACTAAATATTGACTTTTACTAACATTAATTTCACTTTTCTTTAAAACTTATGCTTTTCTAAATTAATGCTGTTTTATTTATGTCAAATAAATAGATAATTGATTGGATAATATAAAAATAAAAAACAAATCAATTTAAAATAATAAAACGGTACAATATCACTCGGTAATTAATATTTTACATGAAATCTTGCAGTGCGTCTAATAATTTGGCCAGGGACTGTATATATCTGTGATATTATTTCAGAGAACTAATAAAGATTTTGTAAGAGTGAATGGTTTAAGTCTACCTGTTCGTTTAATAATAGATTGGAGTTTTTCCATTTGTTAATTTCAAGACTTTCAAGCATATTTAATTTTGTAGATTTATTATCTACATGTAGGATTTTGACTGTACCATCAAAATTATGGGATTCGTTTATTATATGGATTGCGTAATCTGTGTAACTAAATAACTAAATAATTAGTTATTTTAAAAAACAAGAACAATTCACATTACGCAACCCATATAATGAACGAATTCCATAATTTTGATGATACATTCAAATCCTACATGTAGTAAATAAATCTAAAAAATTAAATATGCTTGAAAGTCTTGAAATTAACATACAGAAAAACTCCAATCTATTATTAAACGAATAGGTAGACTTAAACCATTCACCCTTACTTAATCTTTATTAGTTCTCTGAAATAGTATCACAGATTTGCTTTGTCAGTAAATAATATAATGAAACGATTAATATAATCTTATGTAATTAAGAATAGTTTTAAGCACTATATAACCAGTATTATTACCAAACATTTTTCTTTTTAATTCACTTCTGAAGAAGCCATTGTATGGTGAAACAATTCTCAAGCCATTTTAAATATATTGGAAATTAAAACATAGTGTTGTTTTCATATAATATTATTATGAATTTCCAACAAGCATCGGCTAACACAATCAAAGAATTCATCTATCATAATGTTAATTATGAATCAACCTAATGAAACAGCTCTTTTCGAATATCGTCAGGGCCCAGCAGTCCATTTTAATCCTAGAGAGAAGTTTTATGATCGTAGGCGAATTACAATCCCCTGTAAAATTAACATAGAACATTTTTTCAATTGTTTTCCGAAAAAAAAAGATGAAAATGATAACAAAATTTATTATTTCATTTGTATTTTTTTTTTCATATATTGTAAAATATACTGTCACTGCTTCTTTGTAAAATGATTGATAACCGAGGTAATTTGTATGAATAATGAAGTCATTTCCAGGCTTAATTACAACGAGAACGAACCCCACAGAAAATTATATTTATACAACATTTATTACAACTTTTTTTCACATTGTCTGATAAATTTTTAATATTTCCAATAATAAAGGTAATTCGTAAGGTTTGTAAAATGTTTATTCTTTTCAAAAAAAAATCATCATTGCATCTAACTTTTTATTACAATTTAATCAATGTTACTCTAAATATAAATTAATAATTTTTTACCCCTCGGTTTTGATAAATATTTGAGGAGCAGACTTTCTATATGCATTTTGTCCATTTTTTTCACATTTTCAACCAAAGATGCCAACGCAAACTACATACATAGAGCAACAATATTATGCCCCAAACGACGTTCTAAATGCATTTTCTCCCATACAAATTAAATGTTAAAAATACCTCGGACTTTCTATATGCTGTATGTCCATTGGCGCTAGACGAACTAACGGAAGTTTGTCCTTGCGCCGTGGACTAATTTCGATTTGTCTGTCATTGCACTTGTTGCTGTCTGCAGTGTTTGTTTTATGTGCGTTTATTTTTCCGTTTTTCTACGAAACAATCTCAAATAATGGATGTGACTGTGACAGGGGATCACGTAGTTGGTGATACGGACCGTGGTAATAGAAAAAGAAAAAGAAATCTCACGTCTAAAGAGTGTAAAAGCAACGTAAGGTAAGCCTTAATGATTTTTAGGTTAGGTTTACATTATGCTATTATTGTTTACCTAATAGGTACACTAAAGTTCTCAAGTTCTTATGCTGTCGTTAATGTTTTAATATTATTCTCTTTTAAAGGCATTCAGATCATAATTTGGAACATTTTGTTGATTTTTCCTGTACTCACCCTAAACGAAAGGATTTCTTTTGCCATGAATTATCCCAAGACGATATAAGGACAATCAGAAATACGTTTTATAAGACAACAAAGAAAAATGTACAGGACAATAAATTGGGGCATTTTATGAATGTTGGAAAACCAGATAGAAGTCGTAACCGAAAACTAGGAGGAAAATCCCACAATTTCTCTATAAGATATCATGTAAATTTTAGTTTTAAATAATTTTATTTAGCTTATTTTTAAAATCCCCCCCTTAGCTAACTTCTATCGAAGAGTGAAAAAAATTTAACCTAGAAATCCATTAAAATTTATGGTTTAAATTTTAATTTAAAAAGAATTTTATTGTCACCACAATGTATAGTGTAGTGGTTTAAGCAACGCTTAACTGGCGGAAGGTCCGATTTTATTTTAGGTAATATTCTTTATTTTAGGTTTGGAAGAATGAGAAAAAAATTTACATTTGCCAGAAGTTATTCTTATCAATATTTAGTGTCAGTCAGAGACGCGTAAATACTATTGCTCGAAAAATGCAATCTGGAAGTGGTATTGTTGAGAAGCGTGGAGGGGACCAACGGTCTTTTAGGAATGTTAATAAATTTGAAGCTGTGAAAAAATTTATAGCCCGTTTAAAAGGACACGAAAGTCATTACGGGCGGGCTAAATCTCGGCGCATTTATCTATCATCCGAAAATAATATTACTGCTTTATGGAATCTGTACAATCAGAGTACAGTTGAAAATTTGAAAGTAAATTACAAGTATTTTAGTAGAATCTTTAATAATCATTTTAATATTGCATTTGGAAGCCCTGCCACCGACGTATGTGGCTTTTGTGTTAGGACCCAAACTTCTATTAGCATTTGCAAAGACAAAACTGAAATAGACAAACTAAAAACTTCTCTACGTGTACATAAATTACGAGCCAAACAATTTTTCAACCTAATGAATGAAAAGCCGGCACAGAGTGCTTCGTATTGTTTTGACCTTCAACAGGTTCAAGTCTTACCGAAAGTGCCAATTCAAGATGCATTTTATGCCCAGCAGTTGTCTTTTTATTGTTTTTGTGTAACCGACGTGGATATTAAAAAACCAGTTTTCTACACCTGGATGGAACATCAAGCAAAAAGGGGATCTGCAGAGACAAGTTCTGCTCTACGTGATTTTTTTAATAAAGCATAATTTGGACCAGATATAAAACAGTTGCGACTATTCGCAGATGGTTGTGCCGGGCAGAATAAAAATGCACATGTGATGCATATGCTTATGCTATGGCTGTACGGAGATGCCCCGCAAAATATTAAATCCGTGGTACTTACCTTTCCGGTACGCGGACACTCATATTTGCCAGCAGACCGTGTTTTCGGGCAAATAGAAAAAGTTATGCGATCATACAGTTCAATAAAAACACCTACACAATATTATGACATTTACTCCAAGAAGGGAGACGTTAGACAACTTGGTAGGGACTGGGTTGTTTACGATATAAAAATGGCGTTAACTTCTTTAAAAAAAATTGAAGGGATCAGTGCGGCCACACGAATTATTATTAAAAGATCACAAAACAACACACGATATTTTGCTTAAGACCGAGTTGTTTTATAGAAATGACGATCCGTCCAAACAATTTCAAACGTTATTAAAACGTGGAAAGAAGCTTTCGACTTTACACTTACCTGCTGTAGAACTTCAAAACAAAATTAAACCAAAAAAAGTCTCTCGAAATTATTAGTGGAACTGTCAGGGACAAATTGGGTCAACGATCCTGAGCTAACATGGTTACAGCCAATTCTCTCTGACAATCGTGTGCAAATTGACAATCAAGCTAACCATGGTGAATCTGACGATGATGATGTTATCGAAGAACCTGACATGTTATGCGATTGCAATAATGATGAAGATGGTGACCTTTATGACATGTAAAATGCCATTATTGTTGATTTAGTTTATAAACATTATTGTGTATTTAAAAATAAAACACTATTTTTATAAAGCTACAAGTTTTTTTATATCGTTACTATCAAAAGTCAGTAATGCCGCTTTGTGTAGACGATCAAAATGCATTTTGTCCCAGGATGACAATCTAAATGCAGTTTGTCCATCAGTTTTTTTTTCAATTTTTTGGGATATTATCAATACTAGATTTTTCGCATATACGTCTAATCCTTGAATTATTTTTTATTCACATTTTAGGTATATCAACTTTTCGGTTAATATCTTGCCAAACGCATAGCAGTTTTTCTTCGTTTCCCAAAATTACAAAAAATGGACAAAATGCATTTAGAAAGTCTGCTCCTCATTTATTGGATAACCGAGACGAAGCATGTTCTATGATTAATAATGTCGCTACCAGGTTGTATAATGAGCTTGACAGAACTGAGCGACGTCGCTTTTGGTAATACTTGGTATACACAAGTGAGTTCTCAACAATAAAGGATAAGTTTTATTTAACCAATCTTACATATAACAAAGTGAAAAATTAACCTTGAAATTTCATAAACATTATTAATTTGGTTAAACTAGAGCTGGAACTCGACTGAATCTAAAGAAAAATAATTATTAAGTCTTCTTGTTCATAATTTTAGAAGTTTATAAAATAGATGCGGATCTAATAATTGCCTGATTTTGTATTTTTTCTTAATCTGTTTTTAATTACTTTTAAGTACAAGGTAAATCTTCAAAATACCGTTGGAGTAATTTTCCTCCTCCTAGAGTTTTAGAATGACACGTAATAGCGAAATTAAACAAAAGTTATGCTGCTACCGAAATTAGTCAATACACCAGCTAAAGTCTGTTTTTTATACGTTACAAGTGAAGGTCAAATTATTATGATGACGGATATCCACCCTGTCAAGCTTATTAACATGCTTTAAAAATTTAATATTAGCATAAATGAAAATTTAGTTTTACCAGTCATTGTCATTTCTCAAAACAATTATTTCATCAGAGAATAGCTTAACAATAGTTTAAATTCGAGAAATACTGAAAATATTTGAAAGAACGGAGAAAATATTGTATTTCTAATTCAAAAACATAAACATAGGAAATATTATATGAAGCTAGAGGGCATTCAAAATCAAATTTTACCATTAGTTCGAAGCAAACATTTTCCAAAATTTTTAAACTTGTTACTATTATACTCCCTCTTCCTACCTTGCCTCTCTCACCCATTGCATTCGCACAATAAGCCAAACTCATCTAAACTCATTGATGAGAAATAAAAAAGTTGTAATCTGAAAGCTGCTGGTTAATTAATTAAGGATTATTTGGAAAAAATATTTAATTCATACAACTTACATTCTTTAAAAGTTATTGAATTGCGTGTAATTTCTCTTTATTCAAAAACAAAATTTGATGAATAAAGTGATCTTAAAAAAGCCACTAAAATTTGTAATACCAACAGTAATAGTTAGAAAGTTTGTGACAGAATGGTCTAAGTCATGGGTGCTCAAAGTTGAACTGCTGGCGATCTACCTCAATATTGTTAGACTACGATCGATCGACTCTGAGAGGCTGCAAGTAAGTGTGATGCAGGATTGTCGTCTAGGTAGGGTGTATCGTGGCATAGATATTAGTTTGCCGCACAATATGCATTTTTTTAGTCAAGGTAAGTGTAGGTCTGCTCTAAAATGTCAATGAAAAAACTCACAATTATTCAAAATTGCGAGTTTATTGGTTCTTACAAAACAAACGAGTTCTAGTGTCTAAACTTAACTAAAGAGTGACTTTGGATGTTGAAGCGTGGCACTGCATGTCCTCAGCATACTTTTCATAAGATGGTTCGTAATTGCCGAGTGCTAATCGCAAGCATGATGACATATGTTCGTCAGTTAGTCGATTGCGATATTTTGACTTTTAAGAAAATGCAGACTCGCACAAGTAAGTTGACCCAAACATTGCCGTCAGTTGAAAGGCGATTTGCCTTAGATTCGGATATTTATCTTCAGATATAAAACACCAGAATTTTGTATTAGATGCTGTGGCTTTGAGATGTATATTTGATATAATCTGCACTAACTCATTTTCAACAGAACATGAGTCCATGTTAAACTGACTTGCTATTTCAGTAGCTAATTCCTCAATGTTTTTACACGAAAAAGGATAACTCATAAATGATGCGATATTTGCCAATTTACTGAAATCATAAAAACGTATTTCGAATTGGCCCAAAACATTTGTTAATTCTGCCTCATAAATATCATAATTCAACTGAGGAATCCTTGTTTTCAAAGACGGAAAATTTTTCAGATTCTTTCTTTTCAGTTGATCTATCATAAGTTGCAATTTACTTTTGAATTCATTTATTGCGCTAATCATCTCAATAATAGTTTTTCCTTTACCTTGAAGCTCCAAATTAATGGTGTTTAAATGCATTGTGATGTCTGTCAAAAATGCCAAATCAGTCAGCCATTTTCCGTTTTTCAGCATCTGAGTGTCATCACCTCTTTCGTCCAGAAAAGCTGTTATTTCGGGCAATAATTCTTGAAACCTTTCTAGAAATTTTCCGCGACTCAACCACCTGACGTCTGTGTGAAGAACTAAATCAGTGTGTTCAGCTGATTCACTATCTTCCAACTGCAATTTAAAGAGTCGTCGTTGCAAGCTACGTGCACGGATAGAATTCACAATTTTTATTGCAATGCCCATAATCTCCTCCATGTTTAGAACTTTTGAACACAAAACTTGTTGATGTATAATGCAATGGAAGGAGAAAAATGAAGGGAACTCATCATTAGCTCGACACAATGCCACAAAACCGTTTTTGTTTCCAGTCATTGCTGGTGCTCCATCGGTTGTAATGCACACTAGTTTATATATTAGTAGCTTGTAGTCATATATATTCTTCGCCACGGGTCTTTCCTTTCAGAGGAATCATTGTCAAAAACTCTTCCTTAGCCGACATGTCATTGAATACCATTCGAATAGAAATACACAGCTGGGCAGTGTCTGTCATATCGGTGGATTCGTCAAACTGTAAAGAAAAGTATGTACATTCCATGATATCGTGTTTTAGTTTATCTGCCATGTCCTGACTCATGACTTCAACCCGCCTTGTGACAGTCGGACGAGATAACTGAAGTTCTCTAATAGCAGACTCTGTTTTATTTTTAAAATCTCCAAATAAAGTCTCACCCGCTTCAATAAATGCTTCCTTCACAACCAATTCATCATCAAATGGTTTCTTGTGTTTCGCCAATATATGAGATATTTTAAATGACGTGATCGTTGCAGCTTTTGATTGTTTGGCTGGTCTTGTGAACATGGTTTGTTTTTTTTTTCAAACAAGTTACCAAATTACGTACTTTTCGTTTTCTTAATTCACTCTGTGACGGAAAATCCTTTTCATAGTTTCCCACGCTTAGGTATTGCAACTGACGCACGGCAAATGAGACAAATGCACTTATCCTTTACCATACAAAAGAAAAATTCTTCCTCCCAATCGTTATTAAAATGATAAGTTTTACTTTTCTTCGCCGCACTCATTTTGGACTATTTATTAATAAACTTTGTATCGATGTATCGCCTTCAAGTTACAACTCAGACTGACTCCTATTCTTGCAGGCGCAACATTTATATCGGTGCAAACGAAGTCTCGAATGTTCCCGTCAAACACGCCGCCCGAAGTTTCTAGAAAAATCGGCGGGAATCAAAAACGCGGCTTTTCTTTGACAAGTACCGCGCGTTCCTTTGATAAAGCCGCCTTTTGCCGCTAGCAGGGGGTTATTACGATAAAAGAAAGTGATGAGGGGGTTATTCTGGCCTAATTGTCGATCGAATGAATTTTAGTAGTTTATTCATTACATTTTGTTTTAGTTACCTAAAACAAATTCTGTAAATAGTTCTATATCGGAATTTTTTTCTCGAGATCGACTTGTCGATCGCGATCGACCGTTTGAGCATCCCTGGTCTAAGTTATGCGCTAATAAGGCTAGAGTTATCAATATTGCTGATTGTAAAAAATGCAGGAATTATGTCAGCATCTGCTGCACTGCGATGTTAATTTATGAAAGTATGATCAACAAAATCGTTGATTTTTAGATTCAGCTAGTAGAGCCTGAAGGAGAGTATATGCTCCAAACAATACCATACTACATGCTCCTCAACAGAATAAAAATAATAGTAGCTTTTTGCTATTCACTTGAGAATATTAGACTGGGTTTCTTATGATAAGACTTCATCTTAGAATGCTAAAAAAATAATTAAAAATAGATAATTCCAACATTATTACCTACGGCTTTATTCCATCTTGCGTATGCTAAAAGTACTTTCTTTAATAAAGCTTGATTTTCTTGTCCATCCTCACCACAAAATAGGCTGCAGCCTGTTCTGTGGAGATCTTTGACAATCTGGATTCCCAGTTCCGCATCGTCAGGATGAGACCATTCACTAAAGCAGGATTTTTCTACTTGGGACCAGTCAACCTAATATAAATAATATGCTTTACTTACAAAATGAATACAAATGGGGTGTTTCTTCTTATTTTGTGTCTGTTCATTAGTAGTAGTGGTGGTGGTGACCTGGATATGGTAAATAAAAAAACAGCAAAAAAGCTTTTCTTAAGCTGTTACTATTTATTCCAGTTAGCCTGCAAGGAAGGGTAGCCTTCCTGTTAATTGTCGGAAACTTCTGAAGGTTTAAATAGCATTCTCGGTATCGCAGGTTTGGCGGCAGATGAGGCGAACTGTTATCGTTGTTGCATAAAAAGGGGAATGAAAATAATCAAAGCTTAAATTAAATACAAATCATAAGCGAGATAATTCGTTTGGCTGCAACTGAGATCCCTAATGAATGTTTTCGTTGTTTGACCATGATAATCAACGCTGAAGTTTAAAAACGTTAATGCTTTCCAGGATAGTTCAACGATATACGGATATAAAATTTTGTCTTATAACACGTAGGCTAAAAAGTTCTTAGTCTAACTATTTAAAACATTTTTTTTTGCATTCGACTTTATTCATTAATATAGTCTCCTTCAAGAGCGATACAATCAGTTCAACGATTTTCTAACATTTCTATACCTTTCTTGTAGAAGGATTTGTCTTTGCCTTCAAAATATGCCTCAGTTTCGGCGATAATTTCTTCCTTAGAGCCAAATCTCTTTCCCGCAAGCACTTTATTGAGGGCTGCGAATAAATAATGCAATTTTACCATCGTAACCATTGACTTGTGACACGGTGCATTGTCTTGACGAAAGAGCACTTTTTTCTTGTTCATTTGGGGCCGTTTCCTTGCGATTTCTGCCTTCAAACGCACCAATAACTTCATATAATATTCGCTTTTGATAGTTTTTCTCTTTTCAGCATAGTCGATGAAAATTATTCCATGCGCATCCCAAATAGAGTAAGATCCCAGGGCCCCCAGACACAACTTATTTTCTGATGGACAAAACTAGTGGTATTAAGTAGTGTTGGCGTGTATTTCAAACGTCTGCCTACCTGCTAAGCTTGCCTGACGGCCCATTCTCAGGTACCAGGTGAGAAAGGTGAATTAAAACAGGGCTTACTTAAGTTAAATTCTGATAGCTAATTTTTATATATATTGTGTAGAATATTATTATAAAATAATTTTTAACCTTGCCAGACACTTCCCGTCGGCTCCAACTTTTGCCAGACGCTTTAAAGCTCCAAAAAAAAAATAATTTAACTTAACTTAAATTCTGAAGCTTGAACTCGATATATGTTATTTAGGGGACTATTTCAAAGCTATACGTCATCAGCCAGACAAATCGTAAGGGCCAAGCATCCCCCCAGACACCGAAAAACATCCAGCCGTTAGTATGAGCGCGAGAGCATGATGCATGCGTTTTAGAGCGAGTGAGATATCTATGTGAGCTGTTTTCCCCTTCTTAAACTTACAGTCTACGCTGTGTGTATGCCCAACATACAATATAGTATCGAATATATCTAGCATTTTTAATTTACAAATTAAAAAAAAATATTTATTGGGACAATTTTCAAATATATGTTAACAAATACATTTTTAATAATTCCTTATTTTAAAAAATGTTATTGTCTTTCAATCGTCCTGGTCGTCATCGTCAAGGCCATTGGAAGCTTCATTATCAAGCCAATCATGATACCGTGTACTGAAGTCATCATCATCATTCTCATCGCTAGCAGCTGTTTCTGTAGAAATAGATAAACAAATTAGAAATCAAATAACTAAATATATAAATGAATCCGAGATTTTATGTCTAATTACAGTACCTGATTCATTCTGGAGTGATTCGCTGACAAAACCAGGTAATTGATCGCCATCAAACCAGTGAAAACGGTACTCGTTTTCCTCCAATGTCCATCCATTGTTCTCAGGAGTAAAAATGCTAGGTTGTTTTTTACTTGCATTATTCCATATACTTGCAATATAATTTGCTCGAAGAAAGTGTTGGTAAAGCTCACTCTGACATGGTGGTAAATTGCTGGCATCAAAGCTTTTTAAATTTTTTGGATTGAACTCTTCATTGACATCCGAAACGGTATAACTATTTATAAACAGTTGAAGCCTGGCAGCATCCACGTTAAGTGTTCTGGTAACATTGTAAATGTCGCAGACAAAATTCCGTACTTTACTGAATATATTTTGTTGTACATGTTGATTTGTAAATGATTCTGGCTCGCCGAATTTCATAAAAGTTTGCTGATAGTCATATTTTTTTCATTAATTTATTGAATGGTCTTTGCTTCCCTGTCTTGAAGAAAGCAGGATTATAGTCGCATCCAGTAAGAGCATGATATCCTGGTAAAGTTCTACACAACGACGGTCCCAAGTGCTCGTAAATCTTTGTTAAATCAACATATCTTTGTTTATTTCCAGTGCCTGTGAAAATCAAAACGTGTGAATCGTCGTTTTTTAAATTATGCATATTACCCAACATTATTATTGCAATGTCAGTGTCAGAGCATCTAATAACAAAATTCGCCTGAGCGAATGCTCATCGAGCCTGAGAGATTGCTCATCGATAACACTTAAACGTTCTGGAGCCAGTAAAAAAATTTCATTTCTGTATCAAATGCTTTTACTATTTTACTTTCTAAATTTTGTGGTGTAAAATTTCCAATTCTGTCTTCTAAATTTTCTTCCTTCTCTTTCAATAACTCCATATAATGGCGATGAAGATAAGTCAGAAAAAAAAACAACGTCCTTTGTTTATTACATTTTCTTGAATGAAATCACGCATTTCATTGAAAACCTCTTGATGGTATTGACGAACATCATGCCAGTTAGTTCTAGTTATTTTTTCTTTTGAGGAAGCTTTATAATAATAATCTAATTGACAATTATTATGATAATATATTTTTGAATGTATAAAATTTTTAATTTTCTCAATCAACTCCGCGAATTTTTCGTCTTTTTCATCAATCTTTTTTAAAAAATCTTTTTTATTCGATGAATGTAAAGGTAGTCTTTTCCCTCGATGCTTTTTTGTCTTTTGCTCGCAAAATATACAAATTTGTTGATTTTCATCAATATTTACATCTCTATCAAAAGTTATATTACTTGTAGAGGGAGAACCTACAGCACATTCTAGCTGCGCACTATGTTCTTCAGAATTAGTTGATACCGGTTCGAGTAACTCCGTTGTAACAGCTGACTCAGATATTTCCCCTTCAGAAGACTCAGGTAAAATAATTGTTGCTGGACTTGATGAGGTAGATGCTGTAGATGTATCCACTGCGCTATTCTGTAAATCTTCTTCTGGAGAAGATTCTGCTGGTGTTGCTAATTTCGGCAAGTAATATTTCTTCATTAACCCGGTAAATGGTTTGTAACATTGTCTGTGGTAAGCACTTTCAAACAATTCAACTGGCAAAAAACTACGTCTTTAAATTTAAGGTTATGTATTTTCCTCTGTTTCAAAATTATTTCACATTTTTTTAACGTCTCTTCCGTAAAATGTGTCAAATTCTCATCAGATTTTTTTACAAAACGCACAATTTAATAACTCTGCCATGATATTTTATTGAATAATGCAAATATTTTTAATTTAACAAATATATCACAAAACACGTGTTATAACCGGCAAAACTGTTAGACACGCATAGACTCGATACTATACTATTATATACTGTATGTTGGGCATACACACAGCGTAGACTGTAAGTTTAAGAAGGGGAAAACAGCTCGCATAGATATCTCACTCGCTCTAAAACGCATGCATCATGCTCTCGCGCTCATACTAACGGCTGGATGTTTTTCGGTGTCTGGGGGGATGCTTGGCCCTTACGATTTGTCTGGCTGATGACGTATAGCTTTGAAATAGTCCCCTAAATAACATATATCAAGTTCAAGCTTCAGAATTTAAGTTAAGTTAAATTATTTTTTTGGAGCTTTAAAGCGTCTGGCAAAAGTTGGAGCCGACGGGAAGTGTCTGGCAAGGTTAAAAATTATTTTATAATAATATTCTACACAATATATATAAAAATTAGCCATCAGAACTTAACTTAAGTAAACCCTGTTTTAATTCACCTTTCTCACCTAGTACCTGAGAATGGGCCGTCAGGCAAGCTTAACAGGTAGGCAGACATTTGAAGTACACGCCAACACTACGTAATCCCACTAGTTTTGTCCATCAGAAAATAAGTTGTGTCTGGGGGCCCTGGGATCTTGGACTAAAAATACAGAGGCCAAAACTTTCCCAGCCGATTATTGTGTGTTTGGTTGCTTCGGGCGGCTTTCACCGGCTGTTGTCCACTAAGCTGACTGCCGATTTAATTCCAGTGTGTAGTGGTGGATAAATGTTTCCTCCATTGTCACATATCGCATGAAAAAATCCTTTTTATTGCGCTTAAACAGGTCCAAACGTTGTTATTTTGCGTCCACTTCGAATAGAGTTTCCTCATGCCAAATGGTCATGCAAAATATGACCGACACGTTCTTTGGTATCTTTAGGGTGTCAGCTATCTCACACAATTTCACTTTATGGACTTCTAAAACAACTTTGAGGATTTTTTTTGAATTTTCCGGTGTAACCACCTCATTTGGGCGTCTAGAGCATTCAGCATCATTTGTATCTGTAACGACCGCATTTAAATTTAGCATACCAGTAAATGATGAGTGATTTTCCAAGGACAGAGTCCCCGTAACACTTATCAAGCCATTGCTTTGCTTGAACGGTATTTTTTCCCATCAAAAACAGTGTTTAATCAACACACGAAATTCGATTTTTTCCATTGTTTTGAAAATATCAAAAGTAGCATCACTAAAATCACTGTAACTTGTAAACTAATCGTCGAAATGTCATGAAATTTTGACACGTGTCGTTTAAAAGTTGGTACTTCCTAAAAGTCATATGGATTTCTTGAAAAGGGCGACATCTATGTGTCAGACTAAACATTTTTCAGCCTACGTGCTAGTTGTAGATGGTCGATTTGATTGCCTTCCTTTCAAATAGATTAAAAAAAAAAAGAAGTTAATCAAAGAACTAAGTAAAGAAAAGTATTAATTACAATGGTATATAGACATGACATACACATGCCCTTAGTTTTTCTTGTTGAATGTTTTAGAGAATTATACTTAGCTTATTAACTGTAAACGGTCATGGAGCTAGGTCGACCCCGCTGGACATATTTTTTAGAATCATAATTTTAGCTCGTTGGGAATAAGCAAATTAAAGTTTTTTCAATATACAATAAGAACCTTTTGACTTATGTACTGTGACCGTTTGTTTTGAAAATCTATTTTTTCCTTTCCTTGTTCAAGACAATACTAAGTTACAATTTAACAGTAATATTTAATAGACAATACTGTTAAATATTAATAAGATTTATTGACTCCAAATTCGATTAGTAGTTATGGGTAGAGATAAGTAACCATCATTGTTTATTTATTCTATTTATTTGAAATTTGTAAGTACTCTACAAAACTTAATAATATAGTTGGATGTTAGTTCATATCTGAATATTCAGTTCATCTTTTGGTTATGACCCAAAAGATTTTTTTTTACTATGAGTTATGATAACATGCTGTCGATTATTATTTTCAGTAAATTACAAAATGGTTTACGTTCGGACCATGTTCATATTCAAAAGTTCCTAAATTTGCAAGGTTTTATAATGGACTATTTAAATAATAATTTGTTTAAATATTAATAACGAAATTTTGTAAAAACCTATGAGTGCCGCTTGAGTGATTCTAGAACTTTGTAAAAAAAATTCTTACCCCTCTAGAAGCTAGATGTCTTTCGGCCATAGTGAGCCATAACCTTCTTCTAAATTCTGAGGGGATCCCACCGGGTAATTGGGCAACCATTTTCATAGCGGCTACCCACTGTGAAAACCCGGATTCGCCAGTCGTAGGTTGGATGGTAAAACGCATATCTATAGATTCAGAGGCACCTGCAGCAAATAAAAAAAATCTAAGAAAAAATTGAAAATTTTATTTTAAATAGTAATATAATGGTAAAAACCAATAATTAATAGAAAATTTGTTCTTTTAAAGGTAAGTTAATAATGAAAAAAGTCTGAACAGGTAATCAGAAAGTTGCCTAATTGTGTTTTTTAAATAAAAACTTCACAAACTAATAACTTGATAAGACTAAGAAATGTATTTTAATTAGCCCGATATTGAATTCGGATTTAAAAATGTAAGAATGAAGATGAATGGTTCAATCCCCCGTTCCAAATTTAAAAAAAAATACTAATTTATCAATTTTAGTTCTCTATTTTTAGAATAGAGGCGGTCATAACGTAGAGGTAAGGGTTAAGATCCGAGTTCGAATCTAGACTCGGAAAAAAGAAATGAATTTAAAAAAAAATACGTGACGGTTGCCTCTCTCGGGAAGGCAATGGCAAACTACCCGTAGCATCATGTCTAGTTAAGCCCTCTCACTTTGGCGGTTCGAAATCGGAATTTAACTGTAACTCCCATTTGCTTGTCACATAAACTACAGGCAAAGGCGAGAAGGTCACCTACGTCCGTATCGGATATGGCACTTCAAAAAGAAGATTGTTAGATGTAGTCATATTAACATTTACAGATTAGGCTAAAAAACCTCATAATTTCATTTATAACCAAAAATTAAGTTACGTCACGTTCTAAGTTGGGAAACATTCTCTCCGAAAATTTTTAAGTAACAAACGGTGTCAGACAGGGCTGCTGTCTGTCTCCTACATTATTCAAAATTTATCCGAATGTGGCATTAGAGAGATGGCGAAACAAAGTTGTATACTCTACATTTTGCCGACGATCAGGTGGTTATTGCTTAGGACAAGGAAGACTTTGATTTTATCACAAGAAAACTGATTAAAGATTATAAAAACTTGGGGTTTAACAGTTAACTGCAAGAAAACCAAATATTTATGTATAGGAGGAAAACAGCGACGCCTTACTCTAAATACTGGTGAGGTCATTGTTGTTTGTGAAGGGTATATATATCTCGGATTTAACATAAGTAAAGACGGTAGAACGGAAAAGAAGTGGAGAGTACAATAAGTAAAGGAAACGTGGTCATAAGACATCTAAACTTATAACATCATAGAGAAAACACCTTATTTATAATGCAGTATTTAAGAGCATCTTCTTATACGGTTGTGAAATTTGGCAATTGACGAAACGATTGGAACAGAGACTGATGCCACTCGAAATGGATTACTGACGAAGATCGGCTGGACTGTCAAAAATGGATAGAGTTGGAAATGAAAAAATAAGGGAGGTAATAAAAGTAACAACTACGATTATTGAGGAAATTCAACGGCAACGTATATGTTACGGACATATGGAATGAATCGCCGAATACCAAAGATGGTTCTAAAGAGGGTAGCAAGCAAAAGGAGGAGAAGAGAGAGACCAAGAGCGACTTGGTTTGGGGTGTTTAGAGGGTATTGTCAAAGGAAGAGGGAGGATCGAAGAGGATGGAAACTGGGAACCGGAAGGCGAAGAACGCTATAAAAAATCGGATTGATGATCAGCAAAAATTAAAAGTTATTTCAGATATTATATATTATTATATCTAGTCATTGCCATCGTTCCTTCTTTAATATTTACAATCCTTTTTTTTTTATATTTATAACTAACACGTAGGCTGAAAAGTTTTTGATCTTACACACAGATTTTTAGGAAGTACCAACCTTCAAATGACACGTGTCAAAATTTCATGACTTTTCGACTATTAGTTTACAAGTTACAGTAGTTTTAGTGACGCTACTTTCGATATTTTCAAAACAATGGAAAAATCGAAATTAGTGTTTAATGGGAAAAAATACTGTTCAAGCAAAGCAATGGCTTGATAAGTGTTACGGGGAATCTGCTTCTGGAAAATCACTCATTAGTTACTGGTATCCTGAATTTAAACGCGAAATGAGGTGGCTACACCGGAAACCATCAAAAAAATCCACATAATTATTTTGGATAACCGTAAAGTGAAATTGCTTGAGATAGCTAATATTCTAAAGATATCAAAAAAACGTGTTGGGTTATATTTTGTATGAACATTTGGACATGAGAAAGCTCTGTTCGAAATGGGTACCGCGTTTGCTCACAGTGGATCGTATTGATGTTTTGAGCGCTGTTTGGACCTGTTTAAGCACAATAAAAGGGGATTTTTTCATGCAATATGTGATAATGGATGAAACATGGATCAACCACTACACATCGGAATCAAATCGGCAGTCAGCTGAGTTGATAGCAGCCGGTGAATGCCGCCCGAAGCGATCAAAGACACAACAGTCGGACTGGGAAGGTTTTGGCCTCTCTATTTTGGGATGCGCATGGAATAATTTTCATCGACTATGCTGAGAAGGGAAAAACCATCAATAGCGAATATTATATAAAGTTATTGATGCATTTGAAGGCAGAAATCGCAAAGAAACGGTCCCAAATAAACAAGAAAAACTGCTCTTTGATCAAGACAATGCACCGTGTCAGAAGTCAATGTTTACGATGATAAAATTGCATGAATTGAAGTTCAAATTGCTTCCTCATCATCCACCGAATTCTCCAGATTTAGCCCCCAGCGACTATTATCTATTCGCTGACCTCAATAAAGTGTTTGCGGGAAAGAGATTTGGCTCTAAGGAAGAAGTTATCGCCGAAACTGGGTCCTATTTTGAAGGCAAAGACAAATCCTTCTACAAGAAAAGTATAGAAATGTTAGAAAAACGTTGAACTGATTGTATATTGATGAATAAAGTCGAATTTTGCAAAAAAAATGTGTTTTAAGTAGCTAGGCCAAAAACTTTTCAGCCTACGTGTTAAGTTGCTGATAAATTTTTCATCTTTTTAAGAGTAGCTGGTAATTACTTTCCTAGCTAAAGGAAAATACTTTTCTTTTAATTCTAGACTACTATTTATTAAAGCATTATGCAGCAACATTTTACTTACTGTGCAAATCTTTTATATTTACTTGATAAAAGTAGTAAATTTATTTTACATAAATAATGAGAAGCAAACATTGATTTTTCTGTTATTTGAAAGTCTTGATGATTTTAATAATTTACCTAGGCATGTTAAGAAGTACATCACTATAAGAAATTCCAAAAAAATGTCGCTTTTGTTATGAAAAATGTTATATGATATATATGTTTCATTATTTTCTGTATTTAGATCGTAAATTTATATTAGGATTACTTTATGTCATAAACGTATTATTATTATTATTATCTAAAAGAGAAAAACCACTATTTGAGAGAGAAAAAAGAATCCGATGCTACAAGTTCTGTGGCTCTGACTCACACAGGATGTCAAGCGGCATCGTCCGAAAATGATCACGGATCACGTCCGTTCGGTTGCTGACCATCGACCAAATTCATCTGCCTGAGTAATCTGAGAGAACCAAGGATAACTGCCCTATGCATCTTCATTACTAGTGGATCAGCCGAGGCATAGCAAGCCGGTTTCTTCTTAAGGTTTTTCAGGAATGTGTTCCCAGTTCCTCCTCAAACTCCGATGACCAGGACCACCATTGTTACTAAATGCCAAGGGAACAATGCGCGACGTTCGTAGTTTAAATTTTTATACTTAGAATGTTCTTTCCCCTCTTCAATTGCTATATTTGTTTATACAGGTGTCGAAAACTCAATTACATAAATTTTCTTTACTATTTTATCAAGAACTACTATTTCAGGTTTGTTGGCTTGTAAACGCCTTATAGGTGAAAATGTGAAATTCCAGTAAATGGGACACCAGTCATTTTCTATAATCGAACGATGATGCTCTGGATTTTGCATCAAAATGAATGCATATGGGCCATGTATCGCATCAGCGCGGACTCTTGCTAGCAATCATACAAGTCATCCCTGAGTCTATCAGTCCACTCAAAGCGTTCTTACTCATTACTAGGGTTATCATCTAGGGGCATCCGTTCTGCAGCTCCTCCACCTTGCCCGTCGTCTCTATTCAATCGAGGCGAGTCGTCACGAGCGAATCAGTGATGGGGTGTTGACCCATCGCCACTCGACGTTTCCGATATTACACTGGCTATCGAAACGATTTGAGCCCATATGGGTCACTGATGTTACTCGTGACCTCTTAAAGTTCACTGGCCGGTACCGTCTTGCTTCGCAGTGGTACACGGAAGCTGATTTCACAAAGCAAGAGAAACCAGGCCAGACAATTTATTATAATATATTAATTATGTTTATTGAAAACTAAAATACTAATGTGTTAGTTATGACAATCAAGAGGTAAATGATCTAGCCACGCGTACGGCTTATCGTGTAATTTATGATAGTTTAAGACTGATGTCATTATTCTTATATTTCCCCAACGATTTCCAACATACGGCATCATTTGACCCGAAAACACTGATTGATATAAGACGTAAAATCTGCTGACAAATAGATTAAGCTTTGCTTCGATTCATTTTCCACGATGATAAATGCCAAAATGATGTGAAACGAGGCAATTTTCAAACCCCTAACGTACCCTGATTTGTAATTTAGTTATAGATCCACGTGCTTATAAGGCGTTCGCATCCCTCTGCAATATTTTTCAGGAAAGACTTTAACATAGCTTTGAAATTTAGTCACGTAGCAGAGGAAAGATGTTTTGAATCTCTAATTAAATGCATAGATCGGTTGTTGACTTCCATACTCTGGTAAATAATATACTTTTGTCGCTACACCGACATGTATTTAGATTATATTAAATGTAGTTTTCATGTATATAATACATAGCTGAGTCTGATATTGGTAACAATATGAGTTTCAGAGGTGAACGATCGACAAATGATAAGATATCCACTGCAAAATAAATCTTAAACCGAGTTTATACGACGTAAGTAAGCTACATATGAGATAAACGTAAAAGAGACAACACATAACATAAAGTTGCTGTGTATAGTAGTAGGAAAAGAGAACCCACATGATCTTGAAATATTATGATGTTTTCAAACCATCACATTTTGATTTCTTCAAATAAAAAAAATTGGAATTTAACACGTAGGCTGAAAAGTTTTTGGTCTGACACATAGATGTCGCTCTTTTCAAGAAATCCATATGGTTTTTAGGAAGTACCAATCTTCAAACGATACATGTCAAAATTTCATAACATTTCGACGATTAGTTTACAAGTTGCAGTGGTTTTAGTGACGCTACTTTTGATATTTTCAAAACAATGGAAAAAAATACCGTTCAAGCAAAGCAATGGCTTGATAAGTGTTACGAGGACTCTGTCCCTGGAAAAACCACTCTTCATTTACTGGTATGCTGAATTTAAACGCGGTCGTACAGACACAAATTATGTTGAACCCTCTGGACGCTGAAATGAGCTGGTTACACCGGAAAACATCAATGGCTTGGAATAAACACTACCCTAAAGTGTAAAAAAACTTTGTGTTTTGTCGCTAAAGTTCGACATTAATAATAGCTGACGCAAAATACTTGCAACTTTCCACCAAATTTCACAGAATTTAAAATTTGTGCAGAAATGTTATTGAAAAAAAATTTATGTTGAGACCGAGTTTTAACTAAATATTTATCAAATTTAAAATATATAATTTCTAGACTATTAATTTCTTGTTGTTTATGGTCATGTTCAACACTATTTACACATGCATTAGGGTAAATGTGGGATAGATGCCCTAGGGGGATAGATGTCGAAGTACTCACATAGCGACTTGTACAAATACGACGTTCGCAGTGTTTCCATCCACAAAATTATTTTGGATGACTGTAAAGTGAAATTGCGTGATATAACTGACACCCTAAAGGTATCAAAAGAACGTGTTGATCATATTTTGCATGAACATTTGGGTATGAGAAAGCTCTGTTCGAAATGGGTACTGCGTTTGCTCATAGTGAACCAAAAACAATAACGTGTTGATGATTCTGAGTGCTGCTTGAACCTGTCTAAGCGCAATAAAAAGGATTTTTGCCTGCGATATGTCACAAAGGATGAAACATGGATCCACCACTATACACCGGAATCAAATCGGCAGTCAGCTGAGTGGACAGCAGCTGGTGAAAACCGCCCGAAGCGACTAAAGACACAACAGTCGGCTGGGAAGATTTTGGCCTCTGTATTTTGGGATGGGAATGGAATAATTTTTATCGATTATGCTGAGAAGGCAAAAACCATTAAGAGCGAATATTATGTAAAGGTATTCGTGCGTTTGAAGGCAGAAATCGCAAAGGAACTGCTTCAAATGAATAAGAAAAAAGTGCTCCTTCATCAACACAATGCACCGTATCACAAGTCAATTGTTACGATGGCAAAATTGCATGAATTGAAGTTCGAATTGCTTCCTCATCCACTGTATTCTCCAGATTTGGCCCCAGCGACTAATATCTATTCGCAGATCTTAAAAATATGCTCGCGGGAAAGAGATTTGGTTCCGGTGAAGAAGTTATGGCTGAAACTGAGGCCTTTTGAAGGCAAAGACAAATCCTTCTACAGGAAAGGTGTAGAAATGTTAGAAAAGCATTGGACTGATTGTATCGCTCTTAAAGGAGACTATATTGATGAATAAGGTCGAATTTTGGAAAAAATGTGTTTTAAGTAGCTGATCAAAAACTTTTCAGCCTACGTGTTAATAACGACAATAGCCACTTGCTTGCTGTAAAAGTTTTTTGAACTAGTCAAGAAATTCGCAGAGAAACTGAAAATAAATATATAAGGTTCTACTGTATGTCTTTTCTATGAAAACAAGGATTCTATATGATATAGAAAATATATTTTATTTATTTTATTGTTTTATGTATCATGTGTGTATTTAGAAGTCTGGCACTTTTATTTGAAATTAAAAATCTGTTACTTTTTGTAGGCACTGTTACAAAATATAATCTTTTAACAATGTCTACGAAACATAACAGATTCGGTCGAATAGGACGAAATTTCGACGGTCAGCATATTTTGTAAACTTTATATTGGTAATAGAACTATCTAGTAAGTTATTATTCTGGGTAATGATATTATCAAAATTTACTGTGAAATTAGATGATTTTAAAGTAGTTTATAATTTTTTGACTGCATTAATTTGTTGCTGATTGGCCTAAACTTTTTCCTTACTTAATCCACCTTTCTACACTTTTAGATTGTTTAACATCTATCTTCTGTGCGAATTTGCGTCACTATAAATGTACCAGATCGAACTTTGTATGCGAAATATTACTTGATGCTTTACGCCTAGCGACCTATTGACATTTCTAAAATTGGAAGTGGGCGGAATATCTGGTCTCGTTGGATTTGTGAATATCCCATAAATAGTTATGGACTTAAAAGGCAATGGAGGGAATTATGGATGAGTTCGATCGGTCGTAAAGGAATAAGTTCCCTCAAGTGTCTACAAATATTTTGGTAATAATTAATACTTGAAAATCTCGTAAAATTACACAGGCAACGATGAAAAAACTTTTTTTAATAATTTTACCTGATTCCTATGTTTTTTGGTGTGCTGAGTCCGAAAATATAATAATAAAAAACCGGTCAAGTGCAAGTTGAACTTGCACAATTAGTGTTCCGTACGTTAAGTGCTTTTAAAATAAAATAAACCGGTCAGGTGCAAGTTGAACTTGCGCAATTAGTGTTCCGTACGTTGATTGCTTTTAAATTAAAAAATGTTGTAATGGAAGTATAAAATGATCAGTGACTTCACAAAATACACCCCAAATGCGTTTTCAAGAAAGTCTATTTCCAATCTTTACTGGAAATTGATGACCTTGAAATTTCTGTCTTTTTATATACCAGATAAATTATTACAGATAATGCACTCGTGATAATTTTCGTTCAATCTACACCCCGTGGAGAATATTCCAGAAATTTTTCAAAATTTTTTGATAAGTAGTTTTCGAGATCTGGCGGGTGGACAGCGATTTTTCGCGATTTTTTAAAAATAATACAAAGAAAAGTGCGCGCAAGTATTACATTATATATATATTTTTTACCTAGTAAAAAAAATTTTTTTTCACTTCCGATTTCACCCCCAAAGTAACTCCTTAAGTCAAAATTTAACTTTCAAAACTACATGGCTCTGATGAGGCCATCAATTCCTATATTATTACCAAATTTCAACTTTCTATGACAAATAGTTTCGGAGAAAATCTGGTGTGACAGACGGACAGACAGACGGACAGGCAGACGGACAGGCAGACGGACAGACAGACGGACAGACACCGAAGTGATCTTATAAGTGTTCCGTACGGAACACTAAAAATTTTTGACGGTGCACATTGGGATCGAATGCCGAAAACGTGGCCATTAGTCCCTAAAATGAATGTTCGATTGAGGGACTTCTCAGGCTCTAGGTATGTGGGGTGGTACCTGCGCTATTCGAAACGACCGGTTATAATAATCAAGTCTGCACCCGTGGCTCTTGACACCTATTGTTGTCAGAGCGTCGAGCAGGCCAGATTCTGAGCTGGTTCTGTTTGAGTTAGACAGGCAGATTCAATTGCGCTCAAATATTTTGTATTTGAAATTAATTTAATTTCCTGAAACGGATTCTCCGAATAAAAGTGAGTACATTTAAACGATATAAATTGAGTACAATAAAATTTGATTATTATTTAATTATTGTATCGTTTAAAATATCACTTTTTTAGAACTTTTAGTTTCAAACATCAAAATTAAAATATACATCCCACGACATCCCACTGTCAAACCAATTTTATCGTGGTTTCTAACTATTTTTTAATAATATAGAAGCAAAATTAGCTGCCCGCACTTGCACATTTTTTTAAAATAAATTTTATGTAAAAAAGTATGAATAATGTTATATCTATCTTCATAATACATAATACTCAAATCCGTGTTAATATTCATTTAACATTAGTTAATTGTTTTCACATTTTTAAATTCAGATCCTTATCAGTGACATCGAAAAGTCCTATAGTCGAAATTTCATGAATATATGACAAAAATTATCATTTTTGTACGCATATGGGATCCGCCATTTTGTTTTTCACATTTTTAATTTCAGAGTCTTCATCAGCAACCTCGAAGAGCTATATAGTCGAAATTTCATGAAAATATGACAATTTTTATCAATTTTGTCCGCCATATTAGACCCACCATTTTGTTATTTACATTTTTTATGTCAGATTCTTAATCAGCGACCTCAAAAATCCAGATATGCAAATTTTCATATAATTCGAATAACACCTTCATATTTTGGCCACCTTTTTGGGTTTTTTGTCCCAATGTGAGGTGGTATAAAATGATCAGTGACTTCACAAAACACAGCCCAAA